>JANIIA010000008.1:11510281-11524522 GCA_027478495.1 Erythroxylum alaternifolium | reverse complement strand
AAATGATGATGTTTAAATGATCAAGAGATGTGATTAAAGAAACATACCCGGAATAGTCAAATTGAGCATGCATTATACATTACACATATACATATGTGTATGATTTAACGTTTATGTGATTGTGCAAATTAGTAATGTGTGTACAATGTGTGTATTGTATGAAGTTGTACACAGGATTGAACGTCAGCGTCCAGATGTTTCCGAATCATAGAAGCAAATGCTAATCTGGAGCGTATTGTGAGTTGACCTAAATGGTCTCACATTAATTGATTATTCTGTTTTAAATTTCTATATTGAATTATTATTGATGTCAATGTGATTGAGACAATTCTAGACATTAATAGTCTAAGGAGTTTTATAACTGTGAATGTATTGGAAG
Organism: Erythroxylum alaternifolium; assembly: GCA_027478495.1. Taxonomy (NCBI): domain Eukaryota; kingdom Viridiplantae; phylum Streptophyta; class Magnoliopsida; order Malpighiales; family Erythroxylaceae; genus Erythroxylum; species Erythroxylum alaternifolium. The sequence continues at coordinate 11,524,143 of JANIIA010000008.1, read as the reverse complement.
TGCTTCATTGAATGTGAATGAGAAAAAAATAAGAGTTCTCAACGTTTCGTTGAATGCTAGACATAGATCCGATGAAATTGCAAAAAAGTGAATGTGTACTGAATAAATGTGATTGACTGCATATATGTGAAATCATACATTTCATTATATGATATGCATGATCAGATAAAGGTAGTTGTGATCAGAGTAGCCACCAAAAAAGAGCTTAAAGCTTAGAATGTGATTAAGAGCCAAAGGATCACTATGTATAATGAGCCCGATATCCTAACGGATACGGAACAATTATCAATGAGCCCGTTATCCACAATAGATACGGGATAGTTAAAGGCACTTGGTCACAACAAAGTAACAACTGAAAGTGAGTCACATGTGCATTGCATATATTTATAAATTGATGTGTATTAAGTGAATGATTGAAATGTGTTATATGAACTGTTACGAAAATGAATTGTGAAATGATGTGTAATAGATGAATGTGTAAATTGTCTGTGAATATGAATATGTGAATTGTTCTGTGTTGATATGAGTGAGCTCATTGAGGACGGTTCGCTTACTGAATTCTCAAAACTCACTAAAATTGCAACGTTGTCTTTTAGGTTCAAGGGATACTCAGTTAGACAAATTGGACTATAGCCATTGCAATCGAATAAGAGATAGAGGTCGAGATCAGTTTGCATCTATATATGTCTACAGTTATTTCGTATTAAGATTTGTTTTCTGCAACTGTTGAATGTGTATATATGAATTCTGTACAATGTATACATGAATTCAGTATGTAATAACATTTATGACTAAACACGTTTTGTAATTGTAACAGGCCTAGATGATTACTGGAATTCTGATGATGTGTTTAATACTTTTGACACTTGTGACTGGAAATGTTTATGATTAAGATGGGTCAAAATGATTATTTGTTTTTCTGAAAATGATGCGTTAATAATTTGCAATGAGTATGATTGACTGATTATCCTAGCGTGCCACCCTCGTAAAGCATGTTCCCGAATACTGACAATATTTTTCAGAATATGCCCTATGAAAGTGGGGTGCTACACCAATGGTTTTACTCTCATCCATCTTCAGCTCTTCAAATCTCATAGTCAACATCTGAAGTTTTGAGGCTATCATAGATTTCGATCCCTCATATATAGTTTTCAAAGTATCTCATGATTTTTTGGTCGATTCACATGCTGATATCATAGCAAAGCAACCTTCATCAACTGTACTAAAGATGGAGTGCAGGGTTTGAGAATTTCCAAGCACTCTCTCTTCTTTAGCCCTTGTCCACTCATATGCAGCTTTAAGCACTACTTTTCCCTTTTCATCAGTCGTCACCGAATGTGTCCAACCATTTAAAATCAAGTTTCATATTTTTGTTCCTTGTGCCTGAATGAATATTCTCATCCATGATTTTCACATAGGATAATTTGAACCATCTAATAACAGTGGCCTAATGATTGATGCTCCTTCTCTTATAGGCATAATTGCGAAACATGGATCTGCACAAACTTGACGTACCAAGTTCTGACTCGGTTACCCGCTCTGATACTAATTGAAAATTCGAATGATGTATTAGTTTCACAAAACTCTCCGATTTGACTGCAATCATTTCTAGCACATTCAAAAACTAGAAAAATTAAACGAACAAATGTAAATTAACACTGAAATTTGTTAACGCAGTTTGACACACCTTGCCTACGTCTGCGAGGCCCTTACTCAGCTTAATTACTTTCACCTATGATACTACAATAGTTTTAATCAAGGCATTACAGAGTCGACTTACCAAAATCTTAACACTATCCCTCGTCCTCACTACCCGTGAAAGTAAATGACACTCAATAACATGACCGACTCATGTTAACCTCAACAGATAATTTTCTCAAAAACTTTTAACGAAAAAGATAATAAAAAGACAAATTAAGTGATTAAAATAATAATGAACATAAACGAATACATTTGAGAAAAGGAACACAACTTCCTTAATTAATTCAACTCTCTAAATGACATATTGGAAAGTTGTTCACCAAGATTACTATCGTATTCAGCTGTTGGAATTTTCGGACATCACTTCCACTTTAATTGTCGTTGAATAATAGACAAGTATCCAGTTGCAGTACGTCACAAATCACCCAACCAGAAACACACAAACACCCAGGGATAAATAAGAATCACAGTTGCTGCAGACCCACAATTAATGACAACACAACCATAGAAAAGTGCAGCACAAAAAATTCAGCCTTAGGTTGCGTGATACACCTAAAACTACAACTCTAATAATTCAACCTCACAAAAACACACACTCATTTTAAGAAAACCAGCTACTTGAATTTTCCTCAATTTTTGGTCAACAACTAGAAAGAATGCAGGCTATCAACGATTATTCTGCTCACTAAAGTTACGCAAAAGCCACACACAAAAGTAGTAGCAGTAATAATCACTCACACAAACAAAACCGTTGGTCTAGCCAGGTCACACATAAATCAAGAGACAAATCTTAATTGCAAGGCCATCCAATCATCGATTAAAAAATCAAAGAAAATGCAGTACAAAACCCTTCAGCTAAGGTAACGTGATAAAATAGAGAAGTTTGCAACAAATAAACTTCTATCTCAACGCAATCAGCTCACAAACATTATCGGAAATATCCTTAGATATCCAACTGTCAAGTCATCCAACATATGTCAATTTTACTCTCCAAAAATGACAACATTTAGCCCACTACATACGTGAATCCTATCCATATTCTAACTGCCATAATCAATTCAAATTTCTGAAAAATTGCTTCCTAAGATAGCTATTATCCAAAAGTAGACTATTATCTTAATTAGGAGTTTAAACCTTATCAAATTTGTCTTAGAAGAATCCCACATAAATACAACTGGGTCCAATTATCAAATATTGTCAAAAATTAAATAGTAAGATATAATCACCTATATCTTAACAAGTTTAAAGAAACCTCATTGGTGCGTTGCTGAAGACGAAGCTCCACTCTGTTAAATAATAACTCTCCTCTCAAGCCTGACGTTGAAGAAATGACAATGCAATCTTTCATTTTATAACTTTGCTTTTTAAAAAGCTATGATAGGTTGGACGTAAGGTTATTAATGGAATGAAATGAAATATAAATAGAAGTAATATTAGAAAATTGTTGTTTGAAAGGGATGGAAGAGTTCATAATGTAATGTAGTGAAATATTATTTAGAAGCTGGATGAAATGGAACGTAATGTATGTATAATAATAGTGAATGACTATTCTACCATTGATAGTACAAAACTGCTTGTTATTAAGGTTAAGGATATAATTGGTATCATAAAAATTATTAAAGGTATATTAGATACATATTTATCATTTTAAATTTCATCTTAACTTTTAAATTAGAAGTAACTTATTTTTATTGTTTAGAATATAATAAAATGTAATATAAAACCTTCTACTTTTATCATATTTTATTTTATTCTATTATAAATCCTCCTATAAAATAATAAAATAATATTAGATTATAACTAGTGATGTGGGTACCGTTCCGTACCGGCTGTTATCGACAGGACAGTAACGTACCGGCCAAAAAATAGAACGGTACCAATGCCTTTTGATACTGGGTTTAAATACTAGTCGGTACCGGCCGATACCGACCCAATACTGACCAGTACTGAAATTTTGAAAAATATAGGAACTTTTTTGCAAAATTTTCAATTTTTTAAAAAATACTCTCCCTCGTCTCTCTCTCCCTCCCCTTTCTTTTTTTCAAAGTTTTTATAATTAATTATTTAGTTAAACTTTTATTGTGGTTTTTTAGTTTTAAATTTTAAAATAAAATAAATATTTTTATTACTAAAAATAATTATAAATTAAACTAAAGTTAAAAATAAATTATTTTATTTAAATTTATTTTAATCTTTTATATAATATTTATTAATAAACTATTAATAAAATATTTTTAAAAAATAAATAATTTAAAATTTGTTATTTATAAACTAATATTTATTTTACATATTTTTAATTATTAAATCAAAATTTATTTGAAATTTATATAATTTAAAAATATTTTTAAATTTAATTAAATTTATTAATAATTATTAAATTAATTTTATAAATTAAATTAAGATATTTATAATTTTAGTAAGAATTAATTTTAATTAATTAAATATATAATATATTTAATTGATACTAAATTAAATAATATATGTTTTTGTTTCATGTTTCAATTCTACTTAGTTGTTTCCTTACCAAGAACTCTTGTTATAAATTATAATAATTTGAGAGTTAAGGATATTTATTATTCTTTTTATTGGATGTTTTGATGTAATAATTATTTATTGTATAATGAAAATTGAAATTGTAATATTTTAAATATTTTATATTGTTCTTAATTTTATATTTGTATGATACTGATTGTCTTTTTCATATAAATTGCGGTTATTATTTATATGTAAAATATGTGAAAATTATTATTATTTCATATTAATTGTGATTATTATTTATTATTTTAATTTTTGGAGACAAGGTTAAAAATTCAAGACTATTTTGCAATTTTTTTAAAAAATTAAGAACTATTTCATAAATTTAAAAAATTACCCAAAATGACACCAAATATTGACTGGTATCGATACAGTACCAAATCAGAACCAAATATGTTACCAAGTTTGATACGATATTTATAACATTAGGTGGGCGGGGGAAAATTTTAAAAAGTTAGGAATTTTTTAATAAAAAAATGGAAGGGGAAAATTTTTAAAAACTTAAGGATTAAATTAAAAAATTCCTAAATTTGTAAAATTTTTGGAACTTACCGGTATATAGCCAATATTTTAAATACCGTCGACCGATACCAACAACGGATATTGGAACATTATTCTTCTATCATTTTTCAGCTGATACTACGTACCGCCCAATATGAACTGGGACGATACGAGACTCATTACAAAATTTGGTTTACCATACGCGTGGGTATATTTGTGTCAGATTATAGATGGTTGATATTGTAAATCTCTACATATTAATTGAAATTTTATTTTAATTTCTTAAAAAAAAGTACGTTACTTTTAGAAAAGTTGGTGTTATGCTTTTCCTGTTAATTAATTAAAAAAATAAGTTATTTCCCAATTCCTCTTGCTTTTGCAATAATAATAATAAATAATGGGTTATTGCCGTCTGTCTGTCTATGACTTATGATTCCTTCGTACCAAAAGCAGTGAATGAAAACTAAACGGGTGCGTGTGTTGTGTGTAGGACTGACTAGACTTTTCAGGTCCACTATCTTCAATCAAAGACAAAAGACATTAATATTTGAGCTTCTATCTTGTACATGGATCCCAAGGTCTCCTCCAATCTATCACCACCAGAACCACACCTCCATAACATGTAGAGCAACAACCACAACGATTCTCCAACTTCTTCCCCCAACAAAGACAGGCCAATATGGGAGACAACAAAAACGACAGACCAGCTGAAATCAAAGACTTCCAGATTGTTATTGCAGACAAAGAAGAGCAAAAGAAACACCTGGCACCTAAAAAAAGTTCTAACAAAGACAGGCACACCAAGGTTGAAGGTAGGGGTCGCAGAATTAGGATGCCTGCTCTTTGTGCCGCTAGAATCTTTCAATTGACCAGAGAATTGGGTCACAAATCTGATGGAGAAACCATTCAGTGGCTTTTACAACAAGCTGAACCTTCTATTATTGCAGCTACTGGTAGTGGGACTATGCCTGCATCTGCTTTAGCAGCTGCTGCTACTGGCTCTGTTTCGTCTCACCAGGCTACCTCTCTATCAGCTGGTTTGCATCACAAAATTGATGAATTGAGTGGGTCCAGTGCCATTAGGACCAATTGGGCAATGTTAGGCAGCAATATTGGGAGAACTCATCAAGGATTATGGCCCCAAATTGGGGGCTTCGGGTTCCAAACACCATCTACCACTAGTCCATCAACTTCAAATTTGGGGAGTGAGAGTTCTAGTTATATTCCGAAAATTGGGTTTCCTGGGTTTGACTTGCCTGGAAATAACATGGGTACTATGAGTTTTACCTCTATGTTGGGTGCGACTAGTCAGCAGTTGCCTGGGTTGGAGCTTGGGTTATCGCAAGATGGCCATATTGGGATGTTGAACCAACAGGCTTTGAGCCAGATTTATCAGCAGTTAGGGCACGATAGAGAGCAGCGGCAAAATACCAGTAAAGATGATTCTCAAGGATCTGGACAGTAATAGATGGATGAAGGATTAAGCATTGTTGCTTTAGAGACTTGAGAGTGGCCGAGTGACTTTTGTAATCAGTTTCTGTTGTCTAATTGGTTTTTGTTAAATGTCAGAGGAAGGTACTGAAGGAGATGCCTGAGAGAATTCAGTAGAGGCTAGATTTCAGTTTGCCACTTGGTTCTCCTCACTTGCATTCATCAACCCCTTATATACAGGTGCTTTTGTGACTCTTTCTCGCTTTTTCTTTGTTCTTGACCTTGGTTTTGGGGAAGTTTGTTGGTCTATTAATACTTGTACTGGTTTTCCTCTGTGTGGAATCTGCAGGTGGATTTGTAAGCAGCTAACTTGCTCCGATTTGGGCATATCATCATATTAGAGATTCAGATATGTGTACATTATATGTAAGGCATCTTTAATTATCCATCCTTCTGTTGGCCTGGATGAAGAGGTGATCAATTTGTTTTGGGATTGGAAACAGAGTTCTACAACCATTCTTGTCCAATTTGTATCTTAGATGTGGTAAGACTCTTTAATCATCAAAAGGTAGGTGACTAGATGGGCAATTAATTATGATAGGCTTTCTCTCACATGAATTCAACTTTCGGCCTTTGGCTTATTAAATGATATGATGATATCTCAATTCCAGTACCCGTTGAAGCTTCAAAAGATTTTGTTTGCCTTTCCCCTCTTATTTGGCTCAGTTGCAATTGTCTTATATAACTTGATTCATTCCTAAGGGAGTCAAACTCCATTTATATATCTTACTCTTGGACTTTTGGGAAGTTAGTTCCATACATGATAATTCCTATCATTTATGTCCTCGGTCCTTGATTTCTTTCAAAAGATGCACTCTTATAAATGTTCTGGAGAATGCTGTAATTTCTCAATTGGTGGACAGCTTCCAATACATGCACTATAATCGTAATTGTTTTGTCTCATGACAATGGCCTTGGAACTTTATGGAGCAAGCCATTTCTGTCATAACTTCATGAGATCAAATTGTTTAACCTAAGTAGCAGTTTACATTCCAAGCCTGTTTCTAGGGACTAGAATTCAAGATGCGCAAAGTTTTCTGTATGCTTGCCATTCTATTGTGATAACTTTCCATTCACTCGAGATAAAAATTTCTCAAATCTGAAAGTAAGCTTAGTCAGAAATATGTTGATGTCAGCATTGCTTAACTCTGTTACTCTCAGTCTCTGCTGGCAATTTCTTTTGGCAAGTCATTTTGTCGATTTTTCTGAAGCAAGAGTTTTCAAGATAGTTTCTTTCAATGAAATGGATGTCTCTGTCAAAGGAATACGAATTAATAGTTCCCTGAATTCTGGATGAGAAAATTTCTGTTATGGCATAAGCTTCTAATTTCCCATAGCATGATCTGACAGTAAGGACTAGAGATAAGTAGTTTTTGGTTGATTACATCAAGCTAGATAATTGTTTTAGATGTCATTGTCATAAAAAGAACAGTTAATGTGTAATTTATGATGAATGGGTAGAAAAACCTTCCTTTTGAACATGTTCTCCTTTAACAGGCCACTTTGCAATAAAACTATTAACTTATGAACTTTTATGTTTGATATGTTGTCAGAATGTTTTCTGTTCATATTTCAACTTTTAATATGATGTATAATTGTTGCCCATATGCTACATATATTTCTGGACTCGTTTCTGTTTCATTGATTTGCTTCCAGTCTTACCTTTTGTGATAGTTTGCTGCCGTGATGGTTCAGATAGAACATGGAAAGTTAAAAGTCTGCACACAGTTAATTTTCCCAGATGGTGGAACTGTACACTTTCTGTAATGAAACGCTTAAACGAAAAATAAATGCTAGGATAGAAATCTGAGATCGAGAATTTTGAGATAAGGTGCGATTATTATGTTTTCAAATGTGTCAGCACATACTATCCATTCAGCAGGAGGCTTATATATCTGAATACAGTTTGTATGTTTCATGAGTTTTCAATAAGCAGCATCACTGTATTCATTGTTGACTTTGTCTTTTCAAGTTTTCCCGTGGTTGGCATTGATCTGATGTAGAGTAGCTTTTCTATACTTGTACTCATCTCTGCTTTCCTTTTTCTTGGCAATTTGGTGCTGCGGTCCCTATAGTTGAATATGACATAAAAATATGCGCATATGCTTTCCTATATTTACCTAAACCCCTAGATATCACAAGCTATCTGAATTAACAACTAAAGTGTTCTTGTTCTCATGCTCTGCGTAGCAATCTTGTTCTTGTATATGCAAGAAATATAAACATATTTTCACTGCACTTACACCCAACAAGATATAATAGGATTTCAGGGTATAAACTTTATCCAAATTAAATTTTTGGTTTTCCTACGACTTTTCTTAAAAGCTCATGCTTTTGAATCTTGTATGAGATGTTGCTGGGAGCATATCAAATCTTTAACAAAATGAAATTACTTTTTAAATTGTCTATTGAAAGCATGATTGATCAAATTCCTCGTTCTTTACTTTCATAAGATGGGTAATGATTCTGTCCCATATCATCTATCCTTTTGAAGATACTTTTTTGACCACTATATCCTTTCCAAAACGTTAAATTTCTTACATTTTCTTCACATCAATTTTGTTTGTGGTTTTTTTATTTCTTCTGTACTTTTTCCCACTGGGTCTTAGTTGTAGGCCTGTGCCTCACCGGATAAACTTAGCGTTTCAATCACATCTTTTCTTTAACCTTCTAATTCTTTTTGTCCGAACAAACAGAATGCATAGTATAACCAAGGATTTGAATGATGTCTTAGGGGACTACAGTATGATTATGGTTTATCATGGCAATTACAGTTCCCATAAAGATAATTGACATCTAGTGGCAACTCATTCATGTTTCTTGACTAATAGGCTGATGTTTTCTTTTTTTCTTTATTTTTTGAAAATTTATGTTTTCTTCTTTTTGTATTTGGGTAATCTGAAAACTGGGGGACATGTTATTTGTGAATGTTCCTGTTATGGTACTGCCTGGGAATTGAGCTAGTTAGATTGTAATAAGCCTGAGTCAATTTTTATTTAAAAATGCGAGTTACTTTCGAGTAAGTTGTAACTTTTGTTACTTACCAATAATATAGAGTAAACTATATATTAAACTGGAACTTATATTCAGTTTTATAATAAAATACAAAAATATTAATTAAATATCATAAATTACACTTTGTTATAAATTGTTGGTTCTCACATGACAATCGAGAGGTTGGGGTAAATTATATGTATTCTTATTTTGTCCTATTGGAAAATTAATTAATAAATTGTTTATTTTAATTAATGATTGTAGTTAATTCATATAAAACAAATGAAAGTAAGAAAAGAGGAGAAAATCGATTTATAGTAATTCAATTAAGTAATTATTAACATACATTAACTCTTTAAATTTTTATTTAGAATTTCATATTTTCTTTATTCAAATGGTGAAGAATTTTTCATATACTGTTTGTCACAAGTGAAAAAGAGCTCTTACAAACGTTTTGTTTTGTCATGAGTAAAGAGAAACTCTTTATAAATTGTGTTTAGTTTAGTTGAATCTCTTGTTCCCTTTTCCCTTCTATTAAATTTCATTTTTCCTTATGTCATTCAATTCACTTGCTTCTTACATAACTTGAGAGTTATTTCTTTCCTAATCCATTAATTCTTTGGATTTTTAGGAATTTACAATGCTAAAATCTTTTTTTGAGTTTGTTTAGTTCATTAAAGAACTTAAGAAGGAAGTAAAGAGTGGTAAAATGTAAGAGAGTGTGAGATTAGCATCAAGAAAGCTAATTAAATAATAAAAATATGAGTTATTTGAAAAAAACATTCCTTTGCTAACTTCTTTTTAAGCTTTTAAATATGCCTAGAAAAGTGTTTCAACATTGAACGAAGCGAAAGACAATATTTATTCTTGTGTCAAGTATGCAACAACAATTTGAAAGGATGAACATGACATATGATAAAGTAAAAGACATGTTGAAGAAGCAAAACCATCAAATTAATGAATTCTAAAGGAAATCACCCCCTTGAATTCCTAATTAGGGAACAAATATTAGCGTAATTCAATTATCCCAATGTAAGTTGAGGAAGAGAATGAAGATTTAAGTGTTGATGAATATGATCTAGAAATTAAGGTTAAAAGGCCTTACATAGGCCTAGGAGAGTTATTGGGCGTAATTGGGAGCCTAAAGTTTGAGATGGTGTGGGTGAAATCTTAGCAGTATAAAGATGAACATAACCTCCTTTGAAAGTATAAATAATCTAAAAGTTTATTTGGAGCGGGAGATAAATTAATGTTGACCTTAAACCTTAAGGATCAATCAACAAACATAACTTGATTAGCAATTGGTGCTACATTGAAACCCTGTTAACTTAAAATATTGTTAGTCTAAGTATACCTTAAATAAGACTTACTTCTATCAAAATAAAATTAATATTCATATGACACGGAACATAAATATCAATTGATACATATAATGTAACGTACCACTCTCGTAGAGCATATGCCCAAACGTATCGACAATTATTTGAGAACATACTCTACGCGAATGGCATGTTAAGACGATCGCATTATAACATTTTAAGGCATCACGTATCAAAAGCATTTCAAACATTCATTTTGAATCATTTCATTCACAATCATATTAAATCAAAATTGTCATTACACTTTAGAGTTCACATATACATTTGACAATAGGTGAGAAGTGCTATTCTTGATGCATAATGACTAGAGACATCTACATGTACAACTAATTCCAACCACTAACTCATGTCCAATTGTAATAGCTATACTGTAATTAGTCTAACTAGATCTCCTCTGAATCTGAAAATCAACATTTCAATTTTGATAAGTTTGCGAACTCAGTGAGTAAATCATCATCAATGTATTCACTCAAGTCAGATACTCAGGGATAAGTCATATCCCAATTCAAGAAGTATTATATAGCATCCAGTATTAAATATTACATCACATTTCACCATACCTTATCAAGTACATCAAATTTATCGTACTTTCATAAGTATATAAGGTAAACTAACATTTCATATCACAACAAATCCTCATTTACTTTTCAATTGTATTTAAAACAATTCAATAATTCATTTCAATTCAATCATATGATACATATAAGGATGTATACAAAAATGCACATGTGACTTTATTTTCTTTTACTCTTTTGTGACCGAGCGTCTATTTACTGTCTCGCATCTATTGTGGATACCAGGCTTATTAATAACTAAGCCTATGGCTCTTTGTGCACAATCCTAAGCTTAAAACTCTTTTTTACATTGGTCACTCTAGTCATAACTCTTTTATCTGATCATGCATTTTAATGTGATGCATCATTCCATATGCCATGTCTCATTACCCTTCATTCTTGTGTGCTTCTGTCATATGTATCAAATTCATCAGATCTAAGTCCAGTAATTTACATTCAATTGCTCACACATTTCATATTCATTCCAACATTTCACATTCAATTATGCTCACATTTCATATTTATTCCAACGTTTCACATTCAATTGTTCTCACATTTCATATTCAACATACAGATCAGACAGAAACACGTATAATTGATTTTACACATCTAGGTTAACTCACAGTACGCTCCAGATAAGCTATTACCTTGATGATCTGGCAATGTCTGGATGTTGACGATCAACTTGTGTATCTATCTTCATGCAATACACACATATTTCACATATCATTAAGTTGTCAATCATATGATTATTCAATCATTCAATCATATGATTATTCAATCATTCACATTTATATATATATTATGTTTCAATGCATGCTCAATTGACCTTTCGGGTATGTATTAATATACAAAGATCTTGACTGTACTTATATGCCTTCAGATCATTCAAACTTTATAGTTTGTACACTACCATTTTGCAATTGGGTATATACCTTAAGTAAGCTTGATTTATTCATCATATGCATTCATATAATTATCCAATTCTCACTCAAAATTACTTCATCATCTCCAATGTTCATTCATTTATATCTAATACACACGACTCATATCCTTTGAACCATATTTGCATTTATAAGAACATCTTAATTCCTTTAACAACTCATAATTTTCATATTTTAATACATTGATATCAAGACAATCCATTCCTTAAGTTATGACATCTATTAACAACCTAAACTTATCAAACCCTTAACTAATGAAACAAGCAACAATTTAGTTTCATTTCAAGCTTCAATCAAGTCCAAATACACCAATGTATAGTGACTTATCCTTATGTAGTTCAACAATTACACAAGACAAAATTTTTTCATTTCAAAGCATTGCTCACGATCGTGGAGGACCTTCCCACGATCGTAGGATGAGTGAACCGAATGTTCACTCTCCATTTTCCTTTTATTTCTCCATATTCTAACACCTTTATACCAAATTCAAATTTTCTTCATATTAGTCCATTAATTATACGTCAATTATACCTTAATTATACTTCAATTTTTCATCAATTTCATCTCCAAATCCAACTCAAAATCATTCAGTTGGCAGCTTATAAACCATTTATCTTTCATACATACAAAATCAAAACAGAAACTTTCATTCACTTAATCTCATCATATATAATCCTAGTTTTTTTTTCAAGTTCAAGAACACTTCACTATCACCTTTCTTTGGCATAAATTCATTTTCATTTAAACTTCAAATCTCAATTTAAATCATCCATATAGCAACCTATAACCTACATTTCTCATGCATCAAAAACAAAACAGAATAGTATCCAATTCATGTATCATTTTCTAGCACACTTTATCATCAACACTACATGCTTTCCATCCCAATTCAATCATCATAAACTTTCTATTACTTCATGCCATAAAGATCAGTACTTATACTTACTTGTTTAGCTCAAGTTTCACCTCAATTCATTAAGTCTACTTTGCCTTATATGCATGCAAGATCATCTCAAATACAAGGTGGGAATTTGATGGGTTTTAGTAACAAGAAAATCGCAAGATGAAAGACAACAACCTATAACTTTTTTGATGCAGAATCTTTTCAAGATTTTGGAGTGGTGATGAACAAAATAGAAGCAAAATTTCAGATCTATAGAAGGGTGGATAATTCGGTGCTGAAAGGGAAGACGGGAGAAGAATGAACACAACAGAACAACTTCTGCATTAGCTTAACGCATTAAGTTCTAGGTGTCACCATTTCATAATGAAATTTGTCCCTATGCATGCATTCCATTTGTCCTCTCCATAAGTTTCCAAATGTCACAATTATGCTAGGCCATTTGTCACTCAACCTCTAAGCCATTTGTCACTCAATCATTTATGTCAAATATCACTCAATTCTACTGCTATGTGTAACTTATTTCATAAGCTTATTCATCCTAAATTTTCACATGTCAACTTGTCTTACCACTTGACATTTTTCTTAGATTAGATGTACATATTAATTCATCAATCTCTTAATTGTAACAGTTAATTCCAAGTTACTAATTATAATCCATCAATTCTTGTCATTGGCAAACCAAAGTACAAGACATTGGAAATGCACATTCAAGTGACATTGATTTTAATTTCATACCCCGAAATATGTCAATTGAATGCAATTCATCTAACTCACAATTCATATATGTATGCTAATATTATGCATTTGAATACAATCATAAAATCATGTCATAAATGTACCAAATTCATTCTATATGATG
>JANIIA010000008.1:11498015-11510181 GCA_027478495.1 Erythroxylum alaternifolium | reverse complement strand
CACATTTAAAACCTAAACACACACTCAACACTCAAATTAACACTAAATACCTAACAAATTAAATCCTAAAACATGATGCAAATCACAACTATCAACATCCTCATACTTAAACGTTTTCTTGTCCTCAAGCAAACAAAACAACAAACACACAACACAGAATGCACTAATGTGGCAATGGCTTTAACTTCTTGAAATAAATTTAATCTTAAGCACAGTCATACAAGTTATATCTAATAATTAAGATGCAAAATCTGATTCTAGGGGTTTTAAACTAAATATACAATTAATCGAGATCAAAGTGTTAATTTATTCACTCTTTTCAATTGAATTCACACATTAATAATTCTTTGATCCTTTAAACTCTGTAACTATTCCTAACTAAATGTTCATAAAAATTCAAGCTTATTACAAGTTCGACAGGTTTTTATTAAGAAAAACACTTTTTTATAATTAAGCAAGGACTTAGAACATTGGTAATGAATGTTGATCGGGTTACTTGACTAAGTCATTTTTGTTAAATAGCTTAGTTGAAACGTCTTTATAGCTTTTTGACGTGAAGGCACACATTTGTGATGTGTTTCGATCTAGTTGCTCAGCTATATCACATTTTCAATTGGCTACTAGCTCTATTCATAACCCGAAGGTCAACAAAATAGTCATTTATTTAACAAACATTTTTTTATTATTGACTACCTTGTTGTTTTAGCTACTCATTTCTATGAAAAATACTAGTTAAGCTACTTAAGTTGAAAGGCCTCAAATTATGAATGAATGTGACAATATAAAAGGTGATAAATTTACACTAAATCCTAATTAAGCTGTATATTTATCCAAACACCCCTAATTTACCAATTTTGTGAGCTAATGATTATTCATAACCTAATAGACTATGTTCAAAATTAAATAAATTTCGCTCCATCTAAACCATGTCGCATTTAAACAATTCACATAATGCAACTTAGTGACTATCATACAATATGCAAAATCACATTCAAAAGCAAAGCACATTATCCCTCCCCACACGTCAGCAACACATTGTCCTCAATGTGAAAAGGGAACAAACAACACATAAAAGAAAAGAAAAGACTAAAATTAGAATAAAGAAAAAATAAAATAGAAATAAACATAAAAGAAAAAATAGAATTGAAGGTTAATTTGGAATGGAAAAATTGGGTTAGACATAAATCTCATAGAGATGGAGGTGGTGATAGAGTTGGAGGCGGCAATTGAACGCCCTGAGCCTTGAAATATCTGTGAATTTGATGAATATCCCAACTTTGGCATCTTTGTGTCCGGGCCATCTCCATTATCATTCTGATGTTCTCCGTAAGTGTCTTGTTGGTTCGGAGATCACATCTAGAACTTCCTTCTAGCCATGTTCTTCTTCCTCTTCCTTGGACTCTTCTGTCTGCTTTGGCGGGGCTGAGCTTGAACTCACCTGACTTGCTCTAATCTTGACATGTGTCTTTTCACCGATTTCCATAAGTTCCATGTTGTGGGAATGAAGGATCTCAGCTCACCATAAGTGGTAATGGTTTAGGAAATCAAGTAAGTGGACAGTTAACCCACTACAGTCCACACCATAATATTCAACAATTGTTGACACTATATACCCCATTCTTAAGTTATTGCTCCTCTTATGCGGAGTCGCAACAATGGCATTTAGCATATGTGTGGATGTGCAGATTCGAATACTGTGGTCTATTGATCGGTTGTGTGGTTGAGTCTTTATATCACTCCCTTGGAAACCGAATCAAAAATTTAATTCCAAGGATTGCAATATAGAGTGCAACCCCAAGTCGTCTCACTTAATCGAAACCTAGAGCAAATGGTCTAAGCTAGCCTAATTGTCATGAAATGCAAACTAAATTAGTTAAGAGAGGGGTTTTTGGAATGTTTTGATTTAACTAAATGAAAGAAAAGTGCATAAAAAGGTGTTTTTGGATTTTTGGGAAATGAAAAATGAAAACTTAAACAATGATCAAATATGATAAAATTCTCTTGAAGACGAGCTTCGGCTATCATGGTTCAAAACAAATCTTTTGGGAGTGAAATTCACTAAGTTTCAAAATGGATAACCTTAAAGAACTCTTTAAGTCCAAAATTTGAATCAATGAACTCCATTTCTTAAAACCTTTTTAAATGCATCTAAGTGTGTGTAGTGGGCAAGTCAATGCAAGTGGTCAATTTGGATCAAGCATAATCTCAATATCAAACACAACTAGGCAGATAAAAGAGGATTAACACAATCACCAAAAAGACATATATGAAACTTCATATATTGAGCATCCAAGTTCTACATCAACAACTCAATAACACAATACATTGTTTAACTCTTGATTAAACTCTAATTAAGAAAAGTCTAACTAAAAAGTATAAATCCTAACTCAGGAGTTCAACAATACACAGGAAAAAGCAACCAAAGAATCCAAAAAGAGAAGACCTGGAAAAAATTATTTCAACATACCTAGGACCATTTTAATAAGATCATTAGCTCCCACCTAGTTATCTCTTCTAAATGACAATGATGACAATGTTATTTTGGAACATTAGAGAGAAGGATCACCACAATCACTAGGTCGTCTAAAAAAATTACAAATGCTTTATCAACCCTCTTTTATTGCCATTATGGAGCCAATGGTTCCCCTAGATAAGTTGAATTCTTCGAAAGTTTCTTTGGGCTATCATGAAGCTATCTGTAATGTTAATAATAATTTTGGTTATGTGGAAGTCTTCTTATACTACTAACATCATTAAAAGTCATGAACAATTTATCTATATGGAGTTGATAGATCAGACATCATTGGAGTCTTTATATATAACTGCGATATATGCCAAATGTAGTAGAATAGATAAAATCACCCTCTGGTCAGCTTCAAAAAGTATTGCAGAGGATGTGAATGATAAATTAAGAATGTTCAGTGGAAATTTTAATGTTGTATCTAATATTGAAGAATATAGAGGGAATTCTACTCCACACTAAGGAACCATAGACGATTTCAAAAATTTTCTCCATACTATAGCAGTTTATGATCTTCCATTTTAAGGATCTTTACATACATTAATGGGAACTATACCTCAAGGGCATGTATGGAAATGGCTTGACCGTATCCTATGCAACATTCCATTAATCACCAGATTCCCGGATAGTAAAGTGAAAATTCGTAGCAGGGCCACCTCTGACCATAGTCCTCTAATATGTGAATTTAATCGGCCAACATTGCAACATATAGGCAATTTTAAGTTCCAAAAAATGTGGATATTTAGACCTGATTTTTAAGCTTAGTTGAAGATAATTGGAAACAAGAAGTGGGAAGCTATGGGATGTTTGGTCTAATGAAAAAACAATTAAGATTAAAATTTTGTTTAAGGCAATAGAATTTGAATCCCTTCAGGGATGTGAGGCTTAATATGGAAATAGCATAAAAAAGGTATAAAGAAGTGGAAGATTGTTTTGATGAAAATCCATCGATTGGAACTCATATTCAGATGAAGAAGGCACACACAGAATATATGAAGGCATTATTTGGGGAAGAGGTTTTCTAGAAACAAAAATTACGAATTAGATGGCTCAAAGAAGGAGACTTCAATTTAAAATTTTTTATGCCTATATTGTAACTAAGCATACACGATTCTGAATTAATAAAATAAAAAACGATGAACGCATATGGCTGGAAAAGCTAGACTAGTTAACTAGCAAAGCCAAAAAATATTTTACAAAATTGTTAATCTTAGAAACATACACATATGTCTAATAGGTTCTAATTTTTTTGAAATAGACGTCAAGATTATTTTCCTCTAATGACAATGTAGTGTTATTAAAACAAATCAATTTGGAGGAAGTGAAGGTTGTGGTTTTTGATCTTAATCCTGATAGTGTAGCTGGTTTTGATGGTTTCTCTGCATATTTTTTTCGGCATTGCTGGGATATTGTTACTTCGAACGTGTACACAGCAGTGCAAGAATTTTTCTTAGGCATACCTATCTTGCGTGGAATGGGATCAACAATAATAATATTTCTTCCAAAGAAAGGCAACCCTTCCACATTTTCCGATTTCTGCCCTATTAGCCTATGTACTTTCACTAATAAAATACTAACCAAGATTTTGGCTGAAAGACTAAAACCTTTCTTACCTAAGATACTTTTTGTAGAACAAATGACATTTCTCTCTAGCAGAGACATATCGGATAATCTGTTATTAGCACATGAAATCATTCAATTCATTGACAAAAGAACAAGAGGTAATAACTTGACTTTTAAATTGGATATGATAAAGGCCTTTGATAGAGTTTCATAGTGTTTCTTGGAACAACTACTAAGGAAGTTAGGTTTAGATGATCATTTCGATAACTTGATTCTTAATAAGTTAAAAGGAGCTTGGTTTTCAGTTTTGATCAATGGGCAAAATAGTGACCAATTCAAAGCAATAAGAGGCATTAAACAAGGTGATCCTATATCGCCATATTTATTTATATTGATCTCCGAAGTGCTTTCTAGAGGTTTGAACGCCTTAGCAATGATAGTGGTAGATTGCATAATGTTTAATAGGTAGTTTAGTGTATGTATAGTTATTAAATTGAATGTTTAATGCATGTTTAGGATAGGATTTTGTTTTTTAGTTAAATATTTGTGTTTTGTGTATTTTGTGGTTAGAGCACGTGATTGAACTTCAATTTTATATGTTTGAGGGGCCTTAATGTGTTGCTACTATTTCAACACAAATATCGAAGAACGGAGGAGAATCGAAGGAAGCCCGAGGCAAAACCCACAGCCAGATGGAGTTACCACGATCATAACAGAAGGTGAAATCAAGTGCCACGATCGTGACCTGCACGACAACAGATGAGGACGGCCTTTCGGATTCAAGTTTTCGAGGGACTTTTTGGACTCGAAGAAAACCTTAAGGTTGCCCAGAGTAGAAAAGAGTATATAAAGAAAAGAAAAGAACCTTAAAAGGAGCTCTCCATTCTGCCACTTTGGGAAAATCTTTAAGAGGAGAGAAGAAAAAGAGAGAGAAGGGAGAAGAGGAAGAAGAGGAGAGGGTTTCCGAACCTACTACCTTCCAGAGTCATCCCGGTCCCTTTACAAGTGACAATTTCGTTCATCTTGTTCTTTCTTTATTGAATGTATAAGATGGATATGAATATGTTTGTGGATTTGGATTTAATGATGATGTTATAATTTTCTTTAGGGATTTTGACTTGATTTGATGTTAATCTAGTCGTTTTTGTGCTATTGCAATTGGGTGTTGTGATTGATTGTTGTAGCTTCATATTTCAGTAATAAATCGAGAGAATGAACTGAATACAAAATTATTAGGTTGTTTAATAAGAGTTAAATAATCTAATGGATCACGCAATTAATCAAATCGGTAATTATATGAAGAGAGATCTCGTGTGAGACCTGATTGTTCATTAGAAAACTTAAGAACTAATTAGGTTAGGGTTATTTACAATTGAGAGATTATATGTTTGGTACTGAACTTAATTAAGGTTTATTAATTAGGGTTTTTGATTATAAATTGAGAGAGAGTAATCCTCCCTTCGATAATATAGAACCGACACCACAATAAAATATAAATGGTTATGCTAGCAATGATGATAGGAAAAATCGCATCTCTCATAATTTGGTAAATTCTCTTATGCATTTTCCCATTGTCAATTTGGCGTTGCTCAAGTTGATTTCTTTTTTGTGTTAATTTGAGAATTAATTTTTCGTTAATCATTGAGTTCTGTTTTTATTTTTATTTTTATTTTATTAATTCATTCAGCCTTAGATAACTTAGGATTAGATTAGTTCATAACTCTTCGTGAGATCGACACCTCAAGTACTACAATTCACGACTTGTGCACTTGCAATATTCTGAGGTTTTAAATAGATTAAAACTTAGCATCACCAAGCAGCAAAAGGAAAGATAGAGTATTATGCATTACCAAAGGGTTACACTCCTGTCACGCACTTGAGCTTTGCATATGACATAATTACATTCACCAAAGGGCATTAACGATCTCTTACTGCTTTGATGAATTTTCTGCATACATATGAGGAAGTAAGTAGAAAAAAATCTACATGACCAAAATTTTTTATGTTGCTTTGAAGCATATGAGCCAATCTCACTCCCATTTAATCACAACTACCACCAAAATTCGAAGGGACTAGCTACCTTTCAAATACTTAGGTTGTATATTTTTTAAGGTCTGACCAAAACTATCTTTTTTTCAACACATAATAGATAAAATTGAGTTGAGATTAAATGGTTGGTATCAAAAATTTCTTTCTGTAGCTAGTTGAATGATTCTCATCAACATGTCTTGTTTATAATTCCATTATATGATCTCTCTACTTTCCAGTTGCTCAAAACAGTCATTCATTAGATTGAAAAATGATTTGCTAGATTTTTTAGGGAAAAATGGAAGAAAGGAATAAAAGACATTAGCGGAATTAGAAGAGCCTTACTTTTGCAAAGGATGAAAATGGATTGGGGTTTTCTTCATTAACTGATTTGGATAAAGTACCCATTTGTAAATTATGGTTGAAGCTACATCGCAGAAATTCTCTTTGGACAAAAACATTAAAGACTTGACCACAGGGAATACAAAAAAGTTGGAAATGGAAATGGCTTAGGCAAACCTCTTATTTTTAGCAACTCATATTAAAATCATAATAGCAAATGGATCGAGTTCTTTTTGGTGCGATAACTAGTCAGGAAAAGGTATGTTGCATTCATATTATGAAGGACCAGATGAGCTACCTTATGGTTTTACTTTAAAAGGGTTCTTCAACAACGTAAACGTTAATCTCGATAACGTTAAACATCTGCTACCTTCAAAGATTTTAGAATACTTAATAACATTTCAACCAATATTTGGGGAAGGACGAGATCGTCTTATATGGATTCCAACGTCTTCTAGACATTTCACCTTCATATCAGCTCATGAGTATATCAAAATGGGTCTGACCAAAAACATCAATTATGATACATATGGAATACCATAATACCACCAAAGATATCTATTTTTTTCTAAAGAATGATAAATGGTTTGCTCCCATTATAAGAAACTCTCAAACGAATAGGATTGTCAATGATATCTAAATGTTATTTTGTGAGAATTTAGAAGATTAACCATGTCTTTTTTTTCTTGCAATATAGCATTCTAGGTGCGGTCTTACTTTGAACAAAAAATGCAAATAAGAAAGACTGATTCGACTATTAGATTATTTGAAACTCTAGCTATTTGGTGGCAAAAGCGAAATGCCTGCTAATACAACAACTAAAATAAGAAGACTTCTACTTATTTTCATATGTTGGAATATATGGTGTGTTTGAAACAAAGTTTTTTTTAAAGGTCAAAAATCTGTGGCAAGTTCGGTGATACGACTTGTTCATAAGCAATTGTCTCTTGCTAATATCATTAAACATTTCAAGATGCACATAATATATGATCAACTTCTTGTCTCAACAGGTTTGATTCATAGCTTAATACCTAAAAAACCACTACGAGGAAAGTTCTAATATAGAATGCTCCACTTTTATCTTAGCTGAAATTAAATATCAATGGATCAAGTCTTGGAAATCTAGGTTTTTACGAAATTGGCTATACAGACTCTAATAGTGGCTTTCAATTTGTAGGCTCAAGATATGTTCAACATGGAACAAGTTTATATTTAAATTAATATCTCTTAAATTAGCTCTTCACCATTATCAGTTAAAAGGCGGTCGAAGACTATGTATTGAATTAGATTCTTTGCTTTTAGCTCAAATGGTGACAGGAAAAATGACTTGTCTGGAGACATAAGGATCTTATGTACAAAATGTCTACATCTCTGCAGGTTTTGAATTTAACGTCACAAATATCTACAGGGAAATCAATTACGTTGCTCATGTTCTTGCGCGACTAGCAAGTTCAGTCCAAACTAAAAGCCATCACCTTCGTCAACATTTAAATTCGAATATTAACTTAAGCCTTTTCATAAAAAGAAAATAGAAAAGCTTCTTCTTGAACAATTCTTCTACTGTTCAAAATATTTTACTTATCATTTATGTTAGTTGGTTGAATTAGGACCACCATGGAACTCATGGCATATACTAGAATAATGTCGCTAAGATTTTATTGAGATTGCTCAACCTTCGGGGCTATGTAACACATTGGTTTAAAGTATATGAAAATACAAGTTAATTATACCAAGATTCTAATATTATCAAAAATGGACCTGAGAAAGTACTGAAGGAGGCACAAGTCATTTTGAAATTAGTAGGTAGGCAAAAGAAAAAGATTACCAAATCACTTTATTTCATTAGCTAGTGAAAGATAGAATATACGAGCTTTTCGAAAAAAAAGAAGAAGAACATCAAAATGTACATCATCTAACTCCACACGCGCTCTTAAACCACAGACTGATAAAAACTTAAATAACTTTTTTGTTACAAAGTTTATGAGATTATTTTGTTGAAAGTATCTGTTAGATTAAGTAGACCCAACCCCAGATCTCAACATTTATGTTTGATTCCGTCCTGCTAGGCTGGAACCATGTACATGTAACTCTAAACAGTCCAAACATGGGCCCCGAATCTCAGTGGACGGTTCTTTTACTTTATTCCCACCAGAGCCTAACCTTTTTAGTAAGATATTTTGGGTCACCAAACACCATATGGCAACGGCCACGTGTTTCGAAATTCTTCTAAAGAAGTTTTGCTTGTTTGTACTTGAAATACCATTGGAGATCCAATTAAGAAGTAAATGGATCTCATCGGCAAACTTGGCAAACCATAACGAATGGTTCCTTTCAACGAGATAAAGATTGCTACGGCTGGAGATACATATTTATATTGATTATCAAATTTTTTATATTTTATTTTTTTTAAATTAAGATTATTTTAATTTTATAATCTTATTAATAACACATAAATCATAATAAAGTGTGAATCTTAATACATACTTTATCTCGAAACTTTATTATTTTCTTGTTGTATTTTTTGAATCGTTCCATCTTAACCACTATAGTCGTATAAGCATCCAACCTCCAATGATTTTCACGTAATAAGTTGAGAGAACTCTGCAATTATTATAGAGAGGTTTAAGCAAAGATTACTAGCCTTATTAGAACTTAAGCCTATTTATAATATATTATAGAAATTTTAGTAATTTAATTAAAATTAAATTCTAATTTTAATTAAACTTTAATTAGAATTACAAATAATTTTAATAAAATATTATTTTTGCTCAAATAAAATCCATTATCTTATATTGATCCTTATTTATTAAATATCTCATATTTAATCATAAAGTTTCTCAAACTTTAATCTTTACTTTCTTCAACTCATTCTTTATGTGTGACTCGTTAGATCCGTAAATGTTGATAATAGATACAAATTATAACCTAAATCACATTTAGGATTAGATACATTAAACTCTTTTAATTTACCTTTAATTACCTAATTAAACAATTTATATTCATAGATCAAAATTGACGTCTAGCAACACATCATGACCACTCAAATATTTGGAAATGTCAAAGTGATTTTGAATGACCTTTCAATGCATGCTTTTTTTCGTAAAATTCAATCTTTTCACCGTACAGTGTTTCAACTAGACATAGAGTATCTAATTAATGTTTATTTTATTTTAAGTCTAATCATATCAATCTCCATCATTAGCTATTGATTCAATTAATGACATTTGTAAAATATTTACCAAATGTCATTCCACATTGGTCAAGGATTTCCTGAATCAATACTAATCGAGAACAATAAATATTCTCCTTAATTACTTTAAGGTGATGAATCATATATTGATCACTCTTCCATATAGTTAATGATATATCTATTGAACTACTCAAATTAGAATAGGTTATAAGTAGTATTAATGCATAGCAATCCTTATACCGGATAATTTTGAAGACCTCAAGTCAAATGATCACTTATATAATCATCATAATAAGAACTTCCATAGACATACAAGTAATGTTCCAAATTAATTTCTCATGTGGGTTCACTTCAGTGAACTTGTTCTCTAGTAAGCATTCGTACGTTTATTTAAGTATCTCCATACTTTAGTCTATAAGCTCGACTACTTCTTTTATAAAGAAAAACATAACATGTGCTAGTCCTTTTACGTTCTATTAATATCTAATTTTAATAAAACAATGACTAGTAATAATTTAGGGATAATATATAAGTATAATATGAATCTCATAATTATAACCTTATCATAATTTCATTTGCAACGTATAATTATCCCATGAATTTTATCATATACATTTAATTATAGTTTGGCCTGAGTTAGCCGAGCCACGAGTGGGTCATAGACCGACCATGGTCGGCTTGCTCATTTTTTCCAAAACGATGTCGTTTTGAATTTTTTTCCTTTCAAAAATAAACCCGACCCGCTCGTGACTCGACAGGCCATAAGCCTGACCATGGGCCATCGTGGCCCCTCTGCCTGGCCCGACCTGACCCATTGATATGCCTATTTAAATATATATAAGATAAAAGTGTCTTTAAATTATTTTGTCACTATTCTATAACCAACTAATTGACTATAGGGCATAAACCAACAGATACACCAATTCACGTTGGTTAGTCTTCTAAAGATATGGACAAGATTAACAAGTTCCCACCAGTATTGAAATCTTTACACTATGGTTAAGTTAGAATCTGTTCAATTTTTCCAAATGTTCCACACAAAAATTAAAAAAAACAAGTATATTTATTTTAACAAATAAAATAGATAATACAAAAATATATAGTAAGGTTACAAGAAAACTATCAATTTTTATTAACTCATATTAAAATCTTTATTCAAAAATTTTTTTTATAGGCTTTAGAGATTCGATAGACAAGAATAAGAAAGCAAATTTTAGTGGACTTAGTTGGTTTTTTACATATTCAATTAAAAATTACTTTAGTAAATAATTAAAACATTAAAATATTAATTTCATTATTAAATAAAGAAAATGTTAAAAGTAAAAATTTGACTCACCACTCTACTATTTTATGTTATTTAATTTATCATCTTATTTCTTCTTTACTTTAATCCACTAATTTTGTTACATTACGTGTAATATTTATTTAAAAATAATAACTAATAAAGTTTTGAATTAATTTGCATAGCCTATAATTTAGTTAATTAACCCATAATTCAATCTTTAAACACATTTTCACATTGGATATAAGCCTATCTTCTCGCAACTAAATTGATATATGCATTAATCTTATGTCATAGATATGCAAAACTTGAATTTGTTGGATCTCATTTGATATAGGCCCTATTTGGCAAATAGCGAATTGTAGTAGCTGTTAGCTGATTCTATCAGCGGTTAGCTGATAACAGATTATATCAGCTGATTTGACCAACAGATAACATCAGCTGTTTATTAAAAATATTTAGTAAAATTAGTTGTTTAGTATTCATTGTTCATGTGTAAAATGACTTATGAAGACATAACTTTTTAAAAAAACTTATAAGGACATGATTATTATGTCTTAGGGGGCGCTTGGTTCACAGAGAGCAATGGGAATGAGAATGGGAATAAATATAATAAGGAATGAGAATGGATATAATCATTATAATTATGATGGTTTGTTAAAAAGAAGGAATAATTAACATTACCATTGATGGTGGTTGATTTGTTAAAAATGTTAGGGAATAAAATTTTATTATTTTTGTTTTATATCAATTTTTAAATATATTTTAATTGATTATATTTAATTTATGCACCCTAGTTATAATGACAGAATGTTTAAAATCAAGTATATTGTGGTATTTCCTTTCTGATAGCTCTTGAACAAAAAAAATACTCTGATATTTTCTTGCATCAACATATCATTAGTTACATAATATCCTCAAAATATAGTTTAATTATCCAAAATATTATAAAATTCATCGATATAACCATAATATCCATCATTTCATTGCTATAGTAAAATCAAGTAATATAGTTTAATACAATTTACATTCCTCTGATAATGCAAATTGTAACATCCCGTTTCCAGCGAACGGGTCGGACCAAAGAAACGGGTCCGGGTGTGGTAAATCGACACATCTCATGCTCATGCATTTGTGACTAGTGAGTTTTGCGTATAAAAATGTATTGTACGTGCATTCATGACAATTGTCCCGGTATAAGTGTGAATAAGTGATTTTCTTGAAAAATAGGTATTGTAAG
>JANIIA010000008.1:11480956-11494526 GCA_027478495.1 Erythroxylum alaternifolium | reverse complement strand
ACTTTCAATAATCCTAAACCACTCCAATTTACCAAAAAGACCAAAATACCCTTTCCAATTGGTGAGGGGATGTTACAGTATATGAATATCGTTACAACCTCTTCTACGGATGTGATCCTAGTGTCTTTTAAACCCCCAACATCTCTTACCATATCACACAATATCCTAAAGGTTGCTCTGTCCATACGATGTTCACTAATACAAGCATTATCACAATCTATGGTCAATATAAACATCCATCTCATTTTATCAATCCTTTTTTCTTCCTTTTTTTTAATTTCATGGACCTTCTCTTAAAGGTACAAACAATAAATAACATAATGGATAGCAAATAAGAAAACCATCATATTATTTGTTGTTTATTGAAGTATTGAAAGTTGCTTTAGTTTTTGTCGTCATTCGTTAATAGCCATGTTGATCTTCATTAAAAATTTCAAAAAATAATTGTCCAACATATAGATAGGGCATGTTGAAAAGCAAGGTAATAGCAGTGGAAAAGAGATAAAACAATAAGCGAAGGTAATAGAAAAAGATGATAAAGAAGAAGATCAGTTTCTATAGTGTAAAGTTTCTTGATTGTGATCTTCTTTACATATACATACTAACCCCTCTATGTCAAAAGTCAAAAGATAAGAAAAAAAGAGATAATTATTAATAAATAGTTTGGATTACTAACAATTTTTAATAAAAAGACACAAATTCTGAAGCAAGAAATAAATAAATATAATCTTCTCATCAAACAATTCAGGAATTTTGTAATTTAAGAGCAAAAAGTTGATAATAAGTGTTAAAATATGAAAGGAAGAACAAATTTGTGAAGCAAATAGTGAATTAAGCATTGTTGCAAGTACCTGCATAATAATTTATGTACATAATTGTTTTTGTATTCCAAATCTAAACTTAGAGGTACTAAATCCACAGGTCGATTCTTTTTCCATTTTTTTAAGTTCCAACCAAAATCAGAGGCTAAAATCCGAATAGTTATGAGTTTTTGTGCTTATATCTTCTTCAATAACAATTTTGGATGAAAGTTTGACATGGTTGCAATTGCATTTGCATTAGGAGAAGGTGAGAGAGAGATGATATTCCTTAGATCACTAATTGGAAGATAACTATATCGTTGATCTTCTATGTTTGTTCTTTGCAAATGCAGAAAAATGACATTGGCATCACAGTTTAAAGATCGTGTAATGAAGCACAACTTGCTGATAGCTTCGAGGCCTTTCTTCAACTTCATTCTTCTGGTGATGAACTCCATGAAACCAATAACAAGGATGTAATCTGTGATAGATGAACTAGTAGAAGAGAATGACTAAGTTTATTTGCTTTGCATATGGAGATCACAGGAGAAATAGCACAATCTTTCCTAAAATCTGACATAAGGAAACGTAGGCTCATCCATCACTTGAAACAATTTCCATTATCAATTCTAATAACTTGTTCAAATTCAACTTATTTTCACATTTAACATTTCAAAATATGGATCAGGTCTACGTATTGGCTTTACCCTACAATGGATTATTGCATACTATTCAAAGGAACTCTAGAACTGCTCTCCTTTTACTGGTAGGAATGATGGTTGGAGTGGTAATCTCTATCCACTTTTTTGTGACATTGATTGTTAGGGGGAGTGTCCACTACTTCTATGATGTTGTTCCTCACCAGACCACCACCACATGTGTAAGTTCTTATTTCAAGGTGTAAGTTTTGATTGGATTATACAACAATAAGACTTCCTTCAATTTGAGTGGGTTTGGTTCATCTATAGTATAGGTTTGTAGGATTAGGTTGTGAATTCAGATTCTTGGTGTTTATTATATGGGTTTTGTTGACTTTAGACCTAAAGAACATAATTTCCTTAATCTTGCAACATATTTTCACAATAGATTTTGGCGCTATTTGTGGGTAAAATCAACTTCTA
Source organism: Erythroxylum alaternifolium (assembly GCA_027478495.1). NCBI lineage: Eukaryota > Viridiplantae > Streptophyta > Magnoliopsida > Malpighiales > Erythroxylaceae > Erythroxylum > Erythroxylum alaternifolium. Next base: position 11,492,605 of record JANIIA010000008.1, on the reverse strand, counting down.
TTTAATATACCTTCGGTTGCAAACCAAAATGCTCCTACGTACAAGTTTTCCAAAAATCAGTTGGTTAAGTTGAATCAGTCAATTCAACTAGTTCATAACCGAGCAATATGGTCAAACAATTAATTTGAGTCAATTTACTAAAAAATAGCTTATCATTTGTTTACTAAACAAACTCATAGGTTAGTTTAGCAATTAATTTATTGCATTAACTCTTAGCTGATTCTATTATCAGTTAGCTAACAGTGGATTAATACAACTGATTTGACCAGTAGAAAGTATCAGTTGTTTATTTAAAGAAGTTTGAAAAAATTAGTTGTTTATGTATAAAATGACTTATAAATGCATGTTTTAAAAAAAGAATTTATAAAGACAAGAGTATTATAGCTTGGAATTTTGTTGAATATTCTCATAAGAATTTAGATTTTAGATATTTAACTTCACAAAAATTAATTTTATAAATCTAATAAAAATAAAAATATATAATAATAATGAAAAATAAATAAATAGATAAATAAATAACTTTTGGTGAAGGAAAAGAAATAATAAAAGATGATAGTTTAAATAATTTGTAATAACTTTTGGGCACAATCATCATTTCTTCCTTTAATTTTTCAATCGTTGAAGCAAAATGCTCATATGAAGAGTATGTTCAAAAAAAAAAAACACGAATTCAGTTCAGTTTGTCAACTCAATCAACTACTTACTAAATATGATTATCAAAGATTTGATATAATCAAACAATCAAATACTTCTCAATTCGCCAAAAAATAGTTGATAAGCTATTTACTAAACAAGGTTACGTATAAGTTTCAACTGAATTTGTAACATGTTAATTTGAACTTAAAACGTGGTCAGTATGAATTTGCTGCATATAACTATTTCATTACCAACAAAGAAAATGAAGGGTCGTCCAAATGGTATAGCGCAGAAAAGTCCACGTTTATGGCTTTTACATCACTCTTCAAGCCATCCATTATCCAGTAAGGATCGTGGATAGGTAGCTGAGGTTGAAAAGTACAAAATAATGCCCCACAACCCCATTCTTCATTGGAACTCCGTAGATTTTTTTTTTTTCTAAGAAACTCCATAGATATTATTTATGAGCTAGTAATGAATTTCATGTTTTTTCTTTACCAGATAAAAAGACACAATTCCTTGCAAAATCAGGTTCTAACATCTAAATTACATTCAGTTTACTGAGTCTGTTTATTGTGCATTTTTTTTTTGTTCTCTTGTATTGTTTCAAAAAAACAAATAAGGTAAAAGAGGAGCCCAGTGGATGAGCTAACTTAGAATTAGTTAGTGCGGTGGGTCCCAAATACCCACAAGTGCTACCAGTCAGGTTGACCAAAACTTTAATTATGTAGACTTTTCTTACGTGATAAACGTTGTCACTAGGACTTCCCTGATTGACCCATGTATAGCACTGTACATAAATATGTGCATCTCTTCTGGCCAGTGAAGCAATTGGGAAGGATTGGAGAATTACCTGAATATGAGCAGTAAACTGAAGTTCAAAAAATTATTCCCATTAACATTTAAAAAAACAAAAAATAAGAAAAGAAACAAATCATGAATAAGGTCAGCAGGTTTGAGTGAATAAAAAGGTTGCAAAAGATCTGAAGACGCACCAAACGCCCTTTGCCAGCATCTTGACCGTAGGGAAATATGCAACAGATGGCTCAGCCAATATATTCTCGACACGTTTGCACAATTCAACGGACAGGATTATGGTTGAGATTCTGTTTTGCGTCGCATGAGAAAGCAAAACACATCTCTCTTTCCACATGTATACTCAATTTGGTTGTTTATGGTTTTGTAAAGAAGTTTCTGTGGTGATTCTTCTTCAAAGCTAAGTTGGATATGTAAGGATTTGTTTCAGAGTTGATCAAGAGGAGTCCGCTTTTATGATAATGGATGATGAGTTTGCTAGGCTGATCAGGAGGATGAACCCACCCAGGTTCCTCCCTCTTTCTTTTCTATCATATTTTTAACATTTCAATTGTCGTTATACAGTGTTCTTCAGGTTTTTATGTTTTTTGGGTTTCCTTGTAAAACCCATCCGCTTTTCTTTTTCCTGAAAAATTTCCCTTTTTAGATGACTACTTGGGTTTGTAATCTTGAATGGCGAGTAAGATACTCGAAGTTTTTATTCGAAGAAGTCCTTCGCTTGAAGACGAGTTCTGAAAGCGGTTAAACTGTCAACACCCTTTGCATGTTATCATCCTTTTTTGTATTCCCCACCGTTCATGAAGCCCTTCTCCTGACTTGCTCCCCTGTTAGTAAGGTTTTATTGCAGATAAGTGGAAAAAAAAAAAGAGCTTAAAAAGAAGGTTCGTAAAGGGGATATATTTCTTTTTCAAACTCTTTATCTTGTTTGACTCACATTTCACAAGTTATGAATTGTTTGGTCTTTAACATGGCAGTTTCATTATTTTAGGTCCTGATTGTCTGAAAAGTTTTCAACTTCATGGTCGTTTTGTTTTCATCTTCTTTTTTTCCTAACCAGTCTATACCGACCTTCTTTAATAGAGGAATCCTGGCCAAAGCAATTGAATGTTGATGTATAAAAAGTGAAACTTTTGTTATCTATTGCTTCCTTGCTTTTGTATTAATAGATGAAAGGCTTGTTGTTTATGGAAGCAGAGTGGTTATTGATAATCAAGCATGTGAAGATGCCACAGTTATCCAGGTAATGCACCACTTAATCATATCACTTATGCAGATCTGTTCCAACCTTAATTGGATGGTGCAATTGGCTATATACTATTAAATTATAAATTTGCATCACTGAATTGTTGACTTAGTAGATGGATATCTTGAAGATATCGATGAGGGAGAGTTTAACGGGTTGTTGTGCTAATAATATTGATGATTCACTTGCCATATCAGGTTGACAGTGTCAATAAGCATGGCATTCTTCTCGAAGTTGTACAGGTGCTTACTGACATGAATCTTACAATAACAAAAGCTTATATATCATCTGATGGAGGATGGTTCATGGATGGTGAGTTTCTTTAAAACAACTCAGAATGTAGAAAAAGTAGAACAAAGAGATTATAATCTTATTTATTAGATCTTCTTACTTTATGTTTTTTTCCAGTGTTTAATGTGATCGATCAAGATGGGAAGAAAATCAGAGATAAGGAGGTTATTGATTGTATTCAAAGAGTAAATACTTATACACAACCACTAGTTTTATGCTTTTATAGTAATAGAACAAATCAAAGTGTCTTTCTTGATCTGCTTCATCATGTAATTAGTTAAATTTTGAAGTTGAGCCACGTGGTTTACCAACACTTCTATGCCGTACACTTGTTCTCATTTCTTAAAGGTGTGCTTGATAATAATAATTTTGAGATATATTCTTTCGTTTATTCTCTATTACCATATTTTGTCAGCAAAATAGCAAATGGCATGGAATTTATGATTAAAATCTGTTTGTGATCCTTTATTGCATGGTCATTTCTTTTCTAATCAGTGTTAGGTGTTGGTCAAAGAGGAAATAGTTTATGAAGAAATTGGTTTCAAGTATTATCTCAACCATCCTACAAGGGATTAACTGCTCATGTCTTGGCCTTATTGAGGCTTTGACCTAAAAAGCCATGTATTTTACCAATATCTGTACGTTGTACGCATGTTCCGTTTCTTGTTGATGATGCTTGATAGGAAAAAGTTTTGAGATATAGGTTTTTTTTTTGTTTGCTATTGACATACTTTGTCAGAAAAAAGGCAAATGGACTTGTTTGATAAAGATCTTCTTGCGATCCTTAATTAATTTTCATTTCTGTCTTCTGTAATGTTACATGTTTGTCTAAGAGGAGATGCTTTTTACAGAATTCGAACTTAGAGTATTATCTCAACCATCCTATAAGGACTTTAACTTCTCATGTGTTGGCCTCATTGAAGCTTTTAACCTAAAAAGCCACGTATTTTACCAATAAGTTTGTGTTGTATGCTTGTTCTCGTTCCTTGCTGATTATGTTTGAGGATAACAATTATGAGACATAGGCTTTCTTTCCTTTGTTATTACCATGCTTTGTCACTTTTTATGATCCTTAATTAACTTCATTATAATTTCTTTCTTCTGTAATGTAACATGTTGGTCAAAGAGGAGAGTTTTTGAAGAAATTGAATGAGTATTGTCTTAAACATCTTGTAAGGCTTAACTTCGCTTGTTTTTACCTTATTGAAGCTTTGACCTAAAAAGTGATTTTTAAAAAATGTAAAATGATAATTAAAAATAATCTCATAGGACTTTCTATTCCACGCATTACTTGGCTATATATGTTTTAAGAGGAGCGTATGTGCAATTAACAATTAATATTCCACCAAATTCAAATTTTGTGCATAGAATAGGTTAACATTCATATGTTCCCCTCAAGATTCAATTTATGTATTTTGCTCTTTTTTTGATTACCTGGTAACCTTATCTATGGAGTTATTTCTTTTTCAAATGCAGTGGAATGCTGGAAAGGCATTCATCCATGATTGAGTGACCTGTTTGCTCTCTGCTGTCAAGCATCTTTGTTTACAATTTTGTTTTTCATGTACTATGATGCTCTTTTCACCGTCTTTTTAATGTGCCTCATTTTCCATTCATTTCTTTATTTTGCAGAGACTTGAAAGCAAGGCAAGCTTTGCGCCCTCATTGAGAAGGTCAGTTGGGGTTATGCCTGCCGAAGAACATACCTCAATCGAACTTATTGGTACTGACAGGCCCGGTTTATTGTCTGAAGTTTGTGCAGTCCTTTCAGACCTTCACTGCAATGTGGTAAATGCTGAGATATGGACCCATAATGCTCGGGCTGCTGCTGTGGTTCATGTCACTGACGATTCTAATGCCTGTGCAATTAAAGATCCAAAACGACTTTCGACAATAAAGACATTGCTTTGCAATGTCCTCAAAGGAAATAATGATTTGAAGACGGCAAAAATGACTCTATCACCCCCTGGTGTAACTAGTAGAGAGAGAAGATTGCATCAGATTATGTTTGCAGACAGAGACTATGAGAGGGTGGGATTAGGGAGGCTTGAAGATAAAAATTTGAAATCCCATGTTACGTTGTTGAATATTGAGAAGGATTATACTGTCATCACTATGAGGTCAAAGGATCGCCCGAAACTGCTGTTTGACATAGTTTGCACTTTAACGGACATGGAGTATGTAGTCTTTCATGGAATGGTCAACACAGGAAAGATGGAAGCTTATCAGGTGAGGTGAAGTCAATAAAGTAGTAATAACTGATCAAGGGTATCTTCTGGTCTTTGGATGTTATGAACAAAGCAATTTTTGTATTGGTGCCATCTTCGGTCTGTTGGGATTTCCACTTTACTTGTGTTAGTTTAATATATTACCTCTTGAACTCTGATAATTACTGAATGTTGTGTTTTTATTTCTCTTCCATTAACCAGAAATTGTGTTTGGTTGTAGGAATTCTATATTCGTCATGTAGATGGACTCCCTATAAGTTCAGATGCTGAACGAGATCGTGTCATACAATGCCTTGAAGCTGCCATTGAGAGGAGGACATCTGAGGTTTGTAGATGACTCCATTTATGTAATATGTAGTCTGATTGTAGTATACGTACTTGGAAGATTACTATGCTGACATGTTTTACTTTGATGTGCAGGGCCTTGAGCTTGAATTCTGTGGAGAGGATCGCCTTGGACTCCTGTCCGACATTACCAGGATATTTCGAGAAAATAGTTTGTCTATCACCAGGGCAGCAATCACAACAAAGTGTGGCAGAGCAAAAGGCACATTCTACGTCACTGATGTGACTGGTAACTCAGTTGATCCTAAAATTATCGATTCAATTCGCCAGCAGATTGGACAATCGATGCTGCTCTTAAAACGTAACTCTTTTCTTTCACCACAGCCACAGCCCGCCCAAGAGACAAGAATGAGTTTCCTTTTTGGGAACCTCTTCAAAGCTCGAGCCTTTCAAAATTTCAAGCTGATCAGATCTTACTCGTGATACCTTCATATGAATTATCTTTGGTGTAAATGTATTTACATGAATGTTGGATAAACTCCAGAAAAGTGTATAGGGATCAAGAACACTGTAAATAGACATGCACCTTCGTCCTTACTCTCTGCTTTTGGAGATTTTTAGGCGATATTAAGTTATCCTGTATAGAATTTGCCTGGGAAGCCAATACTCGTGGCTTAATTCACATGGCTATCAACTTGTTTGATGTGTCAGCGTATATAGCTTGTACATGTGCGTACAGGTAATGGAAGTTCACTGCTCCAAAATAAATAAAGAATTAAATACTGAAATGGGTGCAGTAATGTTTCAAACGTGGAGCTTTGCCGTTTGGGTTATGAACGTTGGTAGAAGATGATTTTAATAGTCATATGATGTAACTTTATACCTTAATGAGCATTGTTATCAATATTAGATTGGATACATATTTAGAAGATGCAACAGAAAATATGAAATTATAGTTTACTTCTTGTCTCTTAATTAACCCTTCATTATCAATTTGACTTTAAAGTATTTCATTTTTCTTTAAAGTCTTTTTTGGCTTTATAAATCTATTTAAAACTAACAAATTTACAACTTTTAAGTAAATTTACAAATTCTCATATCTAATTATGTTCTCACACTCTTCCCAAATAAGAAAAATCAAATTTCTCCAATATTATTTAACATAAAGTCTAGAAAAGTAGAGTCATAAAAGACACATGAAATTTCCTGTTCCGATTACAGTGTTCTAACCATATTATATTAAATCTCATCCACATATTTACGTATCCACATAAAAATCCGATGTAGCGTTCTCAAAAACAATGATAATCTAATGGCGTAAAAAGCAGGCCACAATTATAAAATTGAATAAAGTTTAAGTTTTTTTTAATTAACCGTATTTTTATCTGTATTTTCACCATATCAGTAAGATTTGTAATTATTAGCATTCATAGTGAATATATATATTAACTTATATAAGTTATGAACAAATCACTTAAGACAAAAAGATATTAAGTTTTGGATAATTTTGTCGAGCAACTTGTAGATTGTGCCAGCAGCCATTGGAACCTTGACCTACTGCCTCCTACTCAAACCCTCAACCCACAATTAACACACATCCACCCCTGGATAGTGAGTCAGCGATTGTAACAATGCATGCGTTGTTGTAGCCTGTTCTGTTGTATTTCGTAAGTATGAGACCCACAACTGAGTTAGCGACTCAGATAAGCCGAGCTCTGATCTCTAACGCTATGCCTACTCGGTCATGGAATCCATCTCTGGAGCAAACCCTCCATAAACTCGGTTGCCGCGATTCTCTGACTCCGTCGCTTGTGGCGCGAGTTCTTGACCCTCACCTTCTGCAACACTATTCACTTGCTCTTGGTTTTTTCAACTGGGCCTCTCAACAGCCTGGTTTCGCTCACACCTCTCTCACTTACCAATCAATCCTTAAATCCCTTTCTCTGTCTCGCCAATTCAATGCCATTGACTCTCTTTTAAAGCAACTCAAGGCCCAGAAATTGACCATTGATTCTCCCACTTGTAGCTTAATTATTAACGCTTTCCTCCAGAGTAAGAAGACACAGAACGCATTTTTGGTTTTTAATGATGCTAAATCTGATGTTGGACCTCACACATGTAACTCTCTTTTAGCTGCTTTAGCCTCCGATAAGTCTTTTGACAATGCGCATTTGCTGTTTGGTGAAATGATTCGCAAAAATATTGTTTTTAGTACCGCTGGATTTGGTGTCTTCATATGGAGATTTTGTGAGAGCGGTGATTTGAATAAAGTTTTGGGTATGCTAGATAAGGTAAGAGAGAGCAGTCCAATGATTAACGGTTCTCTTATTGCAAATTTGATTGTTCATGGGCTTTGCAAGGCTTCAAGGGTGAGCGAGGCTTTGTGGATTTTAAATGAGTTGAGGACTAGGGGTTGTAAACCAGATTTCATTGCTTATCGGGTTGTAGCTGAAGCTTATAGAGCAAAGGGGAGTGTTTTTGACGTGAATAAGGTTTTGAAGATGAAGAGAAAGCTAGGGGTAGCACCGAGGAGTAACGATTACAAAGAATTCATTTTCAGTTTGATTGCCGAGAGACGAGTAAGCGAAGCCAAAGAACTTGGCGAGGTTATTGTCGACGGCAATTTCCCTATGCATGATGATGTTTTGAATGCATTAATAGGATCTGTTTCAAGCATTGATCCTGTTTCCGCATTGGTATTCTTCCGTTATCTTGTTGGAAATGGAAGTGTACCAACAGTTACAACACTTGGCAACTTGAGTAGAAACCTTCTTAAACATGATAAGATCGATGAATTGTTGGAGGTGTACCGTGTTTTGTCTCTCAATGATTATTTCTCTGACACGGAAAGTTATCTCGTGATGTATTCATACCTGTGCAAGGCAGGGAACGTAAGAGAAGCTTATGATATTCTTCAGGAAATGAAGAAGAAAGGATTAGATCCAGATATTACGATGTATAACTCCCTAATGGAAGCATGTTGTAAAGAAGACCTGTTGCGTCCTGCTAAAAGGCTTTGGGATGAGATGTTTATAATAGGATGTGGTGTGAATGTGAGATCTTATAATATTCTTATTGGAAAGTTGTTGGAAATAGGTGAAATTGAAGAGGCTTTGAGGCTTTTTAGTCATATGTTGGAGAAAGGTATGCTCCCGGATGCTACTACATACTCGTTGCTCCTTGATGGGCTTTGTCAAGAAACTAATTTTAAAGCTGCCGCAGAAGTATTCAACAAGTCAGTTGATCAGGATGTAAAGCTTGCGGGAAGTATCTTGAACTCGTTCGTCTTAAATCTTTGTAGAAAAGGTACGCTTTTTTTATATAGTTGTTGATTTCTCTTATTTTGCTTACTAATTAATCTTAAGTTGGCATAGCAGGTTATTGTTCCTTTTTAGTCTCTTTTATATGTACAACGTATTGTTTACAACATATATCCTCCCTTCAGTAATGAACTGGTGGCATGCAGGTCAGTATCTTGTTGCTTCCAACTTCCTATCTGGTCTCACCTATGACATAGGACATTCAGACTCTCATCTGGTTTTGCTGAAACATTTAGCAGAAGCTGGGGAGGTTCCAATTGCTATTGACCATTTAAGACGCTTACATGCCGACTCACCTTCAATCTTGCGTGACATAGTTTCTGAGCTTCTGGCATTTCTTTCTTCTTCTTCAAAGCCAGAACCCGTCTTACACTTGCTTCAAGTGATGAGAGACCAGTTTTTAGATCCCAACAATGATACATTCAAGTATTTATGTGCAAATCATGTAGCTGGTTTTTGTTAAAGTTTAAAGCATAGTTACCTGATATGATGTGGGTGAAATAAAAAAAAAGAAATACTGTATATCATCCTTGCTTGTTCATATAGCTACTGTCAAATGTGCAAAATGAACTAAAGAAAAAAGTTCCTTCACAATTTATTCTTCAAAAAACAAGAGCTAATTATCATAAGAATAGCTGCAGTTTCCAGCCTAGAAATGTCAACAGGCAGAAACATTTCTTATTGATGCTATTATTACACAGGCTGTGAGCGATATGGCAGATCTATCATGATAAGAGTACCAGCTATTCAACATAGGCCTTCAAGCATTCAACATTCCAAGGGTAAAACTAAAGATGTGAACTTTGTATCGCATCGGTTTGAAAATAGTACGAAATATTCTACTTTTGTACTGGCCTTGGATATCAGCTAATACTAAAAGTTTTGCCTAGTGCTGCCCGGTATTAAAAATATCGGCCAAAAATTGGTCGATATCATAAAATTTGATTATTCTAAGAATTAAATTGCAAAAAAAACTAATCAACTATATTTAATCAAATTAGTTCCTGGTTCTGCAATTAGTTTCTTGTAAATATTGTATCAATTCACAACCCACTTTTTTCACTATGCTAAGATTTGTAGAACTTGCACTGGAAGTTAGTCAATGTCCTAATGAAATGTATTTAGACTATACTGCACAAAATTCATTCAATTACATTGCTACAATTGAATCAAACTAAATAGTGAAATCTTGCTTATATCAATAAACATCAAAATCATACCTTAAGGTCAACGTTCTAATATTTCTTTTGACTTTTTTGACTACTTTGGTCTAATTTTATGTCCAAATGAACATGTTTATTTTTTAAAACATATCTTATAATGTAAAATAAGTTAGGCTTCCTAAAAATTTTTGAAATCGTTTTCTGTCTATAAATTGAAATAGAAATTTACCCTTGAATTTTAAAGTTCTTTTCATAATTGTTAATATAGCTTGTTGAGTATACTATCCTAAAAATCTATTTCTTTTCTGGAAAAAAGGTAAATTTTTTATTTTTGATATTATTAGACCATTGTTTTTGATAATGTAAATGAATGCCTTAATATGTTAAAGATGTTTCATCGAAAATGAAAATGCCAAAATATCATCTATATAAATCAATATTATATTTAAGTCATAGATAATAAACAAAAAATTTCTTTATTTATTGAGTTCAATTCACTTCCTGCATGAAAATTTTTATATTTGTTTTCAAACATATTCAAGTTGATGACTATTAAGTGTACTGGTTATTATATACGTTGAATACTTAAATTGTTAGTTTTTGACCTATGGTAAATTGTGTTAGATGAAATTGAATTATGTATGATATAATCATACAAATAAGTTATATTATATAAGATGGACATGCGTATAGTGTAATTGTGTATGTTGAATAATTGAATTGTTGATTTTTGACGTATTAGTGAATTGTGTTGGATGGAATTCAATTATGTATGATGTAGTCATACAAGATGAGTTATATTATATAAGATGGACATGTGTATTTTGTAATTATGTTAGTTTGGACTTTTGAGTTAAACAATACATATTTTGTTATAGTAGTTGATAATGAAATTATATGTTCTTTATTTTGATATATGTGTTTATTTATTTTTACAGATAAATGGAAGGAACTTCAAGTACTGCTGATCACTCGACTGCTCCAGGAAGATACAATAGTCCAGTTTGGGCTCATGCTACATTGGTCTTTGAAATAAAGAACCATACTATTTGCTTATTTTGTAACAAACATTTGAAAGGTGGAGGAACTACCAATTAAAGAAGCATTTAATTGGGGTTAAAGGAGTTGTAGAACCCTATAAAAAAGTGAGTCATGATGTAAAGTGGAAAATTAAAACTTTGTTTGAAGAATATCAAAACGAGAAAGATAGAAAGGAGAGATTGAATTATGAAATTGGTAGTGGAATTTTGTTTGTTAGTGTTCATAATGATAGTGAAAATGTTGAAGGTGGTAGTGGTAGTGGTGTTTCTACCCGATAAGAAGTGAATGTTGCATCTGAACCTAATATTAGGAAAAGAAGAAGGTGGATTTTGAATTTTTTTGCACCACGAACACCTCTTGGAGCTCAGCCTTTAATTCGTAGTACCATATAATCAAGAGAAGCGACTCACAATGTAGATATGACAATGGCTAGATGGTGGTATGATTCAAGTGTAGCATTCAATGCTTCCCAATCTTATTATTATCAGCCTATGGTGGATGTTATATAGCCTCTTACGATTCGAGATACAAAGGTCCTTCTATTGATGACTTGTAACATCCCGTTTCCAGAGAACGGGTCGGACCTGAGAAACGGGTCCAGATGTGGTAAATTACCACATCTCATG
>JANIIA010000008.1:11412470-11456749 GCA_027478495.1 Erythroxylum alaternifolium | reverse complement strand
AGAGGAGAGGGAGGGCTGAGGGTGGGAGTCTGGGTGGGAGAGTCAGAGGGCGTGGGAGAGCTGAGGGTGGGAGAGTCGGAAGGCGTGGGACAGCTGAGGGTGGGAGAGTCTAAGAGGGGTAGGAGTGAATCAAAACATAAGAAACAAACGACGTTGTTTTCTACTTGCAAGAAATGACGTCATTTTGTCCTTATTTTTTTTAACGTTACCAACATAAAACGACGTCGTTTTGCTTTACGTCGTTTTATGTTTAAAGCAAAACAACGTCGTTTAAGCTACGGTAAAAATGAGTTAAACTTATATAAAACAACATCGTTTTATATTTAACTTATGCGAGGGCCGCGGGCCGCAGGCCGGTCTGGTCGGACCCTCCTGTGAGTCGGTCAATCCACCAGTTCCACGGGTTATGAGCCAACTCGCGGTCGGTCTACCCAGGCCCGGCCTTCCACAAGCCATGGCCCAGCCCGACCTTCCACGAGCCATATCCACCAGCTCATGGCCTGACCTTTGGGCTAATTTGATTGGGTTAAATCTGTTGATCACAGGCCGGGTTAGGCCAGGCCGCCAATTTGATTTAGAATTGAAGATTTGAGATTCATTTGCAAGGATAAAACCGTCTGCACATCGTAAATATTTTACAGAACCATATTCTTTATAGGGTTTAGGAAGGGCTTTGCTTCTGTCAACCAACTCCCAGAAACTACTTCTTTCACGCCAAGCTCATACTTTCATGGCGTTTCAACACTAGGCCCTCCTTTTCAACCTTCCGAATCGCTGTTTTTTCCTCCAATTACTCAATAATCATTGCCCAACCCAATGCTGAAATTGCTCTTTTTTTCTGCATCGCGCCAGCTCCACAGCCACGTAGCCTCTCCGTGCCTTCGACTCTCAACCGAGTCATCAACGACTCCGTTGCTCAAAGCGCTGAGTTCGATCACTGCGTTGACTCAGAAGAACCGTAGGATTCCGGTTTCTTATCAAAAGGCGTTCTTTTGCTCGGATTCCTCAAATGATGGGACCGGCGAGGTGGTGGAGGTGGAGGTGAAGAGCGGTGAGCCTGAGTCAGATGGTGCAGACACCCGTAATATGTCGGCAATTGTGCCTACCAATCCTAAACCGGAAGATTGTCTGACAGTGAGTGCACTGAAAGTTTTGTTTGGGAATTTTCTTGTCTTGTGGGGAATGGAAAAAGTGGCGTGAAGTTGTATTTGTTGAGATAATTTCATTATCAGGTGTGCCTAAGGCCAAGTGAGGCGGGGAAATTATGCTAATTTTTTTCCTTCTTTCAGCGCTTTGTTTCAAGAAGAACCGATAAATGTGTTAATAAGTTACTATATGCTCATATTGTTTTCAACTTGTACCTGTATTCCTCAAATTTGTATTTATTTCTTGTAATTTTTATGGTTTGTTACTTAATATTGATCTGATGGAATTATTTTTTATGTCAATTTATGTTCTCCTTGAGCCAAGCTCGGGATGTTTTGACATGAGTGAAATCACTAGTTTAGTTTTACTAATTGAGATATTAACATTTGAGATGTTGCGAAAAGCTGTATATTATTTTCTTCTTACTGGAGCACAATGAATACTAATTGAAATCTAAACATGGAATATGCCGCTAAAAAATAGGCTTGATATGGTGATTGAAGCATAATGGAGATATGAAGTTACATCATATTCTTCTACTGCATTTGTTAGTCTTAGTTTTAGTGGAATTAATGACAGCAAGTTTGACATGGCATTCCTTTTCTGAGTGCCTTTTTTGGTGAGCATTATTGTGACCTATTGAAACCATGTCCAATCATCATTTCAGATGGATCAATGTTCTATTTGACTCTGTTACAGGTACTGGCGTTACCATTGCCACATAGACCTCTATTTCCGGGATTCTACATGCCAATTTACGTGAAGGTATAATAGGTTTTAGGTTACTGAATTGCTTTTAAAATGCCTCAACTCATCCTTTGTAAGATTAATTGTATGCTATGCTAAAGGATACTGGGTTTGATAACTCTTTCATGCTGCAGCACACATATATTACTATATCAAATGTCTAATGTTTTGAACAGAACTGTATAGTATGCTCATTGAGGTGCAAAGTTATTTATTCAATTTTATCCCTGCCAAACTATGTTGTTGTGTGCTGCTGATTTCCTATGATGAATCAAACCTTTTTAGTGTTTGTCATTTAAATGTAGGACCCAAAATTGTTCGCAGCTTTACAAGAAAACCTGAAAAGGCAAGCCCCATATGCTGGTGCTTTTCTTCTCAAAGATGAACCAGGGACTGATCCTAGTGTAGTATCTGGTTCTGAATCAGAGAAGAACATATATGACCTTAAGGGAAAAGAGTTGTTTAATCGGCTTCATGAAGTTGGAACGCTTGCACAGGTATCTAATTTTGCTGTTCACCTTTTTGTTCTAGTTTTCAACACTTTGAAAGTTTTACATATCAGGAAATGACGTAGATATCTTAACAACATTACATTAACAATGTTATAAACCAGATTACCACTATCCAAGGAGACCAGGTTATCCTTATTGGCCATAGACGACTTAGAATAACAGAGATGGTGAGTGCGAATGATTTTTTTTTCCTCCATTCTGCTGCACATATAGAGTTCTTGAAGCTCGGATGAATATGGCTCTTCTACAGGTCAGTGAGGATCCACTTACTGTCAAAGTCGACCATTTGAAGGTGGAGTTTCATTTACCTTAGTTTTCCAAATTTCCTATCTTTATGTCATATTTAAGGGTCCTCATCTTTGGCTTACCTTTCTCTTCCTTTTAGGAGAAACCATATAACAAGGATGATAATATCATAAAGGCTACGTCTTTTGAGGTCATAGCAACCTTGAGAGATGTTTTGAAAACTAGTTCCTTGTGGAGGGATCATGTTCAGACATACACTCAGGTTTGTTATGCTTCAAGTCTTTGGTAGTTCTACTTGTTGCTACTTAATAGAGTTCTTTGGGAGCTTTTTATCACTTCTACTTTGGTTTCTTGTGTGTTGGAAATTACATGCTAATGACTATTGGCTTAATGATATCATCATGTTTGCTAGCTTGTGACTTGTTAATAACCTTACCTTGCAAATATGTGTTGTATGTTCTAAATACCTATGTTTGGATAATTTAACTTTCAGTTGAAGTGTAGGTAAAATGGAAGAAGGTGGAAGAGGAAGAACCAAAGTTCTTTTTACTTTTTGAACTTAGACAAAAACTAAAGCCTAAAACAATTAAAACAATCTTTACTTAATTCTTGTGATGTTTTGATTTCATAACTTTGACAATTAACTTAATAAACCTAAGATTTTGTGTAAATATCTCTCCACGCGAAAATTTTAACTATTTAACTTGGTAGAATGTTTCAAGATGTACTTTAACTATCTCTTGATTCACCAAAATTAGGATTATTTGTAGAATCTTGAATATGATGATTTTGTTTTGTCAATCAAGAAATATTGTTACCTATACATATCAATCACTTATCCTTGAAATTGAACCTCATGGGTTATGTAACAAGCAAACAAGTCAAATAAGAAAGATGTAACACTTGCAATCCTTGTATTCGGGATGTAGGCCTTTATGTTGAAATCACGTATCTTATGCTCACCTCTCTATTCCAAGCTTTTTTTTTCCCCTTTAAATTTCATTCTCTAACATGATGTTCACCTTGTTTGTGTACCCCAAAGTAATCCTTGACGTGTGAAAGACCTTGCTATGTAAAGGTGTTGATAATTCATTCTCACTGAACCCATCCAAGTGAGAAAAAATTTATATTGGTTTTCTTTATTGATGAAATGGAGGCAATGATCTTGAAATTGAGTTGAGAAATGGCGGTTCAAGCAAGTGCATTTCAATGAAGCTTTTATAAAGATAAAGAATCATACAGAGAAGATTCCAACTAGACGAGGGATAAAATGAATTATATAGATTTAGAGTACTATTTGTAACAAGTTGAAGATCGACACTCCAATGTGAGGTCAAATATTTCAAGATTTATTATAACCTTCCCATTATTTATAAGAATTAGAATTTGTTGTGGAATCTTCAATGTGATGAGTACTATTTTTTAAATCAAGATATTGTTACTAAATATATATATTAGCCCTCCTTATAAATATGGAAAGTCTACTGAGAAAGATGTAATTCTTGAGGTCTCTATATCTGTGAGTGTAGGTGATGTAAGACAAATAGAAGAAATATTAACTAGTAGCAAAAAATCACAAAATTAGGAAATATGATTGTTATTAAGCTGTTAGAATATCTAGTTTCAAGGTTGGATTTTGGTTCGAAATGTTGAAATTTCAGATTTTGTATAGTTGAAATTTTAACATATGATTACTGGAAATTTAGGCTTAGGATTTCAAGGTTTAATATGTTGGAAGCTAGGTTTGGTTTATTGGAATTTAGTGAGGAACACAAACAATGGATAGTAGGAAACTAGGAATCAGTCCTAGGGTCTAAGAATCACTCTTAGAAGAAAGCATCACGCCTTCTAATTGAAAACTTAAGTTTGTAGAAAAATTTCATATTGTTTATTCTTTTGAAGGGCCGAGTACACATATATATACAGTTCTTAAAACCCTTATTCTAGTAGGAAAGGGTTCCTTACAAATTTGAATCCTATTATAATAAAAATTTTGTAAGTCCTAAATAACTAGGATAACATATGTAAAATAAAATAGCATATTTAACTTACTACTACTTCCTATCTAGTAAGGAATCGTAACATAATCTAAATTTCAGCCCTTATCTTTTGTTGTCAACTTAATTCCCAATTTTTGTCCCAGCAAATTAAGGCTTGTAGTTGACTTATTTTTTCTCTTTTATTTCTTCTATATACTCTTAAGCTCTTTTGAAGTTTTCCTCGACGTAGAATATGACAAATATTAATCATATTTGTCTGGATTCAACTTTTGAAATTCTAATTTTATAATCCAAGTACTGTTAGAAATTGGTCTTCCTTTTCACTTGACAAAAAATTGTCGATATCCTCCATCTCTTGTAACTAAAATTTGTTCATCAAGAACATACTCTATTTTCTCTTTAAGATAAGAAGTGGTTGGAATTCTTATAGTTGCAATAGGGGATTGCTCATCTTGTCCATGATAAATAATCAAGTCTACAATATTAAAGATAGGACTTATTCCCATGTCACTTGGTAATTCCAAGACATTAGCATTAACACTTATCTTCTTACTGATCTTATAAGGTCTAATATTTCATGAATGAAGGTAACAACACCAGCGTGAGTGCAGCCACACTTTTAGGAAGTAAGATAAACTCAGGGGCTAAAACAACAGCTTCTAGTATAGTAAGTACTCCAACCCCGATGGGAAGACGCTTAACTAGAGCCGAAATGGCTGAAAGAAGAGAGAAGGGGTTGTGCTACAATTGCGACGAGTCTTATTTGGTGGGGCACAAATGTAAGAGAGTATTTTGGATTGAGGTGGAAGATTCTGAGGAACAAGAGGAGATATTTTTGCATACCATCATTGGCATAACTTGATTTCGAGCTTGAGGGCAAGCTTGATGTCGAAGAGGGGAGTAATGATATGGATGAGTGTTTTATTAGGAATTTATTAGAGGAGTATGAGTGTTTTATTAGGAGTCTATTAGAGGAGTATTTTATTTTTAGTAGAAGTCTATTATTTCCCTATTATTTTTGCACTAGTTTCTGTTATAGTTATGTTAATAATAACAGCTTGAATGGGAGTCTTTCTAAGAGTCCTAAAACAGCTTCAATAGGAGTCTTTTTAGGAGTCCTAGTTTAGGTGGAACTTTTGTGTTTCTTTGCCTCTATAAGGCTATTACGTTATGCAATAAAGTAAGGAAGAAGTTATCATAAAAATTAGCTAATTAGGAGTAGTGTAATTTAGCCAATCTCGGCAGACCTTGTCTTTGACAAGTGCTGCCAGTTCTTCACTACCAAAAATAGGTTCTGCAAGGAAGGGAACAAACGTAAATAAGGGGAAAGAGATTAACGTTCTTGAGAATCGTTCTTGGACTCGATCCTAAGCATGGGCACATAACACCCCTTCATTGAATTCCACTAATTGACGATGTTGAACAACATTTTGTCGTACCTCATCAATGATGTCCCTCGTGTTGTGCAAAACCTTCAGCCTCAACACTCACTCATATTGTTTGTGGTAAAGGAACCAAATTGATAGGCTTCCTTGGTTGAACTCCTAAAACTATCTCAAAAGGGCTCTTACCAGTAGACCTATTCATAGAACTTTTGTATGCAAATTTTGCCATAGGAAGAATTAGGTCCCAAATTTTCACATTTATCTCTGATCAAATATCTTAACAAGTAACCTTAGCTTTTATTCACCACTTTTGTTTGTCCATCGGTTTAGGCATGAAAAGAACTAGAAAATTAAAGCTTAGTGTTTAAATTTTTTTCATAGAGTTCTCGAAAAATAACTCATAAACTTTGTCACGATCAAAGACGATGGTTAAAGGTAATCCATAGAGATGTAAAACCTCTTTGAAGAGCAAGATGGACAACATTATAAGTCTTGGAGCATGGAATGAAATGACTCATCTTGAAAAGCCTATCCACCACCATAAAAATAGAATCATAACCTCTTATAATTTTAGGAATTCCCAAAACAAAATCCATACTTATGTCCTTCTGTTAGACCCTTAAGTCCTAATATGGAATCATGCAAGCATTAGTGAGCCTTGACCGATGTTTAAACTTAGGATGCAGAACAATGCAAAGACTTATGAGTAGGTAAAGAAAACAAGCATTGTCGATTAGTTGGCACGTATTGGTGCAAATTGGCAGAAATCTTCGACAAGATGCAAGATTTAGGTGTGAGACCAAAAGATAACTTGAGATGGAGACGTGTGATAGCTCTAAGGACTTGATGTGTGTTCAAATAGACAGACCATGATTAATGGACTTGACATGGGTAAACAGCAGACCAGACTAGTGTACTACAAAAGGCTTTGGGCTTGGATGACTCATCTTCAACAGATAGAGATCGTGGGGAGATCTTGAATGATATGGTGAATAAGATCACAATAGATATATATCAGCTCTGAAGATAAAACCATGTGGAAAAATCATCTAAAGATAGTAGAGTTCTTAATGGATATGGATATATCTTTCCTAATTAAATATAATCTCTTATCTTGTTAGTTGTGATGTATTTAAATCCTATTAGATAGAGACCTATTTGGATGGAGGTGTCATTTAATTGGTTAGTATGATGTAATTTGATAAGGATAAGAGGTGATCTAATTAGTTCAGGTCAATTAGGATTTTGAATTATAAAGTCAAAGGTGCCTATAAATAGCTTATTTGGGCCTTGCTCCAAATAGAGATATAGAGGAAGGAAACACACTGAGGGAAAGCATTTCCTTATATACCTTTGGGAAAGTAATAAAAGTTAGTTTTTGTTGTGACTTTTGTTTGTTTATTGTTGTCTATGATTATTTAATACTTTGTCATATTCTTGCAAGAGTGTGAGTTAAACACTTCGAGGGTCGTAAGGAGTTCGATAACAAGGTTTTGTTGGTTAACGGTCATGTAAAAAGGCTGATCTTGCTTAAATAGGCCTAATTGAAATTGTCGTGCAAAGGAATAGTCGTAACTTCCGTATAAGTTTAGTGTTTAGGAAAACCTTTGTAACACTTTCCATGGTTCATGAGGCATAGGTAGTGGCGTGTGTGTAAAATCCTAGAATAGTTAACTGAGGGCTTGATAATAACTCAAGACCCATGTAGCCTTTATATAGAACCAATTACATAAGAAAAAGATCTTAGGAATAAAGAGAAAATCACACAATAAAGAGGAGATCATACTTTTCCTAATAGAGATATTTCCTAATGTCTGTCTAAATGTAGATCTTTTCTAACACTTCCTCCCAAGCTGGGGCATACATATCATAAGCTCCAAGCTTTTTACATATAGGTTTCAACAAGTTGATCTTCTGACTAGACATATGGTATCTCAATGAATCCTTGAAGCTTTTCACGAACAAAGTGACAATCCACCTCAGTATGTCTGGTTCTCTCATGAAAGACTAGATTTGCTCGAAACCAAGTTTCCCAAGAAGATGCTTCATCCAAATCAACTCACATGTGGTATATGCCATGGCAAACTTAGCATTAGAATGTGCAACAACTGAATGTTTTTTACTTTTTTATGACACCATTTTTCCACCCAAAAATATACAATAGCCTGAAGTAGAATGTTGGTCATAAGAGCCTGCCCAATCTGTATCTATATACCTTTGAATCTGAATCTGTCCATTGATTTTGGTAAAGAAGACGTTGCCCTGGAGAGCCTTTCAAACATTTCAAAATTCTAATGACTGCATACCAATGACTAGTTCATGGAGATTCCATAAATTGACTCACGACACTTGTGGCAAATGAGATATCTAGACGAGTAACAGTCAAATAATTCAGTTTACCAAGTCTTCGATATACCTCCTTGGATCTTCTAACTGCTCTCCTTTATCAACATTAAGTTTTACATTTGGTTCCATGGGGCTATCAATTGGCCTTGTTTCCAATAGAACTGTTTCCTCTGGAAGATTAAGGACATACTTTCTTTGAGGTAGACAAATACTCGTCTTTGACAACCACTGTACTAAAGCGCCCAAACCAAGCTCTCAGTGACTGTTTTAGACAATACAAAGATTTGTTAAGGTGACACACTAGATTAGTCTCCCCTTGAGTAACAAACCTTGGTGTTTCCTCCATAAAAATAGTCTCTTGAAGATCACCATGAAGGAAAGCATTTTTCACATTGAGTTGATAACGAGGCCAATTATGAGTGGCTGCCAATGCAATGAAAACATGAAGAGATATCAATTTGGCTATAGGAGGAAAATGTTTTAGTATAATCCATACCATAAACCTGTGTATAACCTTTAGCTACCAAGCGAGTTTTTAAACGATTAATCATACCATCAGAATTGACCTTAACATTGAACACCCAACGACAACCCACAATTGTCTGACCATGTGGAAGAGTAAGTCGCACGTATTATTAGCTTGCAAAGCCAACATCTAGTCTTCCATGACATGTTTCCATCCAGGATGATCCAAAGCTTTTGAAACAGACTTAGTTACAAGTATAGAAGACGAGGAAAAATTGTCTGACTTGGTGTCAAAAGAATAGAATACTAAAAGTATTCTTGAAAGAAAGGAGATAAAGGGAAGGAAGAGATATGGATTCCTATGAATCATAAGATAATTCAATTAATATGTTTCATTGAATAGTCAATAGTTGTTAATGAGCATAAATCATTTCGAGTCTAATTGAGGTGCAAATGAAATTGACAAAATTATGATGTCTCATATAGTATAAAAATGAGCAATTACTATAACTTCAATGAGTCCTTTCTTTTTATTAAAAAATTTGACCAAATTGAAACTGTTCTTTGAAGATTTCAAATTAGTTTTTCAATTAGATCTTAAAAATCTTTGCTTAATGAAGATCAGAATTGTACAAAAAATTTTTAAAGATTAAGTTTTGGTAATCGACAAATTTATATTGCATTGAGTTTCTATTGTAAGACAAGGCCTATTAAATAACTTTACAACAAAGGCTTAGGCCCATTTGCACTTAATTTAAACCCAATACGTGGATACAAAAGTAGTATATGACAACGATAATAAGTTGTTAGAAGCAAGGTTTGAAATAGGGTGAGATGTGCAAGACCTTCTTTACGGAGAGCAATGGGCCAATCAAAATTATCATATGATGGAGTTGAAGATGGAGAAGACAATGGTGACGAGCATGAATCGTCTGGTCATACTTTATGATGAGTGTGTCGAGTATAAACCTGCAAATCAGGATGGGATAGGCATTCCAAAGGAGTAGGATTAGTGTCAGGAGCAACATAATTGGGAGTTGTTTGGGAAGGAACAAAAGGAATTGGTAGACACTCATCAATTTCAGTAGAGATAGACTAAAGAAAAATACAGTGTGTCGTCAAAGAATGTAACATTAGCTGACAAAAAAAACTGATTCAACGAGCGGCTGAAACATTTATATCCTTTTTGCAACTAGATTACCCTGGAAAAATGTACTTTATAGCTTTTGGATCTAATTTATCTATGTTAGGTTGAAGTTGATGAGCAAAACAAACACAACCAAATACCCCAGGATTAATGGAAAAGGGTCTTGATAGGGAAAGAGAATTGAGAATGGAGTTCTACCCATTAGCATAGAAGATGATATTCGATTGATAAGAAAACAAGCAGTGATTACAACATCTCCCCAGAAACTTTTGGGTACATTCATGTGGATTAATAGGGTATGAGCTGTTTCAACAATATGTTGGATTTTTTGCTTAGATACCCCTTTTGTTGAGGAGTGTGTGGGCAAGAAGATTGATGTTGAATACCTTGTTGTTTCAAGTAGCTGGAGATCGAGCTAGAAACATATTCTTTAGCATTATCACTACGAAGAATATTGATTCGGGTATTAAACTAATTTTGAATTTCAGTACAGAGAGAACAAAATATAGAGAATTGTTTTGAACGATTTTTTGTTACATATAACCAAGTTATTCGAGAGAAATCATCAACAAAAATTACAAACTATTGAAATTCCAACTTGGACTTGACACGACTAAGACCCCAAATATCTGTATGGATTAAAATATAAGGTTTTTCAACTCTTTTATTGACTCGAGGGAAAAACAAACTATGATGATGTTTTCCAAGATGACACGACTCACAATTTAAAGTAGAAATAGAATCTAGCCAGACACTACTTTCATGAGATTTTTCAATGATGGATGACCGAATTGACTATGATATTAGTGGGAGAAACCATCATTGGGCATGCAATGGTTGATTGCAACTTGCCAAAATAGTACATTTCATTTGATTCACGCCCTTCTCCAATCATCATCTTGGTCTTCAAATAATGGAAAATGACATTATCAAGGTTGAAACATACAGAAAAATTTAGTTGTTTGGTCAATTTGCATAGACATAAGATTGAAAGGAAATTTCGGTACAAATAATGTAGAGGGTAATGGGAGAGAAAAGCAAAGATGAGAGGATCCAACACCTTTAATGGTGGCAGTAGATCCATCAGGAATAGTATGTTTATCATTATGAGAGGCAAGTAAAGGAACCATATGTTTAAAGTTGGTTATTTTGCCTGAAATATGATCAGTGACACTTGAATTTATTACCCATGGCTATTTTCTAAGGATAGATGAATAACAGACTGTTGGGTTGCCTTGATGAGTCACAAATGTCATAGACGAAGACGATATCTAATGAGTTGACTAATACTGCAAATATTAGTGTACTCATCATGAGATAAAGTAATAGATGATTGTGAAGCTGTAGCCGAAGAATGTTCTTCAAGAGATGCAATATAAGCAGCTCGCAAATGGGGATATTTATCCCAATAAGACTTTTCATCATATCCTCCTCTATCACAATGTCTGTAATGGAGTCGCGAGCCTCTGCCACGACCTCCTTTACCACCACGACCACCACGTCCTCCTCAACTTCCTCCATGACTTCCTTTGACTTTTGAATCAGATTGTGTTGCAAGTGCTGACCTATCAGAGTTATGCTTTTGTGGATTTTGCCTTAGTCATGGAGCAAGAGAGCCTAGAATATACTTCAACTAAGGATGGAAAGTCTACTCCTTCCAATTGCCTTAGTCATAGAGCAAGAGAGCCTAGAATATACTTCAACTAAGGATGGAAAGTCTACTTCTCCCAAGATTAGTGCTCGCACAGGCTCAAACGCGGATTTCAATCCAGCCAAAAATATCATAGTCACCAAGTTCTCTCTTTGAATTTGCATCTCCTTAATATCAGATGTGATCCGTAGTAGAGAATTCAACTCCTCAAATGCACGATTCACTTCCCAAAGTATTCAATCAAACTTCCCTACTGTTTGGATTAAAATAACTCAATAGAAATATCATAAATGCGAAGCATATTATTGGAGTAAAGAAGCTTAGCCTAGTTTCAAACTTGCTCACAAGTGCTAACATGAGAGAATAGGACAAGATTTCAAGCTCCATAGAATCAAAAAGAATATGTAGTAATTGTGCATCATCAGCTTGCCGGTTTTTTAGTATTTTTTGATTAGTTGGGGGATCAGATGTAAGATGGTACAACTTTCTTTGAACTCTAAAAAACAGTTCTACATTCTTAGACCAGAAAGATTAATTATTACTGTTCAAACATTGTTTGGTGATTCGCAAAGTTGAGGAACCCATTGTTGGAACGTTTGTCAATGATTTACTACTGGAATTTGACATCTCCCAGGTATATTTGACAGATTTCTTGGCTGAACAGACACTAGTAACACTGCTGACATTGTTCCGAAACATATAAAAGACTTTACTACTATCAAGATACCCATGCTCTGGTTAGTTTTGACATAAAACAAGACCAGAACTCCATTCAGAACAAAGAGGCGAGCAGACCCATCAAGTTGTTGTCGTTGGTGATTTTTCGGCTACATTGTCGGTACTGTTGTGGTCGCTGGCACCTCCTAGTTGCTTTTGTATTTTTGTTTTTTGGTTTTGGTTAGTGGAGATAAGTGTTTTGGATAGGTTAGAAGATGTTAGAGTTTTACAGTAAAGAAGATTTTGAGGTTTGGAAATTAACTCTACAATGATACTATGTGAAAATCATAGAATAGTTAACTGAGGGCTTGATAATAACTCAAGACCCTTGTAGCCTTTATATAGAAGCAATTACATAAGGAAAAGATCTTAGGAATAAAGAGGAAATCACACAATAAAGAGAATAAAGAGGAGATCATACTTTTCCTAATATAGATATTTCCTAGCGTCTAATATAGATCTTTCCTAACATTGTGTATAATCCAGAATTTTGTTTCCGTCCTTTAACTAATTGACATGTTTGACATTGTCGTATGACCTTAGACACATCTAATTTTAAGGAGGGCTAATAAAAGCAATCCTCAACCATTGTGATAATTTTATCTCTTCCAAAGTGTCATACTGCTTCTCTTCCGTGTAATTCCCAAATCACATAGTCCCTATAAGTATTAGGTAGGGAAAGTCAATTTCCTTTGAAAATATAGTCATTGTGGATCACCAAAAGAAGGTATTAGTCTCTTTGTCTAGCTGCAATTTTTGAATGAATTATTCCAAAATCTTGATCTAAAGCATATTTTCTGTTTATTTTGTCGAACCCCACAACTTTTACCACTAAAGTGTTAAGCAAATGACTCTTCCTACTCAATGCTTCTACTGCCTTATTCTCAACTCTTGTCTGATGTTTAATAACAAAGTTAAATTGCTCCAAAAATTCACTCCATAAGGTGTGCCTTTTGTTCAACTTCTTCTAGGACTTAAAGTGTTTAAGAGATTCATGATCCGGATATATAATAAACTCCTAGTATGAGAGATAATGACGCCAGTTGTAAAAAGAACGTACTACTGCATAAAATTCCTTATCATAGGTCAAATATCGTTGCTTCTCTTCACTTCTAGTCTGAAAAATCAGCCAACAATTATCCCACTTCTTTTGGTAAGGTAAAGGGTGTTTCAGGTGATGTTTCTATTACTTCCCTCACTACCATTACAAACACAATCCCCTTTTCCTTGCTAATAGCTTCAAATTTTCTCTCCTTAAGGATATTCAGAGGCTTTTTCTTAGCATTTATAGCTATCTTGTTACTTCCTTCTAGGATTCATATTGGGTATTGTTGTTACTACTTCCTCTTTGTTTTTCTACCATCTAGGCTTTAAAATTATCTTCGTCCCATGAAATATAAATTGATAGGTGTTAGCTTTTTCAAAGTGTTGCATATCACGATCATAAAGCCATGGTCACCTTGGTAAAATGTGAGATACTTTCATAAGAATGACATCACGCGAAATAGAGTCCTCGTATATTCCTAATTTGAAATACACCAAACACTTTCGAGCAATTGGTATAGTATTATCATCTACCCAAGCAACTTTGTAGGAATTTGGATGTTTTTTCGTGAGTAAATTTAATTACTTCACCATATTCTTTGATATCACATTCATACTACTTCCTCCATCAATGATAAGCTTGCATACTTTATCTCTACATCTAACTTTAGTAAAGAAAATAACATTATAAATCCATTCTTCTTGTTATTCTGCTTTAGGGGTCGTAAATATGCATCTCACTACATTAAGATTTGTAGGACTAGCTAGTTCATCACTAGAGTCTCCTTCCAACTCCTCTCTAGCTTTATGCTCACACATATACTCAGCAAATTCTTCCTCTTCTTCTCCCATCATATGCAAGCCTTTACTAAGTCATTCTCTTCTTCTTCTCCCACCATATCATTCATAAGCAAAGTGGCCTCTCCATGTGCATCGTCAACCCTTATTTTCACTACTGTCTCCTTTCGTCCTAGTCTCAACTATGACTTCGCCTTTAAGTTCAACTCCTTGAGAAGTTTTGCAGTTGTTTTGTGGTGTAGATTTTGATGCATTAGATGCTGGTCTAAAGTTTTGCACTGTGGTAGTTCTCTTCATGTTGAACTCCCCAACTTGACTTTGAAACTTTTTAGTTACTTGTTGTCCTAAGTATTGTTTCGCTCTTAAGGCCAAGTGATGTGCATCTTCAAGGCTATAAAGTTTTTGCTTTATCAACTCCTTGCAAATTTATGCCCTTAAGCCATTTTTGTAGTGGGATATAAATTGTCGTTCCGACTCCATCCATTCATTTCGAATAGAAAGTTCATCAAATTTTTTCGTTTACTTAGTTATGAACATAATCCCTTGTCTAAGAATTGTGAGTTGATCTTGGAGATCTTCCTGATAATGAAATGGTAATTATTTTTCTGATAATTTAGCTGGCCTGTTTTTCAAAGTTTATCCTCTATCGATCTCCTCCTGATTTTAACGTGTTCAACTAGCTTCATCTTTGTGAATCGAACTTTTCAATCTTCTGACATATGGTACCAGTCAAAGAAATCTTCTATTGTTGCTGTCCAGTCTAGGAATAGGTGTGGATCCTTCTTTTCTGCAAATCAAGGGCTTCAACTTGAACTTTCTTAATAATCTCATCGAGTTCTTTGTGTGTTTCAACTCTATCCTGACCTCTAAAGGCTCGCATGCGCTCTCCATGTGTTGTTTGTTGGTTTCTTTGTCTTGGATCAATCAGTAAGCGTTGATTTCATAACGCTATTCGCTATTGATCAGTGTCAGCCTCTTCGTCTTCAATTTCACTTTCTCCACCCTCACCATCAAGTGTAGTTTGTTGTCTGATATTGTTTTTTAGACCAATTCTTGGAGCACCTTGTGATCAAGGGTCATTAAGGTCCAATCTTTCTATAACTCTTAGAAGTATTTCCTCTCTCTTGATCCCTAAATGTCCCTCTATATGCTCTTCTGCTACTTGTTACCATCATGAACCAAAGATTTGATAGCAAATTGATGTAGGCCAAATAGAAGAAATATTAATTAGTAGCAAAAAATCACAAAATTAAGAAATATGATTGATATTAGGCTGCTGGAATATCAAATTTAAAGATTGGATTTTGGCTAGGAATGTTGAAATTTTAGATTTTGTATTGCTGGAATTAAAGATTTGATTATTGTAAATTTAAGCTTAGGATTTCAGGTTTAATATGTTGGAAACTAGGTTTGGTTTGCTGGAATAATTTAGTAAGGAACACAAACAATGGATAGTAGGAAATTAAGAATCACTCCTAGGGTCTAAGATCACTCTTAGAAGAAAGAACTACATCTTTTAGTTGAAAACTTTAAGTTTGTAGCAATATTTCAAATTGTTTATTCTTTTGAAAGGCTGACTACACAGATATATAGAATTCTTAACACTCTTATTCTTGTAGGAAAGAGTTCCTAACAAATTTAAATCCTATTTAAATAAAAATTCTATAAGTTATAAACAATTAGGATAATGTATGTAAAATAGAATAACATATAACCACTACTTCCTATCTAATAAGGAATTCTAACATAATCTAAATTTCAGCCCTTATTTTTTGTTATCGACTTAATTTCCAACCCTCATCTCACTAAATTAAGTTTTGTGGTTGACTAATTTTTTCTCTTTTATTTCTTCTATATACTTTAAGCTCTTTTGCATTAATAGGTCTTTATATCTGAACTATGTAAATGTGTGTTTATGTTGGTTTTCTTTATTTTTGTTTCATATTTCAATAGAAATCAACGGCCTCTGTAAGACTGATTGTTAGGGAATCTATTCCTTAATTTGTGCAGCATATAGGCGACTTTAATTTTCCAAGGTTAGCAGATTTTGGGGCAGCAATATCTGGTGCAAACAAATTGCAATGTCAAAAAGTTCTTGAAGAGCTAGATGTAAGTTGTAGCAACATTCTTATGTGATACATGCTTTAAGCTGTTCTTCTTATGATCCTTTGGGTTGTTAAAAATAAGCTTTTGCGGTCTCTTGTTTGATATTGTACATTGATGAGATAGGTGTATAAACGTTTGAAGCTCACACTAGAGTTGGTGAAAAAAGAAATGGAAATTACCAAGATTCAGGTATCCTTGTTACTTCTATTAGAAAAATGAGCATTGTCAATGTATTGAATTTCATTGTTTATTTATTTATATAATTAGGAATCAATTGCAAAAGCAATTGAAGAAAAGATAAGTGGAGAGCAACGCCGCTACTTATTAAATGAGCAGTTGAAGGCTATAAAGAAGGTAATTGGACCCTGTTTTCAATTGTATCATTTTATGTTTAGGTTTCCATTCCCATTGAAATCTAAATCACAAATGAAAGTAGAATCTAACTAGTCCAAGTTGATGAAGATTTCATGTGAGTGCTAAAGTTTGCATTTTTAATGACTTAATGTTAAATATCACTTGTTCAGGAACTAGGGCTGGAGACAGACGACAAGACGGCTCTTTCTGGTTAGACTCTGCTTTGATTAGCTTGTCTTTGACTCAGACTATTGCTAATAGGATCTTATTGACTACAAGACATGTTTGTTTTGGTAACACTGAGTTGTTTGTGGAAAATTGCTAGAAATGATGAAGTTTTAGCATACTAAATTTCCAAGAAGTACATTAACTATATTGGCATATAAAACAGTTTTGATGCTCAGCAATTCTTGAGTGAGGTGACCTTTTGATAAACAATGTCAATTCCATACCTAAATAAGTGTAATCTACGCTTTAGAGAGTTAGATTCAACCAAAATTTGAAGTTAATAACCAATTATCCAGAGTCTTGAATTAGTTACATGTAAATGAAAATAATATGTTATAACAGTGAGTTTGGTTTCCCTTTAATGGAGTTTGAATTAATGTTTGGAACTTTGTATTTACTAATGAAAATAACTTATAAGGTTAAATTTATTGAACCCTTTTGGTTTGGTATATTATCAGTGTACTCCCTAATTTTTTAACAATATCAATAACACCCTATAGTTTTGGTTTTATAATGCTTATCCTGCTTGTCGTCAACTTCCGTTAAAAACCTTTAACTGCGAATTTCAAAACAATGTCATGTAGTGCCATATGTCATAAAGTTTTGGAGTTTTCAATTAGGGTTTTAAACAGAAGTTGACTGCAAGGAGAACAGGTGTTATAAAACCAAAAATATAGAGAGATTAATAGTTTTTAAAAGTCAGGGGATAGATTGATAATATGTTAAATCACAGAGGGGGTCAGTGAATGTAACTCTTAACTTATAAGTTATAACTATAGTTGTATTGACTAACCACCTCAAAGGCATTAGTAGTTGTACCGTGTGATTGAAAGCACCAAGTATGAGATGGTTTCTCGAGGAAAGAGGACTTGGCAATTGAATTGTATAGATGTACCAAGGACTTAGACTTGAGGGTTAGAATGCTTGTTGCCTATTTAATTTGCTTAATCTAGGTGATTTAAATTGCTGCTTTATCATGTCTAATTTCTCTTGTGCTCCTGCCTTCACTTTCACTAAAGGAAACATTACAAGTCTGACTTTGTTGTGTGTACTATCAATATTTTATATCCCCTTGCTCAGCAAAGTTTAGGGAAAGGATTGAGCCAAGGAAGGAGAAAATCCCATCTCAAGTTTTGCAAGTTATGGAAGAAGAGCTCACAAAATTGCAGCTTTTAGAGGCTAGTTCAAGTGAATTTAATGTAACTCGTAACTATTTGGATTGGTTGACTGCTTTGCCTTGGGGAGATTACAGGTATGTGTCTTCTCTTGTTATCCTTCTGTTAGGTTGCGTTCAACCTGTTCTGTTATTGTCTCTTTGTTATTCCTTGTTTTCCCCCACAGTTCTCTATTCCTTCCCCTGAAGTTTCCATCCTTGAATTTCCAGTAGTAGGACTTGTCCTACGTCTGGTCTATTGCATATCTTAGCAGTATCCATTTGATAAAGCTGCTATGATAATGGAAAATCATCTCATAATAGTCTGTACTATGTCAGTTCTTGAGATAACCAGATTACTGCTTCTGTAACTTTCTCCTTTAATTTTTATCTTTAATTTTCTGCAGTGATGAAAATTTTGACGTCTTTCGAGCTAAAAACATTCTAGATGAAGACCATTATGGATTGACCGACGTTAAGGAGCGGATATTGGAATTTATTGCTGTTGGAAAACTCAGAGGAATATCACAAGGTTTGTTGGATGTCTTGAAGATGTTAATGATGATTGCATTTTTCTCTTTGCATCTATCTACTTGTATACATCATTGTCGGCCCATCGCAAAAAAAGTTCTCATTTCCATTAATGTATTACAGGTAAAATCATTTGTCTTTCTGGCCCGCCTGGAGTTGGCAAAACTAGCATTGGTCGTTCAATTGCACGTGCTTTGAATCGGAAGTTTTTTCGGTTTTCTGTAGGAGGATTATCAGATGTTGCTGAAATTAAGGTATTAAAGCATTTTTTGTAAGAAATGAATTAAGTAGTCATATGAAACAATATATGCGCATTGCTCACGGAATCAAGTCACTTGTAGGGGCATCGTAGAACCTATGTTGGTGCAATGCCAGGAAAGATGGTCCAATGCCTAAAAAATGTGGGAACCGCTAATCCTCTTGTTCTGATCGATGAGATTGACAAGGTACATATTGGAACTTTTAGTTTCTTATTCTAAAAGTATTTTCTTTCCCAGCTATTTTCTTTCAACTTAGGGTACGAAGAAATAAAAAGAAAAATTCTGTTGCAGTTCTGAATGGTTTATTTGATTTATAATTCTTGCTTCTAAATCTTCGTTGATTTAGGCTGGTTTTGCTAATGTTCTTTCTCTCTCCCTCATGCAACAAATTTGTATGCCTGTTATTCTAGCAATGATTTTCTTTTTTATAATTATGCTGCACATAATGTCAGCTGGGAAGAGGACATTCTGGTGATCCTGCAAGTGCTTTGTTGGAGCTTCTTGATCCAGAGCAAAATGCAAATTTTCTGGACCACTATCTCGATGTTCCAATTGATCTATCAAAGGTTTGCTAAGATGTTGACTTCCAGGCATGCTAATTATTATGTCTTTGGTTACATGGTTTTGTTTTAGATTTACCTTTTATTCTATGACTTGAAGATTCATCCTCTGGACATTTTATTGCAGGTTCTGTTTGTTTGCACAGCAAATGTCGTGGACATGATACCCGGGCCCCTGTTAGACAGAATGGAGGTAGTTGCTATTGCTGGTTATATCACTGACGAGAAATTGCACATTGCAAGAGATTATCTGGAGAAGTCTACACGTGAAGCATGTGGAATTAAGCCTGAACAGGTCTGTCACTTCTTTGTAGCACTCTTGTCTCCTACCTACCTATTTTATTCGTGTGAGGAATAACAATGAATATAAATAGTGAGAAACTGTCCTGTAGTCTGTGACATGATCTTTTATGGATGTTTGTTCTGTAGCTGCAAATAGCACCTACTTGTTTCTTGTAATAGTGATGGATATATCTCTCCGTGATAGAACATTGACAATGTAATCTATTCCAGGTTGAAGTGACTGAAGCTGCTCTTCTTGAACTTGTAGAGAATTACTGTCGAGAAGCAGGAGTTAGAAACCTTCAAAAGCAAATAGAAAAAATTTATCGCAAGGTGCTTTTCTTTTCTAAACATTTGTGTGCTGTGCATCGAGTTGATTTATCAGGGTATAGGTAGGGAGATATTCCATTGGTTCAAGGATTGTGCATTTTGCATAGATTTTGTAGACAAGAAAATAAAGGTTTCATAAGTATAAACATGCATAAACTAGGACATTTGCGGTGGATTGATTCTTAATTTGTATGATTGCACAGATAGCATTGAAACTTGTTCGACAAGGAGTGATAAGTGAATCTTCAGCTTCAGCAGATCATGTTGGCAAACAAAATGAAGAAAAAGCAGTTGTAATCTCCGGAGCATCAGTGGAGGACAGTAGCAGTGACAAAATTGAGCAAACCTCTGTAGAAGCTGAGGTTAAACAGATGGATCACCCGTCTGATCAAAGCCAGCGTCCAATAGATGAACCTGGTGATTCTAAGGTATGTTAAAATATTTTCATAACTGTTGTTTGGAGTTTCTTTCATCAAGGTAGAATATTCTCTTCCCTTCTTTTATAATTTTTTGAATGATTGTCTGAAAACATGAATGCTTTGAGGAATTTGACATGGTCTTTAGTTAAAATTAAGTAAAATGTTTTTGGAACAAAGACGAAGTGATTGGCTGATTGCATGATTGCATCTTTGGGAACTTTGTGAAACCAATTTAAACAATTTTTACCGTTGTTGGATTAGCAATCTTCAAAGTGTGAAATATATGATTTAACATTTTTACATGTTTGATAAAAATATTTAAAATTTTGACAGGGTACAAAAGAACCTGAGGAGATTGAGGGGAGTGAAGCAACTAATGCAGTTGAAAAGGTTTTGGTTGACACACCAAACCTAGCTGATTTTGTTGGGAAACCAGTTTTCCATGCAGAGCGCATTTATGAACATACTCCTGTGGGAGTTGTGATGGGTCTTGCTTGGACTGCAATGGGGGGTTCCACCTTGTATATAGAGACCACTCATATCGAGCAAGGAGAGGGTAAAGGTTCGCTACATCTTACCGGTCAACTTGGAGAAGTTATGAAAGAAAGTGCCGAAATAGCTCACACTGTTGCCAGAGCGATATTGCTTGAAAAGGATCCTGAGAACCCCTTCTTTGCCAATTCCAGGTTACATCTCCATGTTCCTGCAGGGGCTACTCCAAAGGATGGGCCCAGTGCTGGTTGCACCATGATTACTTCCCTACTCTCATTAGCCATGAGGAAGCCTGTGCAGAAAGATCTAGCAATGACTGGGGAAGTTACACTAACTGGGAAAATCCTCCCAATTGGCGGGGTACATAAAACTATTTGTTCAACCTCTATTGTTCTCCTCATTAGTAACTAAACCATTTATTTAACATTATGTGTGATATTTCGTGTCTCTTACCATTTGCAAAACTCGAGAAGGATTTCATCTTTCTTCTTTTGCTAGACTTATTGTTTCTGNNNNTATATATATATATATATATATATATATATATATATATATCACTTAGAAAGCTTCATAATTAGAATTTATTAAAACTCATTCTCTCGTCTTAGTTGTAATGCCCTTGGTCATTTATTTAGATTTGCATTTCAAAAACTTACAAATGCTTGTCTTTGTTAAACACAGGTGAAGGAGAAAACAATAGCCGCAAGGAGGAGCGAGGTGAAGACTATCATATTTCCCTCGGCTAACAAGAGGGATTATGATGAGCTTGCAACAAATGTCAAAGAAGGCCTTGAAGTCCACTTTGTTGATGATTACAGTCAGATATTTGATTTAGCCTTTGGCTATGACAAGAGTCAAGACAAATGAGCCACCTTCTTCCTCGTGCTTTCTTGAGATATTCTTTGCGACTCTCACCTGCAGCCAGTCCAGTTTTGTACCATGATCAGTTAGATCTATTTAGGCCTTAACAATACACCTGAAGTTAATTGTTTTATTGGGCACCACCCGAATACCAAGGAGATGATACAACATTGTTTCTTCATTTATTTCATTAATGTATACAAAAACCACCCATTTGTAACAAATGTAATTTCCATTTTAAGGTCATTAAATATATGTTCTCATGCTTGCAAAAGAACGAATTATATTTTAGTGGCTTCAACTTGTGTTTTATCCTCATCCTTGGATTGACAATTTGCAAGTTACAGCCTTTATCTTGTCTGTTTTGTTTTTGGTTCAACACCAAGCTCTTCAATCATGAAGTGAAGTAGGGATTTAGCAATGATTATTTCTGTGCAAAAATGGACTACATTTTAACAGTCCCTTTGAAGCTAAACAACTAGAGCTTTTGGTGCTTTGGATTCAGGTTCAGAGGTCTAGAGTTTAAGTCCGCAGAAGGGAAGAAAAAAAAAATCAGTTGCAGCACGCCTGTGAAGAATAAATGTAGTTTATTGATCGTCCTACCACAATCAATCTCCCGTTTCAAAAGATTCTTAATTGTACTAAAGGCAAAAAATCCAAGGCCATACTGACAAACAGAAGGGACTCCACAGGCTCACTTTCTGTGTGGAAAGCAAACTGCAAATCCCATACGATTAACAATCATTGGGGCGGTTGTCAAGTGGGTTGTTGGTGATTTGAAAGTTGACTCCTTGGTTTTGGTAGCCACCGCACCACCACCCAGTGGTTTGACATGGAGAGAACTCTCATCCATTATAATTTGGAGGAGGCTGCAAACCGTTTTTGATATTAACGATCACTCAGCTTTGAGAGCGACGTGGATAAAATATCTCCTCGTAATCAACCTATGATTTGCTTGCCTTTATAAAGTTGAAGAGAGCTTTCTAGTTTATTTGATTAAGACCACAAAATTCGACTTGACTTCGATGACATAATAATATTATAAGTCGTTGCTTTAATTTGATAGATTTCCAAATTCACATACTGTACTAATTCACTAGTGAAATATAGGCATAGTTAAGAATAAACAGATGAGTATTTAACTTCCAATGGATGCAAAAGAAGATGTTTATGCTAGGAAAAGACATAGACATTCATTTTGCAAGTACCCAAAAAGGGGAATGCAAGTTTGAAGATCCCACCAGGATTGCATACTTCGTATCAATCTCAAAGACCCATGTGAGTTTTTCATCCTATAAGTCGATATCCAGTCGTGAAATTCCCACTAGTCACTCACCTCATTACATTGTAGAAGAAATGGATAAGACTTGAGAATGAAATGATCAAAAGCAAGATTTGGAGGGACCATATTGGGTCACATTCCACCAAAGAATATTAATAACCAAGAGAATAGATCAATTAAAGCCACATACATACCTTGTCATGACATGGCCGCTTCCAACCATCACCATCTCGACTTTGTGCTTTCTCGTAAGAAAAGTATGATTAGGTCACTGTTATTTTTTTAGTCAAAAAGCTTGGACACCTCTATTTTCTTTCCCACGAAATGGCAGCTAAGTACGAAGTGAGACCAGTAATATGTAAGCCACCTTTGTTTATCTACACACATAGGCTAGACCACTAATGATAGTTTTAGATTTTGCTTGAATTAAACTGATTTTCTTTAGTTTAGTAACCAACCGTGGCTTTTTCTGCTTTTGATATGGACATTTGTACAAGATAAAAAACAGAACTGGAAATGGGCACATGCACATATATGATGTCAGTGGATTTAGACTTTTCTATTCAAGTTGCTTTTGCACGTGCTATTTCGTGTGCATAGAATTAGCGTATGCCACATCATCTAACACTTGTCAATCGCACTTCCTAATTCCTAAAAGAGGTGTTCAATCACCTTTTGGTAAAAAGGTACCTCAAACTTCCAAAACCATTCAACTAAATTAATATGTACATTATGTGTCATTGGATATGTCAAGCATTTTGTTCGGGACGATTATCTTTCTTTGTATTAAATTATTTGTAAATGTTCAAGAAAGTTAACTATATACAATTTGTCTTAATAATAAAAATGATTATCAAGCTAGTTATAAGGATATAAAATATCTTTAGAATATAAACAACCTTATTTTAGGATTACAAGAATTTAGTTACAAAACATATTTTTCATACTCTTCTATGCGTGGGTGAATAATTATTCTCAATTTATAACTTGGATATAACATTCTTAAAAATTTGAACTACTTAATCCTTTGGTAAGTAAGTTCGCTTTTGTAGCCATATGAAGTATGTGAATCAAAACACTTTCTGGTTTTCTTTTATGAATTATTTGTCAACTTCGATGCGAATCATTTGATCATATTATACTAGGTTATAAGCTATACCAATCATATATTTATTAGTTCATTGGTCTTATTGGGTCATTCCATATAATCTTTAAATATTTTAAGATAATTTTCAACTTAAATATTTTTCATACTTATTGAGTCATTGGTTGAAATTATGCCTCTATACTAGATTGTGTTACCTTATTTTACTTCTTACTTTTCCATCTCACAAGATCCCTACTAAGAAAGGTGTAATATACTGAAGTTGATCTCCTGTCAATAATTGATGTTATATAATCAACATTCATATATATCCCAAGTACTAGACATCCATGTTTGTTAAACATAATACATGTTTTTGGTATCCCTTTGAGATTCTACAATACTTGATGGACTATATGTAAATGAACTTTTTAAAGACTATACATGAATTATCTTATCACATTCACTAGTTAGGGAGGTTGATAGAAAAACGATTTCCCCTGGAACCCTAATCGTGCCACTTGTAGTTTCTTTGCTTGGTCATGGTTGACAATCTTGCCAGTTATGCCCATCCACTAGCACCTCCAAATTGTCCTTCTTTCCTTCAAGTACTCATGACACCTCCAGCTACCACATCCATAGCAAATAACTCTGTTTTGCAATAGCCAACAATCACCAAACACTGTGGTGAGCCATCAATTATACTTCCAAAAGCAATCATAGATAAAATTTTCCCAGGGTAGACCCAAATTGGATAGAGTTTGAAAATTTTTTGTGTCTTAGGATATCAAAATCACAATTAGATTGCTCTACTCTCACTAAATTATTTTGAAGATAGATATCGAATCAGATTTTCATCGAGTATATTAACGTAAAATTTGGTACATTGATGGCAAACCAATGCGAGTTTTTAAATGGACTCTTACTTTTCATGTTGATCGTGAATCCTTGGTGGTTCCAATTTGATTTACTTTGCCTAAATTGCCAATTCAATTTATGAACAAAGAAGCTTTGTTCAATATTGGAAAACCTTTTGTCCAGGCCCCTCGATTAGATTCAGCTACAGCTAATTTTAAAAGACCCAACATGGCTAGGCTATAAGTAGAGTTTGATTTGATGAAGCCAATCCCTATGCATTTATGGATATAGATGGAAGAATACATAGGTTTCTAGCAAAAAATAGAACCAAATGAAGAGAAACCATCATATTGTCTACATTGTTGGCATGTTGGCACTCCAAGGATATCTGTCAAGTCAAACATCCAGAATTAAAAGCTATCTCAAAACCAGTAAAGTCAGTGACTTCCAAGAAGGTTTATCAACCAAAAAAAGTGTAAATGCAACTTGAAAAAGAAATCGACATGTCTATTGCTGAGGCTCCTACTTTGGAAGTAGACATTGGTAAACATAATTTTGGACTATTACAAGAGAAATTCTCCTTCATTGTAAACCAATAGCCTAAAGGCTTGATAACAGGAGATTATTTAATTCACAAACAAAAATCAGTAGCTGAAGTGATTCATGATCCTTTGATTACCAAACAGAACCATCAAGAAGATGAAACAGAGTTAGTTATATTTTCAGAACTTTAAGGTACAGATTAGCTTCAATGACTGCATTTAGCACATGAATATCCTATTTTATCTTGTGATCAATGACTAAATCCTAATGCATTACAAAGAAATGTTTCTAATATTAACTAACATGTACTTCCAAAACTCTCAAAGTATGAGATGATTCAAAGTTTCAAACAATTTAGTAGTGAATATGACGACAAGCTGTCAACATATGATACACAAGAAAAATCAATCAAAGAATCTAGAAAGAGAAGACCTCAAAAAATTATTTCAACATGCCCAGGACCATTTTTAACAAGATCATTAGCTCCCACCCAGTTAACTCATCTAAATGACAGTGATGACAATGTTGTTCTGGAACATTAGAGAAGCATGATTGCAAGTTTTGATATGAAAAAGTTTTAATATTTTAAAACCCCAATATTCTGCAATCGCACGGGTCATTAGCGTAGTACCTAAGGTGTCGATCCCATAAAAAGGTTTAATCTAATCCTAAAATCTAAGGCTAAACACAATTCACAATAACTCAACGAACAAAACTAAAATAAGAAATTATTCAATCACGCAATTAATTCCAATAATTAAATTCGAAAAAATAAACAAGATAGCAATTGCAACACCCAATCATAAAATAACCTAAAAAACTACCAATTGAGAGAAAGGAGATTTTAATCTGACTTTAATGAAAACCTAACTGATTTTGAATTTATTGGATTACTGGTCCTAGACAGTCCTAGGGTTGATTACTCTCTCTCGAGTTATAATCATTAACCCTAATTAGATTATGAGAAATTACAACATCTTGATTCACAATTTATTCTAAACCTAAATTAGATCTTAAGTTGTCTAATAAACTATTGAAAACTTATGCAAGATCTCTCGTTACAGAAATTTACCAGTTTGATTCAATTCTTGGTCTATTAAATTACCTAACTCTCATTAGCCTAATTGAATAATTTTCATTCGATTCACCCTCTCAGTTTGTTACTGAATTATGAAGTGCAGAAATTAAATCACAAATAATCCAATAAAAATAAGAAAATCAAATTTCATTAATATCAAAGACAAAATTCCCGAAGGTGAGTTTAGACAAATCTCAACATTCAAAAATCATATTCTCAACGGCTATCCCAATTCTATACATCAATAAAATTAAAAATAAAACTGAAAAATACGAGTGTAATGGATGATGGAGGCATCAAAGACGAGAACCTCCTGTTCCATGAAGTACTTCACGTAGGCTTCTTCTCCGTGTCTCTCTTCCTTTGTTTCTTTCTCAATCTCTCGATAAAGCTCTCTAGGGTTTCGGGATGGTGGCTAATGCAAAAGCCCTCTCTTCTGTTCTTCATGTTTTTTAAATACCTTGGCAACCCTAGGGTTTTTCCTTGATCGAAACGGCCTGAAAAATCTCTAAAAATTTGACCTTTTCTTTTGTGTACACATCTGCTCGACACAGGCCACGATCGTGGGCTGTGGCAGAGTCTTCTGTCACAATCGTGTCCCTTAAGCTGTGGTTTCAGTCCAAAAGTCTTCGAAACTTCCGTTCTTTGATATTGACCCTGAAGTACTAACAAATACATCAAGGTACCTCAAAAACATAATATTTAAGCTCAAAGACTTATGCTAACCCATAAAAACACTTAAACACATAAACTAACATAATTCTAACCTAAACACATACTAAACACTCAAATTAACACTTAATACCTAACAAATTAAACCCTAAAACATGATGCAAATCACATCTATCAACATCCCCACACTTAAACATTTGCTTGTCCTCAAGCAACAAAAATAACAAACATATAACAAACACACAACACACAATGTAGTAATGAGACAATGAATTCAACTTCATGAAATACATTTAATCTTAAACACAATCATTCAAGTTATATCAAATCATTAATAAGCAAAATCTGTGTCTAGGGGCTTTGAACTAAATACACAACTTAGCTGAGATTCAAGTGTTAATTTATTTACCCTTTTTCAATTGCACGCACACATTAATAATTCTTTGGTCATTCATACTCTGTAACTGTTCCTAAGTATATTTTCATGAAAAGTTAAGCTTATTACAAGTCCGGTAGGTTTTTATTAAGAACACACTTTTTTTATTTAAACAAGGACCTAGTCTTTTATTCGGAGGTAAACATTGGTGATGAATGTTGATTTGGTTACTTGACTAAGTCATTTTTATTAAACATCTTTGTTGAAAAGTCATTATAGCTTTTTGAAGTGGAGGTGCACATTTGTGATGCGTGTCAATCCAGTTACTCAGCTATATTACATTTTCAACTGGCTACTAGCTCTATTCATAACCCAAAGGTCAGTGGGATAATTATTTATTTAACAAACAATTTTTTTTTAGTTATTACCTACCTTGTTGCTTTAGCTACTCATTTCCATAAAAAATACTAGTAAAACTACTTAAGTTGAAAGGCCTCAAATTATGAATGAATGTGGCAATTTTGAGGGTGCTAAACTTACACTAAATCCTAACTAAGTTGCATATTTATCC
This sequence comes from Erythroxylum alaternifolium, assembly GCA_027478495.1. Taxonomy (NCBI): domain Eukaryota; kingdom Viridiplantae; phylum Streptophyta; class Magnoliopsida; order Malpighiales; family Erythroxylaceae; genus Erythroxylum; species Erythroxylum alaternifolium. The sequence continues at coordinate 11,428,505 of JANIIA010000008.1, read as the reverse complement.
AAAGATCCCAATTCACTAATTTTGCGAGCTAATGGTTCTACACAACCTCCTAGACTATGTTCAAAATTAAATTAATTTCAATCCATCTACGTCATTGACATATTCAAACAATTTACAAAATCCAACCTAACAACTATTATGCCATATGCAAAATCGCATACAAAACAAAACACATAACCCTCACTTGAACAACACATTTTCGTCAATGTGAGAAGGGAACAACAAGCACATAAAAGAAAAGAAGAAACATAAATTAAAGTAAACAGAAAATAAATAAAAATAAAATAAAGATAAAAATGAAAACTAATTTGAAAAAGAAAAAATGAGTTAGACAATATCTCACAGAGATGGAGGCGGGGATGGTATTGGAGGCGGCAATTGAACGCACCAAGTCTCAAAATATCGATGGATACGATGTATATCCTGGCTTTGGCGTCGTTGAGTGCAGACCATCTCCCTCATCATTCTGGAGTTCTCTACTAGTTGATCTGTAATCACCGTGTTGTTTGCAAAGATTGTGTCTAGAACTTTCTTCCATCCTAGTTCTTCTATCTCTTCCTCTTCCTTGGACTCTTCATTGGTTGAGTCCTCTTTTACCTACTAAGGCGGTGCTAAAGTCGAGCTGACCTGACTGACCCTAATCTTAAAATATGTCTTTTGATTGATATCCCTAAGTTCCATTTTGTGGGATTTAAGGATTTCAGTCTGTGATAAATAGTGATGGTTTAGGAAATCAAGGAGATGAACAGTTAACCCACTATGTTCCATGCCATAATATTTAGCAATGGCATACACTAGGTATCCCATATTGTTCCTCTTACGTAGAGTCGCAATAATAACATTTAGCACATATGTGGATGTGTACACTAAAATGTTGTAGTCTATGCACCATAATACAAAAAGTTCCTTTGTGGAACACTTGTTGGTTTCTAATTTATCAAAAATCAGTTGACACGTCAATTTGTGCAGCAACAAGTATTCGTGGGTATTATATTATTGTGGGCAATTTTTGGCTTCAAATTTCTCCATCCTAGTAAACTCATTCCAAGATCGAGAAGGATAAAAATCATCATGTTGATTGATGATGGAGGATTTGAAGAACCCACACATATCACACATGATTTCTGCGTTCAGTTCATAAGCTCTTCCTCTCAACCTTCACATTTCCTTAGGGTTCCTACAGTTATAGGAAAGGGAAGTGAAAATTTTTAAAGTGAGCTCCTGGTATATAGGAAATTAGAAATGTATAAATCTAGCCCACTGAATTCTTTCAGCTAAGTTTTCTATCATCTCGTGCAATTCTAACCTATCGAGTGTTTCAAAATCAAAATACTTGGGAACTACTATTTATCTAGTATTTAGGGATTGGAAACGAATACCTTCCTCCTCTGTGTAGATCGGGAAGGGCACTTCAAAGTTTGTTGCTCCGTTTCTTCTCCCTCGTACCATAACTTGATTTTGTCCCGATGATTGCTCCCTTTTGGCTGATTGCTTAAGGCACAACATATTTCTTATGAATAGGTAGAGTTTGGAAGAAATTTTAGACGTTCAAAATTTTTATAGAGAGATGTGAGAGCTTTTGTAGGTTTCAATTCTAGAGAGATAAAGTAAAAGTGAAAGTGAATGAAAAAGTGAAGTTAAAAATGAATATATATATGGATGGAGGGTAAAAATGGTAAAATTTTCTTTAAAAACGTGTGTTCCCCTTTTCTGCCCAGTCACAGGCCACGATCGTGGCCTTTCACCAATTCTTCATTTTTTCTTCCTTTGCTTTTTTCAAATTTTTTTTGAATTCACTTTTTAATTCTTTTGTGGCCCTTTCACCTCTCGTTTGCTTACTTGATCAATTATCCACTTTATCCTGAAATCTTATCCCTTCTTGATTTTATTCGAAAACAAAATAATCCTACTTCAGAATTCAAACGTTCTAACAAAAACAGTCAAAGGAAGTAATTTTCCATAGGTTGGCTCCCATGCAGTGCTTCTTTTAACGTCGGTAGCTCGACGCTCTTTTTAGGCTCATGGTGGTTGGAATGAATGGTGCAATTGTAGCATAGTTACTAATCTCATAATTTGAACCTGAGCTACCATGCTACGGTTTCCACCTTCTTTATAATTCTCCTTCCCTCGCCTTCTTCTACGCGATCGCTTCTTTCTGAATGCATTAATGCATTCCCAGGATCCTCAATATCTTCATATTCTCCTCAAAGTTAGGATTCCTTGATGTCTGTTAGGGGTAAAGGAGAACTGTAGTCTTTCTTTGACATTTGGAAGGTTATTTGCTCCTTACCTACCCTTAGAGTTAGTTCACCCCCATCAACGTCAATGATTGAACGAGCAGTTGCCAGGAACGGATGTCCAAGAACCATAAGGGTCTCCACATCTTCTTCCATGTCCAACATATAGAAGTCTGTGGAAAAGGTAAATGTATCAACTTTTATGTGCATATCCTTATTAATCCCTTTCGATTGATGAACTGTTATGTCAGCCATCTTTACCAACATCTTTGTGGGTACTAACTCTCTTAACCCCAACTTCCAGATTTTCGAATGCCTTGTCTATAATGACTCCATTGATACTACAAGGAATATAAATTCCCCTGGTTCCTCTTTCTTTTGTTCGATGTTAAGGTGTTCTTTCGATATTCGCTCTTGACATATTCCTTCAGTGTGAGTTTCATTTGTAGATATTCTTCTTGACATATTACTCAACCTTGTTTGGTTCAATCTCCTTCAAATTCCTTGCTTCCCTATTGCAATTGTCTTCTACTGAGCAAAGATAGGGTATGGGATTCCAAGTCGAATTGCCTTAATTAGCTCGATTTCGGTCTCACTTGAAAGAAATTCCTTAATTAATTGACTTTCTCCTTTATCTCCTTCTTCCTTCACCTATTCAAGTTCCTTATCCTGGGTCTGACTGATAGCCATGATCCGTTCCTTCGGATTAGACTTGGTATTGCTTGGAAGGGTTCTTGCATTCTGAGTAGACTTTGCCTCCACTAATTGGCCTATTTGGACTTCCAGATTGTATATTAATGAAGCATAGTTCTTGGTTACTTGTTCGAATTTGCTTTTGAGCCTCCTATGTGCATCCTCTATGCCTCCAATTTTATCCAAAATCTTGTCCAACTTAGTTTCCATCGAGTTGGATTTATCTTATTGGAAGTCTAAATGTCCTTGGGCCCTAAACTGTCCTCCAGCATTATTTGTCCGAGAGAAGTTAGGGTGATTCTTCCACCTAGGGTTGTAGGTGTTGGAGCATGGATTGTTTCCTCCTCGTCCATATTACACTCCTATATAATTTACTTGCTCTGGATCACCTTCCTTTATCAAATAATAGTCCACAGTATCATGGTCCATATGTCCACAGAGCTCACACTTAAGTTGTATGACCTTCAGCTGGGCTGAGGATGAAGCCTTCATACTGTTGAGCTGTTGCATCAGGTTGTCGATCTTTGCTTGCATTTCTATCATCTGATCGACTGTTATAATTCCTTTTTGCTCTCTGAAGGTAGCAGGTTGCCTACCCTGCTCGTTCATCCATAAGCAGCTATTGCTTGCCATCTCCTTTATCAGCTCTTTTGCTTCATCAACTATCTTCCTCGTCAGTGATCCTCCTTAAGTTGTGTCAATTGTGCCTCTCATTGGTGGGTCTACTCCATTGTAGAATGTTTGCAACAAGAATTCCTTGTGTAGGTTGTAGTGTGGGCACTTCCGTTCTTTGTATCTCTACCACGGTTCGTAGAATGATTCCCTGTCACCTTGTTGGATATTGGTGATTTCCTTAATTATCTTCGTGGTTTTGGTCAGAGGGAAATACTTATCCAAAAAGGCACAAACTAGTTGATCCCACGTTATGATGTTGGCTAGGTTAGCGGAATGGTACCAAGCCTTTGCTTTTAGGAGATTTTCTAGAAGAAATACGGGGTTCTACTTTTGGGGGCAACATGTTATGGGTTGGTGGTCCCGCTTATGAGGTCAAATTAATACGTTTTAAAAAGAAATTGTTGAATATCAATCTCATCGATCTCATAAGTATCATACCAAATCCCATCAATCGAATCACTTTTTTGAGAAATATGAGACATATAAGTCATACAAGTAAAGAGATTTATTCATTAATAAGAAAAAGAAAAAACGCGAACGGTGATTGAATTGATGATAAAATAGAATCCTTGGTCGCGAATAGTGATTTGGCTAAGAAAATGGTACCAAGCCTTTGCTCTATCTCTAAAGATAAAGGAGAATATCCAAATTTTGACTGCATCTTCTGACATCAGATGATACTGGAAAGTATCACAAATTTCGAGAAAGTTCACTATATGTGCGTTGGGATCCTCGTTTGCTAATCCATAAAATTGCACATTCTGTTGAAGCATATTTAAAAGGGCTAGTTTAATCTCGAAGGAAACTGCTTGAATTGACGACCGAGCTACTCCTTAGTTAGCCACATTGGCCTCATGAAGTGAATCAAGGTCCATTGTTTACGTCCTTGGTTCGCTCCGTGGTCCATGTTCTGTTGAAATTCCTTGGCCATTGTTGATTTCATGATCTCTTCTTCTTCTTCTCACTGAGCTTTCCTAAAGGTTCGTTCTAGTTGAGTGATATCTAAGTCTAACATTTCAGTTGCACTACTCGAACCTCTCATGACTCTTGTATTCATGCAAGAGCACGATTTCTAAAATAAAAAGAAAGAACAAAAAAATTAAAAACAAACTAAACACTTTAAACTATATAACTAAATTAATTGTCTCCTCAGTAAGGACGTCAAAAACTTGATTGCAGGTTCCGATATGACACAGTTTTAATATTTTTAAACCTTGATATTTTACAAGCGCACGGGTCGATTGTGTAGTACCTAAGGTGTCGATCCCACGACGAGGTTTAATCTAATCCTAAAATCTAAGGTTGAATACAATTCACAATAACTCAACAAACAAAACTAAAACAAGAAATTATTCAATCACGCAATTAATTCCAATAATCAAATTCAGAAATATAAATAAGATAGCAATTGCAACACTCAATCACAAAATAACCTAAAAATTACCAATTGAGAGAAAGGGGATTTTTATCTGACTTTAACGAAAGCCTAATTGATTATGAATTTATTAGATTATCGGTTCTAGACGGTCCTAGGGTTGATTACTCTCTCTTGAGTTATAATCATTAACCTTAATTAGATTATGAGAAATTGTAACCTCTCGATTCATAATTTATCTCAAACCTAAATTAGATCTTAAGTTGTCCAATAAACTACCGAAAACCTATGCAAGATCGATCATTACACAAATTTATCGGTTTGATTCAATTCTTGATTTATTAAATTACCTAACTCTTATTAGCCTAATTTAATGATTTTTGCTCGGTTCACCATCTCATTTTGTTACAGAATTATGAAGTGTAAAAATTAAATCATAAATAAACCAATAAAAACGCGACAATCAAATTTCATTAATATTAAAGACAAAATTCCTAAAAGTGAGTTTAGATAAATCTCAACATTCAACAATCTTATTCTCAATGGCTATCCCAATTCTATACATCAATAAAATTGAAAATAAAACCAGAAAATATGAGTGGAATGGATGATGGAGGCAGTAACGACGGGAAATCTCCTATTCCAGGAAGTATTTCGTGTAGGCTTCTTCTCCGTGTCTCTCTTCCTTTATTTCTTTCTCAATCTCTCAATAAAACTCTCTAGGGTTTCAGGATGGTAGCTGATGCAAAAGCCCTCTCTTCTGTTCTTCATGTTCTTTAAATACCTTGGCAACCTTTGGGTTTTTTCGGAGATGAAACGGTACAAAAAATCCCACAAAACTTGACTTTTTCTCCTGTTTGCACGTCTGCCTGACGCAGGCCATGATCGTGGCCTTGCATGCCATAATCGTGGCCAGCATCAAATGCCACGATCGTAGGCAGTGACAGAGTCTTCAGTCACGATTGTGCTCTTTAGGCCATGATCGTGGGCTGGCTCACATTTTTTTGTCACGATCGTGGCTTATCATATCACGACCGTGGGCTATGGTTTCAGCTCGAAAGTCTTCGAAACTTCTCTACTCTTCGATGTTGGCCCTGAAACACTAATAAACACATCAAGGTACATCAAAAACATAATATTTAAGCTCAAAAACTTATACTAACCCATAAAAATAAGCTCAAAGACTTACAGTAACCCATAAAAACGCTTAAAACATACAAACTAACACAATTATAGCCTAAACACATACTAAACACTCAAATTAACACTTAATACATAACAAATTAAACCCTAAAACATGATCCAAATCACACCTATTAACATTCCCACACTTAAACGTTTGCTTATCCTCAAGCAAACAAAACAAAAAACATATAACAAACACACAACACACAATGCAGTAATGAGACAATGCCTACAACTTCATGAAATACATTTAATCTTAAACACGATCATTCAAGTTATATCAAATCATTAATAAGCAAACTTTGTGTCTAGGGACTTTAAACTAAATACACAAATTAATCAAGATCCAAGTATTAATTTATTTACCCTTTTTCAATTGCGCACACACATTAATAATTCTTTAGTTGTTCATACTCTGTAAATGTTCCTAAGTATATTTTCATGAAAAGTCAAGCTTATTACAAGTTCGATAGGTTTTTATTAAGAACACACTTTTTTTATTTAAACATGGACCTAGTCTTTTACCCGGAGGTGAACATTGGTGATGAATATCGATCTGATTAATTGACTAAGTCATTTTTATTTAACAGCTTGGTTGAAATGTCATTATAGTTTTTTGACGTGATGGCACACATTTGTGATATGTGTCTATCTGGTTACTCAACTATATCATGTTTTCAACTAGCTACTAACTCTATTCATAACTTGAAGGTCAACAGGATAGCTATCTATTTAACAAATAATTGCTATATCGTCTAAAAAAATTACAAAAGCTTCATCAGCCCTCTTTGATTGCCCTTATGGAACCAATGGTTCCCCCTGGCAAGTTGAATTTTTTGAAAGTTTCTTTAGACTATCATGAAGTTATCTTTAATGTTAATAATAAAATTTGTGTTATATGGAAGTTTTCTTATACTCCTACAATCATTCAAAATCATGAGCAATTTATCCATATGGAGTTAATAGATCAGACATCATTGGAGTCTTTACATATAAAAACAATAGAAGGGATCGAATTACCCTCTGGTCAGACTTATAACATATTAAAAAAGATGTGAATGACACATTATGGATGTTCGAACGCGATTTTAATGTTATCTCTAATGTTGATGAATATAGAGGGAATTCTATGCCACACCAGGAACTATGGATGAATTTAAAAATTTTCTTCATACAGTAGCAACTTATGATCTTCCATTTGAGGGCTCTTTACATACATGGATGGGGACTAAACTTCAAGGATGTGTATGGAAGCAACTTCATTGTCTCCTCTACAACATTCCATGGATCACAAGATTTTTAGATAGTAAAGTGAAAATATTTAATCGAGCTACCTCTTACTATAGTCCTCTGATATGTGAATTTAATCGACCAACATTACAACATAAAACAGGCAGTTTTAATTTTTAGAAAATGTGGATATGTAGGCCTGATTTTTTAAGCTTAGTTAAAGCAATTAGAAGCAAGATGTAGGAAGTTATAGGATGTTTGGTCTGATTAAAAAACTCACAAGATTAAAATTTTGTTTAAGGCAATGGAATTGGAATCAATTTGGGGATGGGTAGCATAATATGGAAATAACAGAAAAACATTATAAAGAAGCGAAAGATTTTTTTAATGAGAATCTATTGAATGAAGCTCATCTTCAAGTAAAGAAGGCACATGCTAAATATATGAAAGGAATTATTTGAAGAAAAGGTTTTCTGGAAACAAAAATCAGGAATAAGATGGCTTAAAGAAGGAGACTTCAATTCCAAATTTTTTCATGCTTATACAGCAACCAAACATGCAAGATTGAGAATTAATAAAATAAAAAATGATGAAGATGCATGGTTGGAAATACAAGAGTAGTTGTCTAATGAAGCTAACAATGTTTTTACGAAATTGTTAACTTCAGAAGCGTATGCAGATATTCAGCATGTTCAAAAATTTTAAAAATAGACACCAATGTTGATTTCACATGATGATAAGGTCGAGTTATTAAAGCCAATCAATTTGGAGGAAGTAAACACTGTTATCTTTGATCTTGATCTTGATAATGTCGCTGGTTTTGATGGTTTCTTTAGATATTTTTTTTGTCATTTTTGGGATATTATTGCTTTGAATGTATGCCCTATAGTTCAAGAATTTTTCTTGGGTATACCTATCTCTTGTGGAATGGGATCAACAATAATAATGTTGCTTTGAAGAAAGATAATCCTTCCACATTCTGTGATTTCTGCTTTATTATCCTATGCAATTTTGCCAATAAAATACTATCCAAGGTTTTGACTAAGAGAATAAAGCCTTTCTTACCTAAATTAGTTTCTGTTGAATAAATAACATTTTCATCTAGCAGAGATATATAAGATAATATGTTGTTGGCACCAGAAATCATTTAATTCATTAACAGAAGAACAAGAGGTCATAACGTGATTTTTAAACTAGATATGATGAAGGCCTTTGATAGAGTTTCATGGTTTTTCTTGAAACAACTACTCAGGAAGTTGTGGTTCAATGATCATTTTGGAAATTGAATTCTAAATAACTTGAAAGGAGCTTAGTTTTCAGTTTTGATCAATGGACAAGCTAGTGACTAATTCAAAGCAACAAGAGGAATTAAACAAGGTGATCTCATATCGCCTAGTATTATGCATTACCACGAGGTAGTATTCCCTTCACACACTTGAGTTTTGTAGATGACGTAATTATTTTCACTAAAGGGCATTGATGATCTCTTATTACTTTGATGAATTTTCTACATATATATAAGGAAGTAAGTGGATAAAAAATCAACATGGCTAAAAGTTTTATACTGCTTCGAAGCATATCAGCCAATCTCACTCACATTTACTTACAACTATCACCAAAATTCAAAGGAACTAGCTGCATTTCAAGTACTTAGGTTGTATGTTGTTTAAGGGACAACCAAAACTATCATATATTTAACACGTAATAGATAAAATTGATTCGAGATTAAATGGTTGGTATTAAAAACTTCTTTCTCCAACTGATCGGATAATTCTCATTAAACATGTCTTGCTTATAATTCCATTATATGATCTTTTTGCTTTTTAGTTGCCCAAAATAATCATTGATATATGTTTAATTGTTGATATATTTAATTATTTACACTTAGTGATTATTGATACAAAAATGCTTAAGATACTTGATTTAATTCATATATGATTTTAGGTATAATTTAGAAGCAAAGAAATTAAAGTAAGTAAAAAGTACTACATTTGGATCGTTTTCTGAAGAATCACAATCCTTTGTCGTCATAAAGCAAGAATGATAAATAGTGGAGTCAGAAATTAATGCCAAGAAAAATGAGACATATGTTGAAAATACAAAGAAGATTAAAGATGAAGCATGCAGCAGTCCATGAGCTAAACGCGTGAATTAAATGTAAGCAGCCTGCGTTTGATGCAAGCAAAATAATATGGAAGAGGAGCAGAAGCATGAATAAAATGACTCATAAGCCAAATGAGGAAAAATAGCCAAAATGACAATGCAGATGAGAGGTAGGAGCAGCAGAAACGCAAACGTTTTACACCAAGATGCAATGTTACAAGATAGTAGAAGGAAGCGCTCACATAAAATGCTAACACTAGCGTTGAACGCCAACTCTAGTGTTTACATGAACGCTGGTGTTAACCAACGCTAGTGTTTTAACACTACAGAAGGTTTTAAAACAAAGGTGAACAGTGACGGTGGAATGAATCTTTATTTATCCCATCACGCTACAGTGAGAGAAGAGTAGGGAGGGCGCAGAGAAGAGAAGAGGAGTGAATACTGGGGTGGGACAAATGTTTATTTGTCAAATAAGTGAACAGTAGACATTAGAGAAGCTTGCAGCAGTGAGAGTGAAGAGATAGAGGGGTATTCAGTAGGGTTATCAATGGGGGTTAAAACATTTTTTCAAGAGAGACCCATGGAGGGTTAACGTCTCGATGCCAGTTTGGAGGTAACATCGACACCGAAGACCCAAGTTAAGTGTATTTTCTTATTATTGTTGTTTTCTTTCTCTCGTTAGAAATTGTTTGTGTTATCTTGTGTTAATTGATTTGGGTTTTGTATATGAATAATCTGATTTTTGTTATTATTCGGTTATTTGTGTACGGGTATTGCAAAAGGATGATTTTAATGCATTCATTGAATCGTTTAATCACATACCCATTGTTAGAATTTTAATATAATCCATAATTGTTATGTTGAAATGCATGTGTAGCAACTAATGATTCGTAATCATTAGGGATAACATGATCTAGGTTAAATGACGCATCGTATGTGATTGTTGCCTTGATTAATCGATTTTCCTAATTTGCAATGCTGCTGTCTAATTAAATCTAGAGATCATATCCTAGGTTATTCGGTGGTTAGGTTTAATTAACGATCATATCTTGATTAAACAAAACCTAAGGAAAAACTTGAGTTAATTATTAAGCCACAATTAATAGTTGCTAGGAGAGATTTGAGAACAATAAATCAATGAAATATGCTTAATTAAGGTGTAGGCCAAGATTGAACCAAAGAACTAGATCCCTATCGAATTTCCCAATTTTAACATTTTTCATATATTTTCTTTAATTTGTTTTTATTAGTTAGTTTCATTTTATTTTCTTATTCCAAAATCCAAACCCCCTATTTTTCCTAAACACCAATTAATTTCATTTCATAAGCTAACCAAACACTCCCTATGGGATTGACCTAAATTTACCACTACTACAGTAGTAGTCTAGTTATTTTATTTTGACTAGCGTTACGATGCTCTGTCAATCATTCACTAGATATAATAATGATTTGTTAGATTTTTTTGGGGACATATAGAAGAAAAAAAAGACACTGGCAGAATTGGAGGAGCCTTACTCTTGCAAAAGATGAAAATGGACTAGGGTTTTCTTCATTAACTAATTTGGATCAAGTAGCTGTTTGTAAATTATGGTGGAAGCTACATCAAGGCAAAATGTTAAAGACTCGACCATAGGGAATATAGAAAAGTTGGCATTGGAAATGCCTTCAACAAATTTATGATTTTTTTTACAGCTCATACTAAAATCAACATAGCGGATGGATTGAGCTGTTTTTGGTGGGATAATTAGTCAGGTAATGGTATGTTGCATTCATATTATGAAGGATCAGATGAGCTACCATATGATTTTACTTTAATCGAATTTTTCAACAATGTTCACGTGAATCTTGATAGTATTAAACATCTTCTATCTTCAGAAATTGTTGAATATTTAATAACTTCTCAACCAGTCTTTGGGGAAGGGCGAGATCACATTATATAGATGCCAACATCTTCTAGACAATTCACCTTCAAATTAGCTCAATATAAGATCAAAATAAGGTCTGAACAAAAATATCAACTGCGATATACATATATGGAATGCCAGAATACCATCGAAGCTATCTATTTTTCTCTAGTGAATGCCAAACGGTTTGCTGCCACTATAGGAAACTCTCAAATAGCTAGGCTTTGCAATGGTCTTTAAATTTTGTTTATGTGAAAATCTAGAAGATATAGAACATATCCTTTTTTCTTGCAATATAGCATTCCAGGTTTAGTCTTACTTTGAAGAGAAAATGCACATAAGAAAAACTAATATAAATATTGGATTATTTTAAACTTTGGATATCTGGTGGCAAAATGAAATGCCTACTACTACAACAAGTAAAATACGTAGAATTCTGCTTGTTTTCTTATGTTGGAATCTGTGGTGTGTTAGAAACAAAGCATTTTTTGAAGGTCAACACTTTATGGAAAGTTCAATGATACAACTTGTTAATAAACAATTGTATCATGCTAGTATCATTAAACCTGTTAAGATGCATACAATAGAAGATCAACTTCTTGTCTCAACAGGATTGATTTGTATCTTAATTCCTAAAAAACCATTACAAGGAAAAGTTTTGATGTGGAATGCTCCTCCTTTATCTTGACTAAAATTAAATATTGGCGGATTAAGTCTTGGTAATCTAGCTATTTGTGGAATTGGATATGTTGTTAGACTCCAATGGTGTTGTAATTTTGCAGGATCAAGATATGTTCAACATGGAACAAGTTTATATTCTCAATTGATTTCTCTTAAAGTTGCGCTTCAATATTGTCATGTAAAAAGGGTTTGAAGGATATGTATTGAATAAGATTCTTTGCTTTTGGTTCAAATTGTGAGAGGAAAAATGATTTGTCCTTTTAGATATGAGGATCTTATACATGGTATTTCCACATCACTACAGGTTTTTGAAAACAACTTCACCTATATCTACAAAGAAATCAATTCCGTTGTTGATGCTTTTGTGAGACTAGCAAGCTCAACAAAAATATCAGTGGAATTTCGTAATATTGAAGACATACCACGACACATTAGAGGAATTTTTGCTTTAGATAAACAACATTTTCTTTACATCAGATGGTTTTTCTAATTCCTTTAAACTTCTTTAATTCTTTTACCTCTTATTCATTAATACCTGCGCTACTATATTTTTACTTTATGAGGTAAGGTTTATGTCCTCGTCATACATGTTACATACACTTTTAATATTAAATAAAAAAGTGTAACCATCCCCTCGAGGATACCATCCCTGGTTTATTTTAAAAAAAAGTTATCACACTCACTATATATGATATATCTAGTCATGTGTAAGATAGATAAATGAGCATCCTTACAAGTTCATACTACGTTTCCCTGTTTATTGCAACATCCTTCTTTGCCTTTCTAAGTTCAATGTTCAAGTTTATTTGAGTACTTGCTATTTTGCAAGCTATATTATGTGTTTCTCTAAATAGATTAGTAACACTATTTTATTAGAGATAAAAATATCTTGTCTAAAGAAAGCTACTTTAATAATGATGAAGCATTTTAGCTTTCCTAACTTCTTGTTCACAAACTCCTTACCTAAAATTGACTTAGAGATTATCTTTCTTTGTTTACTTTCCCTATCACTATTATGTCCTCAACATACACTAAAAGTGTTGTGACTCCTCCCTAAAAATGAGTGTTTGATGAACAATATATGATCTCCCTGGTTTACACGATATCATATGGCCACATTATTCTTGCAAATATCCCAAACCATATATGTGGAAATTGTTTCAATCCATATAAGGTCTTACTCAACTTACAGATAGTTTGAGTAGCCAAATTATTCCCATAATTTGGTAGCACTTTCATAAATATTTGTGGTCAAGAATTATCTCATCTATTGATTCACTCATATTTGATACAATGACTCTATAAATTCTTATACTCACAGTTTATCTGATCTTTTATGCAGGAGCTTTATCAGTCTTTATATCCTTAATTTATCTACTAATCTTTCATATGTAACGTTGTAAATAGTATTGGCTTCACCTAATCTTACCTAACTTTATTTAATACTTTTACCACATAATTTCACTATTTCTAGCAAAATAAATAAATTTAAGGTATCAACTAGTAACCAAAAATAAAATTTTTTTAAGTGATTTACATGTATTTTTAAGTTACTTTTTCCATTTATAACATCATTTGTAACATACCACTCTTATAGGCCATATGCCCGAACGAGTCGATGATTATTTGAGAAATACTCTACGAGGATGACATGTTAAGACGATCACATTACCACATTTTAAGGCATCACATATCAAAAACATTTGAAACATTCATTTTGAATCATTTCATTCACAATCATATTAAATCACAAATGTCATTACACTTCAGAGTTCACATATACGTTTCACAATAGGTGAGAAATGACATTCTTGATGCATAATGAATAGAAACATTTGCAGGTACAACTAATCCCAACCACTAACTCATATCCAATTGCAATAGCCATACTCCAATTAGTCTAATTAAATCTCCTCTGAACCTAAAAGTCAACATTGCAATTTCGATGAGTTTGTGAACTTAGTAAGTGAACCATCATTGATGTATTTACTAAAGTAAGATACATAGAGACAAGTCATATCCCAATTTAACAAGTATTACATATCATCCAATATTGAATATCACATCACATTTCAGCATACCTTATCAAGTACATCAAGATTATCATACTCTCATAAGCATATCAGGTAAGCTAACATTTCATATCACAACACATCCTCATTTACTTTTCAACTATATTTCAAACAATTCAATAATTCATTTTAAATTAATCATATGATACATATAAGGATATATATGCAAATGCATATGTGACTCTATTTTATTTTTGTTTTGTTATGACCAAGCACCTATTTATTGTCTTATATTTATTGTGGATACCGAGCTCATTTTATTTACTGTCCCGTATCCGTTGTAGATATCGGGCTCATTATTAACTAATCCTATGGCTCTTTGTGGACAACCTGAGCTTAGAGCTCTTTTTCATGTTGGTCACTTCGATTACAACTCCTTTATCTGATCATGCAAATCAATGTTATGGAATGCATCAATTCACAGAATATGCTATTAATACTCTTCATTCAATGTGCTCATATCATTTATCACATTCTTTGGACCTGAGTTTGGGAATCAACATTCAATTGAGTACACATTCCATATGACACATACAATTTGAAAACACTTCAATATACAGTCCTAAGTATCAAACTCCTTGGACCAACAATGTCCATAATCATAGCAATCATATAAGTAACAGTTCAATAACTGAAAGTTAACTAAACATAATTCAATCATAGTGAGAAACATCTAGGTTAACTCATAGTACACTCCATATAAGCTATTGCCTTGATGATTTGGCAATGTTTGGATGTTAATGATCAACTTGTGTATATATCTTCATGCAATATACATATATTTCATACATCATTAAGTTTTCAATCATATGATTATTCAATCATTCATATGTATATATATTATGTTTTAATGTATGCTCAATTGACCTTCCGGTATGTATTAATATACTAATATCTTGACTGCACTTATACGCTTTCAGATCATTCAAGCTTTATAGCTTGTATACTACCATTTTTCAATTAGGTTTATACCTTACATTAGCTTGATTTATTCATCAACCATATGCATTCATATAATTATCCAATTCTCACTCGCAGTTACTAAATGTTCTCCAATGTTCATTGATTTATATCTAATACACATTACTCATATCCTTGGAATCATATTTGCATTCATAAGAAGATCTTAATTCCTTTAACAACTCATAATTTCCCGATTTCAATACATTGATGTCAAGACAATCAATTCCTTAAGTTATGACATCAATTAACAACCTAAACTTATCAAACCCTTAACCAATGGATTAAACAATAATTTAGGTTAATTTCAAGCCCAAATCAAGTCCAAATACACCAATATAAAGTGACTTATCCTTATGTGGTTCAACAATTACACAAAACAGAAGTTTTTCATTTCAAAGCATTACCACGATCGTAGGAAGCAGCTAATGCAACTGTCCACGATCATGGGATGAGTGAACCAAATGTTTAGTATCCATTTTCCTTCAATTTCTCCATATTCTGACACCTTCATACCAAATTCAAAATACCTTCATAATAGTCCATTAATTATATCTCAATTATACCTTAATTATATGTCAATTCCTCATCAATTTTATCTCCAATTCTAACTCAAAATCATTCATTTGGCAACTCATAAACTATTGTCTTTCATGCATGCAAAAACAAAATAGAAACTATTATTCATGCATCATTTTTTGGCACTTATTTCACTCTAATATCACCATTAATCTATCTCTAATTCAGTCATCATCAAGTTCTATCACAACATGCCACAAAGAACAATACTTTACTTGTTTAGCTCAAATTTCACCTCAAAGATCAAGCTAACCTAACCCACCATGTAACATCCCGTTTCCAGAGAACGGGTCGGACCAAAGAAACGGGTCCAGGTGTGGTAAATTACCACATCTCATGCT
>JANIIA010000008.1:11358085-11377622 GCA_027478495.1 Erythroxylum alaternifolium | reverse complement strand
TTATTGTTATTTTAAGTTTTATATTGGACTCATATTTATTTATTTTTAGTTCATTATATAATAATAAACATTGGTGTGTTTTTTATTTCAATAAAATATTTTATTTTTATTTATTTTTATAAAAATTTCATCTTATTTATTATATTTCGGTTTTATAGCGGTTCACTACCGGTTGAACCTCTAAACCTTAAACCTTTTCTTCAACCGGTTCGATCTCCGGTCCGATTTTTAAAACATTGATAAAAATTGAATAGATGGATGCTCGTAAAATATGATAAACACAAAGTGATAGAACAAAGTGATTTGTTCCTAAACTAATCCCATCCGGATACACCTCTTTTGGTCTTATCACTCCTTATTTTCCCTCAATATTAAAATCAAATAAAAGAATAATTCACTTCTTCTAATCTCAGCTCAATCTCAATTAATGTAGTCTTTTGGGGAAATATGCTTTGTAATGCCTTTCGAAAATAAGAACAAACCTCTTTCTTCCAAAATAGATAAATGCATAAATAAAACTCCTAAAGAAACGAAAGCAAGATCTGAAAGAAAAGTGCAGTTAGAGTTAGGCCAATTGGTAATAATAATTAGACACCAAACGCCAGTTCGTAGTTAAAGGAAAACCAAATTGTAACAAATTTGTTCTGACATTTCAGTCGTCATTCCTATCCTTGAAGCTTTCAAAAGTCTCAGATAACTGGGTCAGAGAGACGGGGAGAGAGAGAGAGAGAGGATGGCAGCGGCAATGGCGAGGGCAAGCTCTGGCCTCGCGTATCCGCAGCGCTTCTATGCAGCTGCGACGTACGCCGGATTCGATGGATCTCCCAGTGCGGTCAACAGCGTCTCTTCTAGGTTCAAAAGCGACACCGCTTTGCTCCTCTACGCCCTGTACCAGCAGGTTAGAATTTGCATTCTGCCTTGCTTCCATTTTCGCTTAGCTTCGATCCATTGACTTGGGGTGACAATCGATACTATGCTGATTCGCGATCTCTTTTCGTGTTGCTCCTTGCAATGATACGCCACTTCTTTTCCTTTTCAAAAGCAAATTGCTTGGTGTTATTGCGCATTTTCTATGTGTTAGTGTTAATTATATGTTAGATATTATTATTATATTGATAATGTCAGAATTTCTGTATTCAGTAGGCTCCCTTCAAGATCATATATAAACGTTTTAGTGCTCGGAGTTGAATTATCAACTTTAATTTTTCTCTTCCACTGTCTCGATGGATTAGACTTGAATTGTCAGATGGTGCTAGTTTTTTGTTTTTTGGCGTGTACTTTGGATAGATCTAGTGTTAACGTACTGATACACTTGTTGGATTGGAATGTTTAGTTGTATGGTTATTCAATCCAGGGAGTACCATTTGCGTATGTTGATAGGGTTATCTTCCCTTCTTCATTTCCATGGATCTTCCGGCAGCTGCATATTGGTTTCTTCTGGCTAGATTTCTAGCAGGAGAACGTTGTTATTTATTGTTTCATCAACTTACTAATATGCTTGGATTGAGTCGTTGGATGTCCTGGGAATTTAGTGATGGTCATTTCATCAGAGATGTTAATTATAAAAGCTTATTTGGTTCCAAATGTGATTGCAGGCTACTGTAGGACCTTGTAGTGGACCAAAACCTAGTGCTTGGAATGCTGTGGAACAAAGCAAATGGAAAAGGTTGGTGTGCTAATGCTTACATGTTTCTAAGTTTTTTTTTGGTTTTATAAGTATAATCTCATACTTTTAATCTTCGTCCACATTCACTCATAACTCTACAGTTTCTTTGCTGCTAACAAATTGATGATCAATGATCCATATAAGATGCTTCCAATCTTTTCCATGGTCAAATTGTTCTTATTTATATTTCCTTAAGAAGTCCTATGGAGTTGTATGGTGCAATTGTTGCGTGTAGTGACTATATTAATTCAGGATCAAGTGATATCATTTTTAGTCTTTCTAAAATTCTATTTCCAATCATAATAAGTTACTTACTAGGTCATCCCCTTTTCCAAGCCTTATCTTGCCTATGATCGCATGGTTTTTGAGAGAAAGTGCAACTACTAGGCAGACTCTCATCCCTAAAGTCTGAATAAATTTGTGCATTACCTATGTAGTTGCCACATACCTGGACTTGCTAGTCTTTTCCCTTTTTTGTTGCGAATAATACCAAATGAATTATTAGCGTAACAAGTTATATAAATGTTTAGATAGTCTCAAGTCATTTGATATGTCTTGTATGGTCCACTGATATGTTTGTTCGCTCTATCCCACTAAGAGTGGTTTTTCTGAACATTTTTATGTTTCTGTAGTTGGCAGGGGCTTGGAGACATGGCCTCCACAGAAGCAATGCGTCTGTTTGTGAAGATACTAGAGGTTTATAGCAATGCAAATATCTACTTTCTGTTCTCATGAGTGATTTTAACACAAGTTAACTAATTTCTTTGTCATCAATAGGAAGAGCAGCCAGGTTGGTATTCTAGAGCATCTAACTTTGTCTCTGAGTCTGTAATGGACACGCAAACCAATGTGAGTACCTTAATTTGGGTTACCATGTTAGTTTGCAATATTAGTAATAGTTGATCAACAAATTAATATTTGTCACATTTAAGTGAAATATGATGGAAGAGATGTATATGATGTGTTAAGCCTAAAGATTCAATAACATTTACCTATATCACAATTTGCAAGACCATGGAGTTTGTGATGGTGGATAATCATCTAGTAAACTGAAATATATTTTTAAAACAGATGTGGTGGCTTTTGTTGCTATCCTTTGATTTCTTTTTGTATAACATAGCGGAGCGTATAGTAGCATGTGTGTTAGCAGTTGGTTGGGTCTTAAATGGTAACCTTTATCAATTTCTCAACCTTCTTTTCTAACAATGATAGCATGTCTCAAAAGCTGATTCTGTTGAGAATGGTAACACATTCGTTGAAGCGAAGGCCATTTCTACAGAGAATGGTAGCTTTGTGGAAACACATGACAAAGATGTTGTCTTGGAAGGCCTTGGTGCAATTGCTGTCTATGATCAGTGGATTGCACCTACAACATCTGGCCAACGCCCTAAGCCCCGTTATGAGGTGAATTAGTTTTCTTAGTGAATTTCTCTTGGTCCTTTCTTTTGTTTTTGTTCTTGTCAATTTTTAGTTATACTGATTCCATTGTTTTTCTCTTAACTTGTCATTACATTTGTAGCATGGAGCAGCAGTTATTGAAGATAAAATGTACATATGTGGAGGGAATCACAATGGTCGTTATCTAAGTGATCTCCATGTAAGAGTTCATACGCTTTTGTGCTAATATAATGTGTTAAATATAGATAAATGATTCAATGTCATGTGTTGTTCTATCATGTATTTTGCTAAGTTACCATGAGAACACTAGAGAATGGTTAATAGTGTAGGTCCTTTATTTAGATGTAAATTAGTAGGAAAGAAATTACAGGCAACATTCGACAGTTGTCCTCTCCTTACACATTTTTCTATCCTGGTACATTATGCCTGCCTCATTTCCACTCCCCTCTACCAACTAAATATTCCCGGATTTGACACTCTACACTAACAACCATGCCACCTTAGCCTTATAGAATCTTGCTAGCAACAAAACCAACAACTAATGAAGCAAAAAATAGCAGATAGCAACCCTTCAGTATCTACGTTCGAACTGTTAGGCTTTTCCTCTAATCATTTAGTTGGTTTTCTTTCTTCTTGAGTAGTCGAAAACAGCCTCTATACTAGTTAGGGGTAAGGTTGGGTATCGTTGGACCTCTCCAGACCCCGCGTTTTAGCAGAATTTTTACTAAATAGTTGCCGTTATTATTGTTGTTGTTCTTTCTTCTTGAGTAGAATAGCTTAACTAGAGGCTTATCAATATCCCCTGCTATGATTGTCACCTTGTCCTCCAGGTGAAAAGCAAAATTATTGCTGGATGGTGTGAAAGGGCTCCCATGATGCCTTTACATTTGGCATATTCTTCCATTTGACTAGTAAGTGGGAGTAATAGAGTCTTGTCGAGGACGAACCCCAATAGCTTCTTGTTCAACTTTCCATTCCAAATCAGCTTAGAGTATTGGAGGGATCTCTAGGCTGGGGGTGTTAGTACTTATTGTAGCCTTAAGTTGTGATAAATGAAAATTGGATCGATGGTGGCTGATTTTGGCATTCCTAATTTGTATGCCACATGACCAAATTTTTGAACAATTGGGTAGGGGCCGAAATAGCAAGGTGTTAACTTCTCATTTGATCTCTTGTCTAGCGAACTACTGTGGTAATGGAGAATTTTCAAATAAACCAGATCACCAATTTGAAAGTGAACATCTCTTTGATGTTCTACTTGTTATTTCATCTGTCCCTATGCCACACTCAAATGCTCTTTGATTTCTTTAAGCATCAAGTCTCGTTCTTTTAACTATTCCTCTACACTTGCGTTATATGTACACTGATTTGTGTACTGCAGTACTATCAATGATTCCCATCCATGTTAATTTTAAAAGGGGCAAACTTAGTTGCTATATGAAAAGCATTGTTATACCAATATTCACACCATGGTGACCACCTACCCTAGGTATGAGGTTGTGTTTGTACAAAATAATGCAGATAAGTTTCAAAGCAACAGTTGACCACTTTGGTTTGGTTGTCCATTTGAGGATGGTAGGTGGTGCTATGTCGTAGTTGGGTTTGTTGTAAGCGAAATAGTTCCATCAAGAAGTTACTTATAAAAACCTTATCTCTGTTGGATAGAATAGATCTTGGAAAGCTAAGGAACTTGGCAATATGTCGGACAAATAATTCAGCCACGATGGATGCAGTGTAGGGATGTTTAAGAGCGACTAGGCTTGGCAATTGAACTCGAGCTTGGCCCGGCCTGATTGATCAGGCCTCGGGTCGGGCTCGAGTCCAGGACGATGGGCAATGAACAAACTACGTTTTTAACTAAAAGCTTTTTGCCCAATAAGTAATGTCACCACTTTTGGAATGCGAACACTATAACCATGAGTTTCCCTCCATAAACTGATTTCAGGTGAGCATGCCTATTCAAAGCTTGACTGAAAAAAGCTAGGGGTCGGTTTTGCTACATCAATACTACCCCTAGCTTGAGCTTGACATGTTTGTCTTAATAACAAACTGTTCAAGTATTGTTAGTTGCACCATGGCCTTATTAAGGTGCTGTATAGCTGCAGTCACTTCTTTGCTCCACTTGAATGCATCTTTCTTTCATAGGTCTGTTAATAGGGTAGCTATCTTACCATACTCGTTGACAAACCGCCAGTTGTAGCGTGTTAATCCAAGGATGTCTTGTAATTCTTTCAAAATTTTCAGCATCCGCCACTATCCAATTACCTTCACTCTTTTAGGATTAGCATTCACTCCTTCCTTAATTATCACATGACGTAAATATTCAATTGTATTTATGAAAAAATAGCATTTCCTTAAATTAGTGAATAAGCGATGAGTTTTAAGGATGGTTACTATTTCCATCAAATGTTGCAAATGGGTCTATGGAATTGTTGTAAATTAGTATGTTATTAAAAAAAAAAAACTAAACTTTTGCAACATCGATTTGAAAATGTTGTTGATGACAAATTGAAATGTGTAGGTTGGCTAAGTTTAATGGCATGAACAAAAACTCATAGTGGCCCTTATGAGTGCGAAATGCAGTTTTTGGGATGTCCTCGCTCTTTACTAGAATCTAATAGTATCCTGACTTTAAATCTAGCTTGGAAAATAATCGAGCTCCACTCAACTCATCAAATAACTCATCCATTGCAGGGATGGGTAATCAGTTAGGTATTGTCCCCTTATTCAAAGCTTGATAGCCTACACAATCTTTAGCTACCATCCTTCTTCTTAACTATGAGTACCAAGCTCGAAAAGGGACTTACGTTGGGTTGAATAATCCTTGTAGTTAACATCTCATTTATCAACTTTTCTATCTCATCGTTTTGAGTATGGTGTTATTAATAAGATCGAACATTGATGGGAGTTGTCTCAGGTTTTAAGTTTATTTTATGGCTTTTTCTTGCCACGGGAGTGGCTCACTGATCGGTGGAAAACTTTTTGGAATTTTTTTATCAGCCTTCGCACCTCCTCTGAAAGCTGGTCCTGTAGATCCTCCTCCAAAAGGGTTATCCTCCATATCTCAACCATCATTTCGTGGCTTTCTTGGATAATAGTCTTGGCCATAGTTTTTAGAGATATGATTGTTTTACTTAGACTAGGATTCCTAAGCAGCATTATCGTCTTTCCCCTAATGGGTGTCTTCATTGCTAGGGAGTGCTAAACGAAGTTAAATGTGTCAAATTGCACAAAGCCACTTGAGCCCTATGATCACATCAAACCCACCAAGATTGAAAGGTAGAAAGTCCTCTATTATTGTGACCTCTTGTAGCTGAAGGACAACCCCCTTTACCTAGTACAGGTGTGCCAGTTTCCATTGCTACCCTATAGCTTGTTGTCTCTGCAACTAGGATGCTTCGCTCTGCCACCTGCTCTTCACCGATGGAGTTATGCGTACCCCCATAATCAATGAGGACCATTACTTCCTGGCCCCCTAACATTCCTTGCAGTTTCATTGAGTGTGGAGAGCTTAACCCAATGAATGAAGTTAATCTCAAATAGATTTCTGCCACCTGCAGCGATACTTTAGCATTTGATTACCTTTCATTTGTTCCCGACTCGCCTTCCACTTCATCTTTAAGATCAACTGAGATTTTCAATTCTCAATTTTTACATTGGTGCCTAACATGATATTTTTCCTCACATTTGAAGCATAACCCCTTTTCTCTTTGCTTGAACTTTACCTACGAACATTTGTTTGAAGGTTGAATTAAGGTTATTAGCTGTAGTAGTCGTGAATTTTGGGGGTGGGTTTGCTGTGTTGGTAGTTTGATGAGTGGCTAGATTGACATTAGGTTGAGTTCGTGTCAGTGGGTCCAAGTGGTATATTGGTTTGGGCTATAGGTAGTAGTGGGGCTCCAGTTAGTTTGTTCTTTTTTAACTACTTGGCTACATCATTGTCCCAGATTGGGTCTAGAACCAGGTTACATTCTTCTATTCTCTGGCTGACTAACTAGGTTACCTTCTTCTATCTTCTCAACTGATTCTATTAATTCTAGTATCCCTGACCAATTCATCTTCATTAGTTCCCCTTTGACACCTTCATCAAGCTGATTAAGAAATACTGCCACTAATGTGTCATCATCCAGGTGTTTTAGTGGAATGGTTAATGCCTTAAACTCCTTTTGATATTGCGCCATCGGTGGATGTCTTCCATAGTGGCAGGATATGATATTGATGGGTCCCTTTGCATTTGGGCAAGTATCTTCTCAGAATTTGGGTCTTTAACTCATCCCATGCCTGTATGGGCCATCGATTCTTGATCAGCTTTAAAATTTATAAGCCCTCAAATACCGTAAGTGCACAGATTGGAACTGTAGTATAAGAGGTGTCGATTCCACGAGGAGGGGGACTAATCTAATCCTAAAATCTAATGCTAACAATATATAAACTCAAAATAAACAATGAAATGAAAGGTAATAACGAGAATTGAATTCAACCACTTAAATCAGAAATTAAACACAGAAGGAATTAACAATTAAGCAATAAGCATGCACAATGGAAATCAACCAAAGAGTTTACCAAGTTATGAGAAAGGGGATTTTACTTATCATTAATGCTAACCTAGCCGATTATTTGTCAATGGAGTGTCAGTTTTAGACTGTCCTAAGGCTGATTACTTTCTCTCGAGTTAGAACCATTAAACTCTAAATTATAAACCCTAATGAGATTATGAAATTTGCAATCTCTCAATTTATAAATTATCCAAAATCTAATTAGATCTGAAGCACTCTAATAAACTATTAAAACATCAAAAGGGACCTCTTTTTGCACAATTACCAATATGATTTATCACAGATTCTATTAAATCGCTTAACTCTCATTAGTCCGATTTAATCGTATTTCGTTCAGTTCACCCTCTCAATTTATTACCGAATTATACAATAATGTAATCAAATCACGACATTCATCCAATAAACACAATCAACTATATTATCATTAAATCAAAATAAAATCCCTAAGGAAACTTCGAGCATCATCATCATTGTCCTATTTATCATCATACAATCTATCCCAACTTTATACATGAATAAAATTGAAACAAGGAAATAGACATTTAGAATGGAAGATCTAGGAAAGCAGTAGCGTCGGAAAACCTGTTGATCCGAGAAACATGTCGAGACCACTTCATCTTCCTCCCTCTCTCTTCCTCTTCCCTTCCTCTTCCTCTTCCTCTTCCTCTTCCTCTCTTTAGGGTTTTCAACAATGGCTACATGAAAGCTCCCTTGTCTTTGCCTCTTTATGTTCTTTTTATACTTTTTTATATTTTGGGTAATCCTAGGGTTTTTTTGAGTTTCGAAAGGTCCAAACAATCCCTCTAAACATGAAGTTCATGAGCGTCTGCCCGATGCAAGCCACGATCGTCGCTCACATCTAAGCCTTCTGTCACGTTCGTGCAAGCAAGCCATGATTGTGGGCCATTTCTTTAGCTTCTGTCATGATTGTCGCAAGCAGGCTACGATCGTGGGCTAAACCTGAAGCTTCTGTCACAATCGTGGGTCATTGTTGTGGCCCAGATTCCTTTCGAAACTCCTCCGCTCTTTGATATTGACCCTGAAATACTAGCAAACACATCAAGGTACCTCAAAAACATAATATTTAAGTTCAAAGACTTGTAGTAACCCATAAAATACTTAAAAAGAAACTAACACAATTTTATCCTAAACACATACCAAATGATCGAATTAACGGCTAAACACATATCAAATTATGCCCTAAAATACGATGCAATTTACACTTATCAATTCTCATCCCATTGTAACCACGTCAAGGCGGCACCCCGATGGCAGACCCCTGTTGCTTCCAACTTTTTTGCCTTAACTAGTTTGTTTATGACAAAGTACCTCTCCACTTGAAAAACCCATAAGATTGAGTCATCGTCCCTGTCGTATGTGGGCATCTCTAGTTATGATCATACCTGTTGTAGCAGACTGGAACAAGAGGACTAGATCCCTTTGTTCCACGAGTCGCCTCCATCGTTGGACTCACAGCTGGTTTGGGCATCTTGTCCCCACTTCACTCTGCTATGCTTTCCCCTGCAAAGATGTCTTTCTTGTGAAGGGTGTTTAAGACCTCATCCAAGTTTTGGTTTAAAGGAGTCAAGGTAAGACAAATGATTCTCGATCGCCGACAACTTCTCTTCCATATTTTCTACTCTTGCTTCCATCCTTGTCATTGACATTCCCTAGGTTTTGAAATAGGCTCTAATACCAAATTTGTTAAGTTACTAGTAGAACAGTAGAGAATGGTTAATAGTGTAGGTCCTTTATTTAGATGAAAATCAGTAGGGACGAAATTACAAACAACATTCGAGAGGTGCCTTTTTGTCCTTACATAGTTTCTATCGTAGTACATTATGCTTGCCTCCTTTGTACTCCTTTTTGCCAACCAAATATTTCCTAACCTAACACCCTACCCTAACAACCATGCCACTTTAGCCTTCTAGAATTTTTCTAGCAACAAAATACGCAACTACAACAATAATAACTGAATAAAAGTTCTATCGATATATAGGGTTTAGGGAGGTTCTGTAGTACACAACCTTATCCCTAACTAGTAGAGAGGTTGTTTTCGAAAAAACCAGCAATTAATGTAGTAGAAATAACAGATAGCCGCCCTTCATTATCAACACTAGGAATGTTGGGCTTTTCCTCTACTCGTATAGCCCCTTTTCTTTCTTCTTGAGTAGAAAAGTTTAACTGGAGGCCTATCACATTTATGATCTAGTTCCAGGATATTTGATTTAGTACATGCAGATTTTCTTGTTAATTTCAATAGCAGTTACTTTCGTCCCTATATATATATACCAAAACTTTATGGTTACGAGAATTTATGTTTGTTTCTTCTTACATGTTTTACCTTTGACAAAAGATTTGCTTGGTGTTGTTTTCCAGAACATTATGACTTTGTAAGCTGTCCTAAAATTTGAAACACACACAGGTTCTGGACATGAGAAGTTGGACTTGGTCAAAGATAGATGCTAAAGTTGAAGCTGAGTCGCAAGAGTCTTCTCCAGCTGCTTTGACCTCTTGTGCAGGTCATTCATTGGTTAGTACACGGATGAATTTACTGTTCTATATGACCATTTAGAAGTCAAGTTTGGACGCAAGTTATATGCTCTTAGATAATATGCATTTATGGACAGATGTGGTATGCTATTGTATGTGTGTGTCTTGTTAAAATAAGATAAACTATCTACTTTATTTTCACAGATACCATGGAAGAATAAGCTTCTATCAATTGCTGGGCATAGAAAGGATCCTTCTGAAACCATAGAGGGTATAGCGCAATAATCAGGAATCTGTTCTAGTAATTTGTCTTCAGTGCTCTGATGCACTTTCCTTTTCCTGTGGCAGTGAAAGCTTTTGATTTACAAACATGTACTTGGTCAACCTTAAAGACTTATGGAAAAGTACCAGTATGTATTATTTCTTCCTTTAGTCTGTCATTAATCTGTCTGTTAACTAGAAAGCAAACTGAATGAGTTAATGATTATTCTTTAAAGCTTCAAATCTGGGCTCTGCTGTCTAAGAGGAGGAAAACCAACTTCTGGTTTTATTCATTTCCCAAGACACTGACGATCGTTAGAGGCTAATTTCTTATTTTTCCTGAGTTATGTATGCTGCTGCATGATATTGAACTGATGTTTCATGAACATTTTACAAGTGATTGAAACTAAAATGGAGCTTTGGTCTGGATTTTGGAACCTATATAGACCGAATAGAAACAGATGTAGTGCACATAATCCTTTTATCTTGTGAGATAGATTATATACTTGTTGATGGTATATATACTTTTTGATTTCTTGGAATCCCTTTTCTTAATTTGTAGGTTTCACGTGGAGGTCAATCAGCTACTCTTGTCGGTACAAATATAGTTGTTTTTGGCGGACAGGACACTAAGAGAACTCTATTGAATGATTTACATATTCTAGACCTTGAGACCATGACTTGGGATGAAATTGATGCCATGTAAGAAAATTCCACAAAATTGAGAAGCTTCAACCCTTATTTTCTTCGTTTAATTTATACTTTGTAGTATCTGGTTGTTAAGAAGCAATGTGAAATTAGTATGGGGCATTTAATGAGTTGTTTTTCTTTGTTGCTTGAATTGTAGCTTTCTATATCTATTTCTTGGTACTACAAGGTCAAATATGTGATTTAAAGTTTTATTTCATTCAACTTTGAAGCAATTTATATGTTGAGTGCGGCGTAGTGGTTTTCAGTGGGTTCTTATTAGTCATTAATTTGATGTATTTATATGATTTTATAGTGGCTTGCCCCCCTCTCCAAGATCTGATCATACTGCAGCAGTGCATGCTGATCGCTACCTTCTTATCTTTGGTGGGGGTTCACATGCTACTTGCTTCAATGATCTGCATGTGCTTGACCTGCAAGCTGTAAGATTAAAAATCAATAAAATGCTTATAAACGTTTTCCTGGCATTAGGGAATTTGTTAACATTGTCCTCATTAATTGATTGTCAGATGGAATGGACCAGACCCACACAACAGGGGGACATACCAACTGCACGGGCAGGACATGCGGGTGTTACAGTTGGGGAAAATTGGTTCATTGTTGGTGGGGGTGACAACAAGAGTGGTATGTAATTTTTGCAGCTAGAAAATCCTTTTATCTTTGGTATATGCACCCTGACTGAAAAGGGACAAAATGAGGGAAATAAATAAATTACTCCAAAGGTATTTGCTTGTATTGTGATTACTTTTCGTTTAAAATCATTTGAACAGGCTCATCTTATGTAACTATTAGCCGCATTGAAATAGAATAGGAAGACTATTCTGATTTACTTCTCCTTTATGATTTCATGCATTCAAGTTTCTTTCTGTTGACTCTTCTACAGGGGTCTCAGAAACTGTTGTCCTCAACATGTCTACACTTGTTTGGTCTGTCGTAACTTCTGTACAAGGACGTGTTCCTGTTGCTAGTGAGGTACTTCGTACACGCTGACTAGCTTTCTACATCTCAGTGAAAATATTTTAACTGCGTTCTTTGTAGGGCTTGACTTTGGCTGTGAGCCTCTACAGTGGTGAAGATATTCTCGTATCTTTTGGAGGATATAATGGACGTTACAACAATGAGGTTGGCAGTATTTCTAATGCCTCTATGTTATAATGCTCTTACACTTTTTCCTCTTAATGATTTTTGTATTTCCCTGTTAGGTCAATGTTCTTAAGCCAAGCCACAAATCTACCTTGCGATCAAAGATCATGGAGACTCCTGTGCCTGATAGTGTTTCTGCTGTGCACAATGCAACCAACGGCACCAGGGATCTGGAGTCTGAGTTTGAAGTGGGCCAAGAAGGAAAAATAAGGGAAATTGTTATGGATAATGCTGACATAGGGCCCATGGTATGAGAATTGACAGCCATGTTTATTTTTGGTTGAGTTAGTTTTCATGCTTTATAGTTTTTTGCTGTATCTGGATGCTGCTCGGTTAACATCTTAAACATTTTAATTTTGAAGCGGAAGTCTAGATCCCGGGGAAGCAGAGAAAACATTATAGCAACTTTGAAGGCAGAGAATGAAGAACTGGAATCATCATTGAACAAGGAGAACTTGCAAAATCTCCAGTTAAAGACAGAGTTAGCCGAAGTTGATACTCGTAACACCGATCTTTACAAGGTAATTATTTTGAAAAATTTTCAGGTTTAGTTATCCAAGTAAGATGCATATCATAATTTAGATAAAGCATTTTTTTCTTGATAGATAAAGCATTTTTTTTTTCTTGAATTCCATTAATTTTGTTCTCAACACTGCAGGAGCTCCAATCTGTTCGCAGTCAGCTGGCTTCTGAACAGTCAAGATGTTTCAAATTGGAAGTATGTGCTGGCATTTTCTCGTATAATATTTTATTAATCATGTAAAATTCTAGAAATTATGTAATTGAAGTTGGCAGTACTGAGAAATTCTGGTTACCTGCTGATTTTATGAATGGATTATCGCATGATGCTTAAGATATTAGCTTCAAGTAAAACAGAAAAACAGTTTAAAAGGAATCAGAACTGCGGGTTTTAACTATCTACTTGAAATCAACAGGTTGATGTTGCAGAATTACGGCAAAAACTGCAGACTATGGAGACGCTAGAAAAAGAGCTTGAACTTCTCCAACGACAAAAGGCTGCATCGGAGCAAGCTGCCCTGAATGCCAAACAGAGGCAGGGCTCAGGTGGTGTCTGGGGCTGGCTTGCGGGAACACCTGACAACCTGAAAGAAAATGATTGATTCTTAATTTCTGCTTATCATGGTTTATTTTTCACAAACCCCTTAAGAGGAGTTTTTGCAGGATCGCATGCATTGTGTTCCACCTCCGTGATTTGGTACGCCCCGTAATTTTTCTTCATTATGGTCCCCATTGGACTGTATTTGAACTGATATATCATGTCAGTATAGGTTTTTTGTTTTAATTTTTTTAATGGTCAAAGTTGTGTCGATTACTTCTGAATTAAATCTTGTGAATAATTTTAGTTCCTATGTAACGAACAATAATTTTAGTTCCTATGTAACGAACAATATAGAGAGATTGTGATTTCTATTGTTGAATTATATCCTGTTTCGATCTGGACTTAGTAAATTACAAATTATGTTTTATCTCATTTTAGCACTATCGGACCTTCCCAGACCTTGCTTCAATGCGGGATTTTAGACTAGGTGATGATGATGACGACGACGAGATGATGATTTGGATTCAGGGTCTCGTGAAATTTGGGTACCAAAATTAGAGTTTAGGATTTTTGCTTCTATGTCCCATCAACAAAAACATACAAATGAGCAAATAATATATAGGTAAATCACTGTTTTAACGCTTTCTGCGAAAGGGTCCTTTTGCTATGATAGGATGCTGATTAGATGTTGACTAGACGGTTTTTTAAATTTAAAATTTGTTAAGATGCTATTTTCTTAAAAAAAATCACGTCAACGAATTGCAAATGAAGGAGGGGTATTAATTATACACGGTTTCTTTTATATTTTTATAAAGAGTATGTTTATGTGATCAAACCATCTTTTGGACAAAAACGAGTAACCTTACTAATTACTCTAAGTTTGTCCTTTTAAGATGTCATTTTCTTAATTTTTAATTATTAAATTAATAAAATGATATTTATAATCAACGAAAAATCAATTTAACCCCAAAACATGTAATTTTGAGTTACTGCTTTTTGTGTTTGACGGTGGGTTCGTGAAGAAGGTGTAGACGACGAGGCAATAAAACGAGCATGGCACCAATGTCTTCGGTGGTCACTCTCACTCGTAAATAGCAACATATTATATTCTTCTTTAGGATTTTCAAAGCCCATATCTCTTGTGTTCATAATACAATTTCTTATCATTTTCTACCACCTTAAACACAACTGAATTCTCTGGTTTAGGTTTTCTCGTAGAGTTTCAAAGCACGAATCTTTAGAAAGAAAAAATTAGCAGAGTAAGAAAAGAAAGCAAAAAGTATGTTTTGAATTTCAAATTTTTTATTAGAATACAATTTTAACCTTAATATTTCAAAATGCTTAATTTCAATTTTAACGTTTTCAATACATTTAAAATAAATTTAATATTAAAATAACAATTCAGTATGAGTTTCGTTGAGGTGTAAGATCTAGGAAGATTTAAAAATACATAGTCTTATCCTAATTAGTAGAAATGTTGCTTTCAATAAAGCCACTGAAAAAAAGTTTTTGAAAACAATTGGAACAAAATAAAAAATTAAACAAATAATTGCACATATGGAAAAAATAAAAAGTAAAACAAAACAAAAAAAATAAATATATAGATACATAAATAAAGATAAAAGTAAATAAATAAATAAATGAGCAAGAAAACAAATAATTGAAAAGAAAAAATATGAAACAAATAAATAAAATAACTAAATAAGGTATTAATGCTAATGAAAATCACAGTAATTGTACAAAAAGGTTCGAAAGGTACATGAAAAGATAAGGACTTCTTTATGTAGAGTCCTTTACCCATATCTTTGTTCGTCAAATTTCTCTATCCAGGGCTAAGTTTGCGTTAAGAACTAATATGGACTCCCTAATTTTGTCAAAAAATTAATTCATTTAGATGATATCTAGATCTTAATTCTCTAGCGAAATGTAGATTAAAATTAATTTCCAAAGGTTAGAAAAGCCTTTTGATGACTAAGCCTAGCTTTTAGAGAGAAAAATAATGTTTCTAATTTTTTTTCTCCAAATGACGGGTAATGTCTCATAAAAATCAAGGTTTCTTCTTTTAAACACCTTCCAGATCGCCTAGGACATGATCTAGAGTATGGTCTTTGTCATACTGTAGGCCTTAGTTATCTAGGTGAGTGATAAACATGACTTCTAACACAATTATGTGTCCAATTTATGGATATTAATTGTTCTTTAAGATGAAAACACAACCTTTCGCGTGATCATGTTTCCAAACTGTGAATCTCACTATTTCTTCTTTGACTTACACAAAGTCAATAGTTTTGGTCCACACCATGTCATTTACTATGTTTAATCATTTTAGCATAAGTTAACACACAGGCATGGCCAAATTGTGTTCCTCCAATAATTAGAATTTTCTTAATGTTTTTCCTAGAAATTACCTCTAATTTTGGAATCATATCATATCAAGGTCAATTTTGCACAATTATATGAAAATTTATTTAAAAAATAAGTAAAATAAGGTAATTTAATATTAAATCAAGCAAAATACTTGCAAAAACTATGTGCATTATTCATGCACATAAGTGATGATGAGGAAACAACAATGTCTTTAAGTAGTCTATAAAACAATGTTTAGGCGTTGAACAAAATAAGGATACTAACAATATTTAGGCACACATCATGTTATTTGAACTTGTATCTACAATCTTTGTGTGCATATTGAATAAATCTTCAGCGTATGTAATAGCCCACAAATTTACATGTTTAAAACAAATCACTTGATGATCTAATAACTTAAAGTCAAGTCGTAGGTAGGTCATGAGCTTGATCTAAATGACATTACATGCTCTAGCATGCCTATGCTCTAGCCAATCATCCTTTTCAAAGTTAAGGTAAGTTATAGCTACCATTACTACGAGTCAAACCTTTAAACTATTAGGATGGAAGGCTCTAACAAGACTTACTTCACCACTTGCAGCTCCCCTTGAGAGCAATATACAACTTTCTCTCTAAAAGAAATCACATTTGTACTAAAATTTGTCCTTTGAATCATATTGAATGAATGGCTAAATTTTATTATTTTGGATTTTTAAATTAAAGGAAATATATTTGCTCCTCATAGTACAAGCAGATTTTGGGCTTTGGGCTTTACACATTCATTCATTATTTCTTCTTAGGTGAGCTATATAAAATCTTGAAGCTACTTTATGTACGTCCTTTTTAAAGCTAGTTTTAACCTATTCTTCATAACTCTTTAAACTGTCTCTGATTTATTTATCACCATTTTGATGTCATCATCTACTCTTCTCATAACACCATTTTATACTCATACTTTTGAAGTTATAGATGTTAGAGCTCCTAGAGCTGGTGAAAACAAGATAGATGAAAATACATTTACACCCCTACAATAAAGAACAACATTGCATGGGAGCCTATCAAGGAAGGAAACTTAAGCTTTATACCTACCAAACCAAAAGAACTAGTTAAGCAATTAAGTTAGAAACAAGTTGGAGAGTCTTTAGGTAAGTCTTTGTATTATTACCCCTAACATCTTTAAAGGTCATGTCATAGTCTCACCAAAACTAGAGGTATCAAAAGAAATGGAAAAAATTTATAACTCAACACTTGGGGGATTTCCCCTGGAAAAGACCTCCCTTCTTATAAGTTAACATAAAGGCTTACAAAGAATACAGGGGTATGGGTCTTTATGAAGTGTTATTATCAAAAGAAAACTAAGTTCTCTTCAATTGTGTTTAAAATTTGAGGCTAAAGAAGTGCTAAAGAATGATCATTGGCATATCTACAATTACCCTATTTTCCTACATACATGTAAACTAGGAATCAATTTGGAGAAGATTAAATATGAGAACATTCTTATTTAGGTCAACATATATAACACGAGTACTGGTTAACTGTAGTGCCCCCTTACTGCAGGGTACACACCGGGATTCCAGTATATATCCTACGATAAGGGTGAGCTACGTTCGATCACTACATTTCACTTTACAAGGCATCATATCATTACTCACTTATAAAGCATCATAAGAAAATCACAATATTTTAAAACCAACTTTTTCCCTCATTTCATTTGACAAAACCGAAGTCTACATTATATCTTTCAACACTTACTACATGTACTTCATCAAAACCTAGTATAAGAGTACTACATGAAAGAGGAAAACTATACAAAGTCTATCTAATCTGTCCAAAATCCCAGTTGACTGACCTTTGAGTCATTTCTTCTTTGTTGTAGGGTCTCTCAGTGACTCTTTTTGTCTCTCAGTCCTGAAATGTCAACGTGCAATTTTGGGTGAGTCTTGCGAACTCAGATGAGGTAACCATTATCGATGGTTTACTCAATTCATAAAACACAACATTTCACATAACACATATTTTACAAACTTTTACATTACATCAGTATCACATTTACACTTAAATATAGGCAAATTGCATTCCAATCAA
This sequence comes from Erythroxylum alaternifolium, assembly GCA_027478495.1. NCBI lineage: Eukaryota > Viridiplantae > Streptophyta > Magnoliopsida > Malpighiales > Erythroxylaceae > Erythroxylum > Erythroxylum alaternifolium. Next base: position 11,359,906 of record JANIIA010000008.1, on the reverse strand, counting down.
TTAAACACTTAAGCAAATGCATATGAGATGCTCATGAGACTCTTTTCTAATTATTACATTATTATGACCGAGTGCCTGAACTGTCCCGTATCCATTTGGATACCGGGCTCATTGATAACCGTCCCTTATCCGACGAGGATATATGGCTCATTTTACATAGTGAGCCTTAGGCTCTTATCACTTGCTGAGATCGAGGCTCTTTTTCACACTTTGAGCTTTAAGCTCTAATCAGTGGCTACTCTGGTCACAACTGTCATTATCTGATTGTGCATTCATGTATGGACATAGTTCTGCATATTCATATACAATCAGTACTTCAATATCTTAATTCAATATTACAGTCACCGGACCTTCATTGTCCGAAATCAACAATCAAGCCATATACAATCATTTCAAGACAGAATTTAAGCAAACAGGTAATCAAGTGAGACTGTCTAGGTTACTCACAAGTTGCTCCCGAAGCTAATGCCTGGAAGTTCTGGCAACTTTACACATGTCACTTTTCCTAAGGTCTAAGTTTTAACTTAGTTTCTTTTGAAACTAACTCCTTTTAACTCTCATCTTTATAATCCAACTATCTCCAAATCTTCATTTGATTTCTTCTCTTCTTTTTCCTATTTTCCATAATACTCAATAAATTGCAAAATAAATCCTAAATTCACCAAAATTCACAAACATAATAGTTCCACTAGTCAACAAAATTTTCAAAAATAAATAAATTCCAAAATCACAATTTTCCCAAAAATCACAACTTAGTCCAAATATACCCGGAATCATTCAGGAATACATGTACAATTTTTTTCATGGGCAAAACCTTCACTATTCATGTGTATTTGTATGCCATATTATGCATGAGCATGAAAAATGCATTTCTAAGCTCTCATTAATCACTTATATTTACTATTCTAACCTCCCAAAGGTAACAGGATGTTACAATACATATTCAATACGAAGAAGAAAAAAAAGGCAGCTGGCGGCACAAATAGAGATGAACGAAGTGTAAGCTGATGGGATTCAATGGAGAGAAATAACAAAGCAGCTGGCGGTGGTAAACGAGAGGAGACAATGTGAGTGTGCATGTGAAGGATGTTCGGTGGGACCAAAAGACTAAAAACCTTCATTAAAATCATCAATACAGACCGAACCAACAACTGGCGGCAGAGTGAAGAAAACGAAGACAGTGAGGAGTGCGTGAATAAGGTGGACCAAAAACCTTATTGGTCACATCAATATATAGGAAAGAAACAAGAAAGGGCTGGCGGTGGCAGTGAGAGAGGAGACAAACAAAGAAATGTTGGCCAAGATAATGGGAGCAGCAGCGGTGCGTGAATAGGAGGTGGAACCAATAGGAACGGTAGAAGACATCGACAGTAGAGAGTTTCTTGGACAGCAACAGTCGTCTTTCTTGAAGACTATATATTGGGTTTTTAAATTTGTTTTTATTCCTTATTTGTCTTAATTTTTGTGGATTTAATCAATGCAATTATATATCATGACCATGATTTATGTTACATTGACAAATATGTGTAGGTAAGTTTTCTTTAGTTGAGGTTAGGATTGATATTGGATTGGAACAATTTTTGTAGTATTGGTTTTTGCTTGATTGAATGTATATTTAGTCCTAATTTAGCTTGATCGCCTAGATTAAGGCCTTAGATGATTGAATGCCATAACCAATGAGATTTAATTTGTCAGAAAATTAATCAAGCAATATACTTGAGACCAAAGTGTAGACCAACCTTAAGATCTTGTGTGAGGATACCTAGGATTAATGAACTTAATTTTAGGCTTCTTGTATTGAATGCCTTTTATTCCAAATTA
>JANIIA010000008.1:11335229-11346435 GCA_027478495.1 Erythroxylum alaternifolium | reverse complement strand
CAAGGGATTATTTAGATACTAACATAATTGCACATGATAGCAATCTCATTATTATGATCTCATCATGATTTCCTTCATGCTATGTTTTGTATCATGGACTTCATTAATTCAATTTAAGTTCAATATTAATTCATATATAAACGAATATCAAATTAATGAAAAATGTTTTTTGCTTTATTAATCAAAACAAAGTTAGTACAAAAGTGCTAAAAGTGATTACCTTTAGAGCACTACTCTAACATTTTAGCCCAACGGAAGTCACTATTAAGTAGGGCAACAAAGAATTCTAAAGAGTTTGAATCAAATAGGGTTAAGAACACAACAGAAAAACTGTAAATGAGGCTCACCTAAAGGAATCAGTCTAAAAGAAGGTTAAGGAGCACACAAAAGAAGAAAACCGTTACATAGCACAAAAGAAAGAGAATCTAGGGGATTTTTTCATTCTTTGCAGTATAAATAGAGTCAATATCGACAGGGAATTCACAAATTTAGGTGCTAGTATTAACATGATGCCCTAAACCTTTAGTCTAAAATTAGGGTTGAGAGAGTTAGTACCTATGAAGATGTTACTGAAGACGGCTGACAGAGCAGTGCATCGACCGAAGGGGATCATTAAGGATGTGAGAGTACAAATTGATAATTTACCTTTCTCACAGACTTCTATATATTGGACATTAGAGAAGATGTGGAGACCCCTATAGTTCTTGGATGACTGTTCCTGGCCACTGCTCATTCAATCATTGACGTTGATAGGGGTGAACTAACTCTGAGAATAGGAAAGGAGAAATTAACCTTCAAGGTGTCAAAGAAAGACTACTGTTCTCATTTACCCCTAATGGATATCAAAGAACCCGAACTTTGAGGAGAATGGGAAGATATTGAGGATCCTATGAATGCATTCAGAAAGAAACGGTCATGTAGAAGAAGGTGAAAGAAGGAGATTCATAAGGAAGGTGGAAACCTTAGTATGGTAGCGAATGTGCAAATTGTAAGATTAGTGACTGCACTACCATTGCACCATTCATTTGAACCGCTGTGAACTAAAAAGAGTGTCGAGCTACCGATGTTAAAAGAATTACTGCATGGGAGGCAACCCATGGAATTTTATTTCCTTTGATTGTTTTTGTTAGAAAGTTTGAATTTCAAAGTTAGGATTATTTTGTTTCTGAATAAAACCGAGAAGGAGTAAGACTTTGATAGAAATTGGATGATCGATCAAGCAAGTAAAAGAGAGGTGCAAGGGTCATAAAAGAATTAAGAAGTAATTTCAAAAAGAATGTGAAAAGAACAAAAGAAGAAAAATTAATAATCGGTGGAAAACTACAGGCCACGATCGTAGCCTGCGACTAGGCAAGAAAGGGGAACATGCATTTTGTAAAGAAATTTTACTATTTTACCCTTTTAAACACCTATATATTCAGTTTCAACTTCACTTTTCATTCACTTTCACTTTTACTTTATCTCTCTAGATTTCAACCTTACAAACGCTCTCACATCTCTCCACAAAAATTTCAAACTTTTAAATTTCTTCCAAACCCTACCTATTCACAAGAAAATATGTAGTGTATTAAGCAATCAGCCAAACGGGAGCAATCATCGGGACAAAATCAAGTTTCGGGATATGGGAGAAGAAACAAAGCAGCGAACTTCGGAGTGCCCTTCTCGATCTACATGGAGGAGGAAGATATTCGTTTCCAATTCTTAAATGCTAGACATATAGTAGTTCTCAAATATTTTGATTTTGAAACACTCGATAGGTTATAATTGCACGATAGAGTAGAGAATTTAGTTGAAAGAATCTAGTGGGCCAAATTTATCCATTTCCAATATCTTGTCTATCAGGAGTTTACTTTGGAATTTTTCACTTTGATAAATCAGAAACCAACAAGTGTTCCACAAAGGAACTCTTTATGTTGTGGTACATGGACACATCATTCGAGTTTGCACATCCACACATGTGCTAAATGCTATTGTTGCTACTCTTGTAGGTATAGGATACCTAGTTTCTGCCATTGCTGAATATTATGGCGTAGATTGTAGTGGGTTAATTGTTCATCTCCCTGATTTCCTAAATCATCACCATTTATGGTGGGCTAAACCTTAAGTCCCACAATATGAAACTTCGGGATATTAGCCAGAAGACACATGTTAAAATTAGGGCCAGTCAGGCGAGCTCGAGCTCAGCACCGCCGTAACAGGTAGAAGAGGACTCAACCAGTGAAGAGTCCGAAGAAGAAGAAGAGACAGAAGAACCGGGATGGAAGAAAGTTCTAGACACAATCTCCACAAACAATGCAGTGATTACAGATCAACTAGTAGAGAACTCCAGAATGATGAGGGAGATGACCCGCACTCAATGACGTCAAAGTCGAGATATACGTCGTATTCATTGATATTTTGAGACTCAGGGCGTTCAACTGCCACCTCCGACACTATCCGTACCTCTATCTCTATGAGACTTTGTCTAACTTGTCCTTTTTTAAATTAGTCTTCATCTTTCTTTTTATTTTTATTTTCGTTTTACTTTAATTTATATTTCTTCTTTTCTTATGTTCTTGTTTGTTCCCCTTCTCCATTGAGAACAATGTGTTGTTCAAGTGTGGGGAGGGTTATGTGTTTTGCTTTGTATGTGATTTTGCATATTGTATGGTAGTTATTAGGTTGCATTTTGTGAATTGTTTGAATATGTCAATGGCTTAGATGGACTGAAATTAATTTAATTTTGAATATAGTCTATTAGATTATGAAGAATCATTAGCTCACAAAATTAATGAATTAGGGTCTTTGGATAAACATACAGCTTAATTAGGATTTAGTGTAAGTTTGTCACCCTCTAAATTGTCATATTCATTAAGTTTGTCACCCTCTAAATTGTCACATTCATTAATAATTTGAGGTCTTTTAACTTAAGTAACTTTACTAGTATTTTTCATGAAAACGAGTAGTTAAAACAACAAGGTAGGCAATAAAATAAACAAAATAAAAATAAAAAACTATTCCACTAGCCTTCGAGTTATTAATAAAGCTAGTAGCCAGTTAAGAACATGATATAGCTGAGTAACTGGATCGACATGCATCATAAATGTGTGCCTCTATGTCAAAAAGATGTAATGACAATCTAACCAAGTAGCTTAATAAAAACATGACTTAGTCTAGTAACTGGATCGATATTCATTACCAATGTTTGCCTCCGCATAAAAAGTCGAAGTCCATGTTCAATAAATAAATTATAGAAATAATTACAAAAATGTGTTTTCTAATAAAAAACCTACCGAACTTGTAATAGTTTGACTTTTCATAAAAACGTACTTAGGAGCAATTACAGAGTCTGTGTGTGTATGTAATTAAAAAGGGTAAATAAATTAACACTTGGATCTCTATTAATTTTTATATTTAGTTCAAAGCCCCTAGATACAGATTTTGCATGTTAATGATTTGATATAACTTGAATGATTGTGTTTAAAATTAAATTTATTTCATGAAGTTGAAGCCATTGCCTCATTACTGCATTATGTGTTGTGCGTTTGTTATGTGTTTGTTATTTTGGTTGTTTGAGGACAAGTGAATGTTTAAGTGTAGGGATGTTGATAGTTGTGAATTGCATCATATTTTAGGGCATAGTTTATTATGTATTAAGTGTTAATTTGAGTGTTTAGTATGTGTTTAGGTTAGAATTGTGTTAGTTTGTGTTTTTAAGTATTTTTATGGGTTAATATAAGTCTTTGAGCTTAACTATGATGTTTTTGAGGTACCTTAATGTGTTTTTTAGTGTTTCAGGGTCAACATCAAAGAATGGAGAAATTTTGACTTAAGATTAAAAGTGATTTATTAAGGTTTTGGGTTAATAGACCTAAATCATCTAATTAAGTATGGATATTATATGTGTCGAAACCTTAGAATAATATTCCTAACTTATGATGGGTAAATTACGACTATGCACTACCAAAAGAACTAATTATGGTCTCTTTTCTAATATACCATTGTTAGAAAAAAAATAGATAATATGTACGTATCTCTTAGAAGGCCAAAACTAAAAAAAGATGCAATAATTCAATCAATTCTATTCCAATAGATTCAGGTACGCTTTTGCAATCAATTTTAACCTTAATAATCCGACAAGAATGATTTGGAAACATATTATATATTATATATTAAAATTAATAATGGAATCATAGCATAATCCATATATCACTGCGAAGGCATAATCCTTGTTCCAACGTTGGTTTGATAAAAAGTGGAAGATATTTGATTTCTCCACTAGTAAGGTTCCATAACCAGAAGCTTTTAGGGGCATCACGACTACTATGGCAATAAAGCACACTATTACAGGAACCCAATATGTTTAAGGAAAGTCTTTTTTTTAGAATTTAAAGATTCATTAAATAGAAGAAGTAAGCTAAGGAGAGGGACTCTCCCTCGTGAGATAACACAACAACATTCAACACTACAAACTCAAAAAAAAATGAAAATGTAGAAACCAAAGTTAAGGGGAGATTGTGTGACAACGTATCGGTAATTAGGGTAAAACTCTCCTCTCTTTTCTCGAATATTCAAACGATTACTCAATTGGGATAGGAAGCTCTGAATGCTATGATACAACGATGGCGGTGCTGTTTCTCTTCAATCCGTCTCTTGCTCGAAGAGATTTACATCTCAGGTAAGAGGTCTGATTCTATAGTTTTTTAAATCTTTAAAGAGTAACAAGCTTCATTTTGAATATCAGGAGTCTGGAGGGTACAACCAAGGACCTTCCTTCATGAACTTGACCGGTGAGGCAGTGGATCTGGAGAAGGTACTCCTAGAAGCTCTCAAAAATCTATAGGTGAGTTATATTCCCTTTAATCTTCATTTCTCCCCTTCTGTCTTGAGTTGGTTATTTCAAGAACTGCTTAAGTTGCTTATGAAATAACTATGCATAGGTAGTACTATTTTCTTTACTGTATCCCAAATAGAGAGAACCCATTGAGGACTATATTCTCCAAGAGAGAGCCAGTCCTCTGCTACAATGTTGTCCCAATTGATTTATAATCAGCTGTTCCATGATATTTACCGTAGAGAGTTCTATAAGAGAGAATAGGCTGTTAGATCTCCCTTTAAACCTTCTATTGTTTCTCTCTTTCCAAATAGCCTGGAGACAAGTTGCAACTGTGACCATAAGTATTTCCTTATCATATTTAGAGATATGCAGTTGAGATATCTCTAATAAAATATCTGTGAGACTGTAATGACTAGTTTCAGGGGCACATAGACTAGATATTCTAATCCACACCTCTTTAGAGAAACCACGCTTAAATAACATATGATCTTTAGTCTCCTACACTATATTGCAAAGAATACAATGCTTAGGAGAGGATAGGAATTTCAGTCTATCCCTAGTACTGAGCCTATTCAACATAGCTAGCTAGAGGAGAAAGCGGGAATTTGTTTGAGAGCCTTGCTCCAAATAAGGGAACACCTTCCTATCTTATAACTATCCCATCCATCAGCTTTTTAGCTTTCCTATTGGTGATTTCTGATATAGAAACCTCATCTCATAATTATATATGTCATTCTCCCCGAGGCTTCTGCATTGGGGAATGGGCAAAAGTCATAGTTCTTTTGAGGAAAGCAACCAATTGCCATTTCTAATTATCTTTTGAAGCACAACTTTCTTAAAGAACCTTTCCAGTAATGATCTTGCCAACTGATTATGAATTAAAGCCCTTTAACTGGTCCAGTTATCATACCAGAGAGAGATTCTGTCTCCTGCCTTAATTTGACATATAATATGCTGCTGAACATATTTCCTCAACCTGAGGATTTGGTTGAAGAACTAAGAGTAATTGTCTTTAATTCTTAACCCTTTAATATATAGCTGTGAATCCATTTGATCCATAGTGATTGTTTTTCACTTAGGATTCTCCAAATTCTCTTGGTCATTAGAAATCAGTTGCTCTTATTGGTTGACTCCAATCCTAACCCACCTACCTCCTTCGATTGACAAATATGCTTCCAATTCACTTTAATAATTCCTTTCTCACCTTTTCCTTTACCCCATAGAAACTGCTTCGTCAGTTTTTCCATGATTTTAATATGTCTTTTAGAGAGGAAGATGTAAGAGCACAAGTAAACTTTCATAGACATAATTACCGACTGCAAAATCTGAAGTTTACCTCCATAGGATAGTTCTATTAGTCCAAGACCCTAATCTTTTTTGATTTTTTTCTATTAAAAGAAAACATTCACGAAAGCTTAGTCTCCTAGAAGAAATAGGAATGCCCAAATACAGAAAAGGAGGATCTTACTTTGTCATGCCAGTTGCTTATGATAAGGAATGTGTTAGGTGAGCAACACTTTTAGAAAGTAAGAAATATCTTTTATGAAAATTTATACTCAATCTATACAGATCTTTAAAACTATAGAGAGTGCTTATCAGTAGAGAAACTGAAGGAGCATTTGCCTTAATTAGAAGAATCAGATCATCCAGAAAATATAAGCTAGTTAGGGAAAGCTATTTCCATTTAGAATGGTATCTGAAGTTAGAGTCAGATGAAGTGTTATGTTTAAGCATAAGGGTAAGAACCTCCATGTAAATAAGGAATAGGTAAGGGGAAAGAGGGTCCCCTTGCCTAAGTCCTTTTTTTTTTCCTTTAAAATTCTCTGTAGGGCTTCCATTAATTAGTATTCCATATGAGACAGTTGTAATGCATTTTTGAATCCATTTGATAAAATTATGGGGAAAATTCATAACCTCTATAGTCTGTAGCAAGAATCTTCAGTTAACACTATCAAAAGCTTTTTATAGGTCCACTTTAATAATACAATTTTAAGGGCTTCTATTCGAGTGTACCCTTTCAAAAGCTCCTTCAATAAAAGGATATTATCCCCAATATGTCTACTTCTCATGAAAGCTCCTTGATTCTCACTAGTGAGTAAGCAAAGAACATCTTTTAGCCTATTTGCCAAAATCTTGGTGAAGATCTTATAGAGAAAATTAGTGCATGATATAGGTCTGAAATCACTCCAAGTGACTGGGTTAGAACTCTTAGGGATCAAACATAGAAAGGTCTTATTAATCTCCTTAAGCAAGACTCCATTTTAGAAAAACTCCTATACAACATCTTTTACGAGACTCTTAATGTTTCCCTAAGATTTTTGGAAGAAAAAACCATTCAAGCCATCTAGACTCGGAGCCTTAAACCCATTCATGTTAAAAAACACCTTCTCTATTTCCTTATCATGACAAGATTAATTAGCAAGGATGCTTTATGTTTATGAATCTTGGCTGTAATATATTACCTAAGATTCACTTCATTACTCGTAGAACAACCTTCTGTGCTTAATAGATTTTGATAAAAAATCCTAGCTTCCTTAGCAATTTCAACTTGTCCAAATAAAGTTTCCCCAAATTCGGATTTTATGAAAGTTATTCTGTTAACATTTCTTCTAGCAGTCACTTAATTGAAGAAAAATTTTGTACATCTATCCCCATCCTTAATCTAATTAATTTTGGTCCTCTGTTTCAATAAAGCACATTGATTATCCACTATTTGCAAGTAAGACTTAAGAGCTTCCCTCTTAGCTATAGCTAGATTGCAATTAGTTGGGCTAATTGCCAAGGATTTCTTTATTGATAGTTTGTTTCTTGTTTTCTCTATCTCCTTTGTGGAATTCTGACCTCTCCTTAAATTTAACAACTTCAATTCCTATTTAATAGCCTTAAGCTTTTGCAAACAAATAAACTACTTAGTATCATAGATCTCATGTTCCAGTCCCTTAGTAATTGCTTCTTGAAAGCCTTCCACATTAACTAAAAAATTGTTGAATATGAAAGGGTGATGGATTCTAATCATTTTAAAAAAATTATTCACCTTGATAGTGTATGATCAGAAATTCCCAAATGGAAGAAGTTGGCTAAACTCTCTGTAATGGTAGTTAACGAATCCACATTCACCATTGCTCTATCTAACTTTTTTTGAATGAACCAGTTAGAGCTTTGTTTATTGAACCAAGTGAACCTATGACCTTCAGATTTAAATTTTTTAATTCCACATCCTGTATGCAATCAAACAAATCAGAGGTGTAGTTGAGTAGATTGCAGTTCCCTTCCGCCTCTGATCTGTATAGAGTTACATTAAAATCCTCACTAATTAAACATGGAACCCTAATTGAAGATTTGATTCTTCAAAAGGAAGTCCATAGTTCAATTCTCTAAAACCCTGTATTAAAGCCATAGACAAACATAGCTAAAGCATAAATGTTTTCCATTTTAAAGTTAAGCTTTGTGTGGATAAATTGTTTATTGGTTTCCAAAACTTCCACTTCTAAAAGGTCTACGTTGTAAACAATAATAATCCTTCCATAGGTATGACATGGTGGTTTGTGATAAGTTGTCATTTTCTCCCCAAACGACTCAATTTATTCAGGTTAGCTTCCCTAACTTTAGTTTCCCGTAAACAAAATAACATAGACTTTTCCTTCAGAACAAAATCCCTTACCGCATTAAGCTTAGAAGGGTTGTTGGTTCCTCTTACATTCTAAACTATCAGGGTCATATGAGGTTGCTTTTCCCTTTGGAGCCTTTCCTACTGCTCCTGTTGCTTTTCCGAGAGATTACTTGTTTAAAATGTTCCTCTTGAGTAGCTCCGCTCTGCTGTTCTTCCAGCTGTTAAGTATGCTCATTTAGTTGGATTTCCTTGTCTTTATGACAAGGATTTGTCCCACTAATTTCCTTTTCACGTTCCCACTAGTTCCCTAAAAGTTTATTTGAGGCACTCAAATGTTGCTATTGAATTTCCACTTGTTGATCTAAATCTGGAAAATTATCCACTTGAACACTCTCACCTTTGTTAGGTAGTTCACTTTCAACCTGAACCAACCCATATAGGCTTTCATGATTATCTAATACATGTTCAACTTCCTCCAACTCTTTGTTATCTACAGAATTTAGCTTCTACAATCCTGACACCTCCTAATAATCTCCTCTAGTGAAAACTCTCCCCGTTGGTTTCCATTCTTTGACTTGTGCTTTTAGGGAAGGTTTCCACTGGCATGTAACCAATACCTTGTCTTCTCTGAGAGAATGCCTATCGACCAATCTTAGGATAAGAATGTTATCTTTCATTTCCTTATAAATATCCATACTTGCATATAATCGTGCAAATCTAATTCATTTTCTCAAAGCAGTGCTTTCATACATACATATTGGTTTTCCCAAGTAACTAGCTAGCGTACTCAGACCTTTAGTTGTCCAATATTCCAAAGGAATATTATGGATTTTCACCTATAGAGAAATATTTTTCAATCTAATTTTCTCTAATTTTATGCCTGGTTACCAATTTTGAAGAAATAAAGGAAGTTGAGAGATGTGCCAAGGGCCTTCTTCAATTATGTTTTGAGCTTCCAATTTGGAGGAGAAGGTATTCATTAGTGAAAGTCATGTCTATATTTTCTTCTTACAATTTCACCGTATCGCTCGAGAAGCTCAACAAATTAAGCTTACATATACATATCTTAGGATTAGAGTACAATAAGAGGAGATTGAGAGTGAGATCTTGAAGGGGCTGCCTTTGGTTGAGGATTGAATGATAATTAGCAAAATAAGGGTCTTGGATAATAGCATTCCAAAACTTGGACACACACCTAAATTGCTTCACAGCTTTGCCAAGAAGCCGTTCGAGGATTTCCAACATGACATCCTCTGCTATCTTTTCAGAAAACAGGACTTTTTTGTTCTATCATAAACTTCTTTGATGTTTGTTTTTATAGACACCAACTAATATAGTAATTATGTATTAGAATCAAAGACTAACACCATAATGTAAATCCTAATGAAACTTTACCACTCAATAATTCTCTCTCGATATAAAATCCTAATAAAAATATATATCTAACTTAAAACATGTATATATATATATATATAAATAGATTTATTTATTTATTTATTTATGCCTGAACATATAATTTTAAGAATAATAAAATTTAGATTTTTATACCTAAATCTTATAACACCATTCATACAAAGATTTCATAGATATCATATTATCGTGGTAGCGCACACGTATATAAGATAGAACTTAGAATTAAGTTAAAGAAGGAATCTAAAGACTTAAGGAATCTCATGAAGTAAAAAATAGATGCAATAAGTTCAGTATGCAAGCACAGGGAATGGTTACTTCATATTATACACTATCAAACAATCATAATTATGAATAAACAAAGTTTTAATATCCATGCTTAGATTTTATAGAGCACAACACTTGTTTTAGATACAATAACAACTGAAAAACAATATAATGTTTATGATCAAGATTCAATAGGTGTGATTAATTAAAAGTTTTATGTTAGTAACAATGATGAAATGATAGGTAATGATTTTAAAGAACAAAATCTTGTTAGTAATTTGAATTTCAATATAAAGACTACAATGGCCATAAAATAGGACAACGATGAGCAATACATATGAAAATCTCAAGTTGGTGATTCATTCACTATTATAAGAAATGTTGATGGAAATTAACTTGACAGAGAAACTAAGATAACTCTCTACATTCATAAAGACCAGCTTAAATACTTGGAAGATAATAAGTTAATAACAATCAATATATTATTGCAAAATTGCAAAAATATGATGAAAGGAAACATATTTTTGTCAATAAGAAGGGGAATTGTTATATTAATAAATAGTTTTAGGTTACTACTTACATTTGATTTTAAATGGAGTACTAAAGAAGGCATGTAATCGTTTTATAAAGGCAATGAATATGAGTTAACCATTTTCTATTCCCTTTCGCTTTTATGTGTTTCTCTCTCTTTCTTCTTCTGAATTCTTTTTTCCTCTACTCTGTTCTTCATTCTTTGTAACAAAAAAATCAAAATAAAGACATTACTTTATTGCTAAATATCTATATATATATATAAACTAATACATATTATAATGAGAGACTGATATTACAAAATAAATTCTAATAAAACTCCATTTCATGTAACGTCCCAATATTCCATGTTAAGGGCTAGGACCCCAGAATAGTGTATATGAGAGTATACTGAGAAATTAGAAGTGAATTTCATGCATCATAGGGCATATTTAAATATATGAATTGTATTGATTTCATGAAATAATTGTACATGCATTCATTGACATTTTCTGGGTATAATTGAGTTATAAATGCGATTAAAATGCGAATTGTGATTTTTATGTGTTGAAAATTGATTTGGAGACTATTAA
>JANIIA010000008.1:11295114-11305189 GCA_027478495.1 Erythroxylum alaternifolium | reverse complement strand
GACTTAGTGTAAATTTAGCACCCTCTAGGTTGTCACATTCATTCATAATTTGAGGCCCTTCAACTTAAGTAGCTTAAATAGTATTTTTCATGCAAACGAATAGCTAGAAACAATAAGGTAGGCAATAAAAAAAAGTATTTTGTTAATAAATTACTATTTTGCTGACCTTCGGGTTATGAATAAAGCTAGTAGCTAGTTGAAAATTTGATGATAGCTGGGTAACTGGATCGACAAGCATCACAAATTTGTGCCTTTGTGTCAAAAGACTATAATGACATTTCAACCAAGCTGTTAATAAATGACTTAGTCAAGTAATCAACATTCATCACCAATGTTTGCCTCCGAGTAAAAGACTAAGTTTGTGTTTAAAATAATATAAAAAAGGTGTGTTATTAATAAAAACCTACCGGACTTGTAATAAGCTTGAATTTTCATGACAATGTACTTAGGAACAACTACAAAGTCTGAAGAACCAAAGAATTATTAATGTATGTGTACAATTGAAAAGGGTAATTAAATTAGCACTTAGCTCCCGATTAACTTGTATATTTAGTTCAAAGCCCTTAGAAATAGATTTTGCAGGTTAATGATTATTTACAACTTGTCAGATTACATTCAAGACTAAATTTATTCCATGAAGTTGAAGCCATTGTCTCATTTTTGGATTGTATGCTTCGTGTTGTTATGTTTGTTGTTTTGTTTGCTTGAGGACAAGCAAATTTTTAAGTGTGAGGATGATGATAGTTGTCAATTGCATTGTATTTTAGGGTTTAATTTGTGATGCATTTAGTGTGAAATTGAGCGTTGAGTGTGTGCTTAGTGAGTTAATTGTGTTAGTTTATGTGTTTAAGTGCTTTTATGGGTTAGTATGAGTCTTTGAGCTTAATTGTTATATTTTTAACGTACATTGATGGGTTTGTTAGTATTTTAGGGTAAACGGTGAAGAATGGAGAAGATTCGAGGAGTTTTCGGGCCAAAGGCATAGCCCATAATCGTGAGACAGCAGGCCACGATCGTGACAAACAAGGACGAGCTAGAGCAACTAGGCCACGATCGTGCACATGGGACCACGATCGTGACAGAAAGGTTAAGGCGCTGGCCACGATTGTGGCAGGCAAGGTCACGATCGTGGCCTGCGTCGGGCTGACAGAAAAACTCAAGTTTTGTAATATTTTTGGACCATTGCGACCCCGACTTTAACCTAGAGCTTCAAAAGTATAAATAGAACATTACAAGTTAGAGGTAGGAGTCTTTGGAGAGGCTAGAGAGTTATACAAGAGAGTTTTGATTAAGCCAATTCCAAGAGAAAACCTAGAGGGAAATTAAGAGATTGCGGAAGGAGACAAAGGAAAAGAGACACGAAGACGAGCTAGACGTAACGTACTTCCAGAACAGGTGATTTTCTGCTGTCACTACGTCCCCAACTTCGTTCTTGATGTTTTTTTCATTTATTTCAGTTTTATTGATGTATAGGATTGAAATAGGTGTTGAGAATCGTTTGTGTTGAATGTTGAGTTTATGTTTATATTCACCTTTAGATCTTGATTTTTAACATTAATAAAAATCGATTGATTATGTTTTTGTTTATTTAATTGTGATTTCAATTATGCTCTTAATAACTTAGTAAAATAATCAATTTGGGCTAACGAGAGTTAGGTGAATTAATAGGTTAAGAATTGAATCAAAATGGTGGAATTGTGTAACAAGAGATCGAGCAAAAGTTCCTGGTAGGTTAATAGACAACTTAGAACTAATTTAAGTTTTGGGCCAATTGTGAATCAAGAGATCGCAATTCCATAATTTAAATTAGGAATCATCAATTAAGGTTAAGAATTATAACTCAAGAGAGAGTAATTCACCCTGGGACTGTCTAGACCCGTTAAGTCAGTAATTGCATAATTAGTTAGGTTTCCATTAATTTCCAATCAAAAACTCCTTTCTCTCACTTGGTGATTTCTAGGTTAATTTTAGATTGGATCATGTGATTGTTATCTTGTTTACACTTCGGCACTTTAATTTCTCATAATTGATTGTTGATTGATTTAATTTCTGCATTAGTTATTTGTTTAGAATTATTGTAGGTTAGGACAACCTTAGATTTTAGGACTAGTTTAGCCCTCCTCGCAGGATCGATACCTTAGGTACTACGTGAATGACCCGTGTGCTTGTAGAATTTACCAAGGTTATAAATATTAAAACTTAGCACGTGTAACCTTGCGAACACAGAGCAGTTATGTGTCATAAATAGAGTCTTTAATGACACATAAGAGTAATGAGATCCTAGGATAAGAACTAACATCACTTAGACTAGATATGACATAGTCAGTCTAGTGGGACTTGACACATAGCCTATACTTTGAACCAAGTAGGCTATAGTATATGAAAGGATGAATTGCACGTTAATTATCTATGGAAAGGTTCATAAGTTGGACAATTAACTATCGAAGAATTCTTGTGTTAATCCACTTATATTTCTGTCAATTGGTATCGCGAAACCCTTTATGATTTGCTTAAATTAAGAGTTAATTCAAATGCCTAAAATAACCCTAGAATCTAAGGGTCACACGCATAAAAGATTGGATGAAAAACATAGTGTGTATGGCCAAATTTAAGTAGGCCACGATCGTGACCGAAGGTGAGCCCATTTTTTTTAAGAAGGCCACGATCAGAGGGCACGAAATGGTACATAAATGAGTTCTTCACTTATGTACACAAGGTTTTATCACTTCTTACACTTAAGTGAGAGCATAAGGGCTCTAGAAAAGTTCTAGAGTGAGAGAGAGGTATTAAGAAACTTGTTCTTGCAATTTATGCAATTGTTTCATGAATCAAAGTGCACGCAACAAGATTCTTCATCTATCTTCTATCATTTTGAGCATCTCCTAGAACTCCTCTAGTTTGGTGTTCAAATCACCCTTGTACATTGTTTCTTCATCTTCTTTGAGTATTCTTGAGTAATTAAGGAAGGGTTTGGTGTTTACAACATCCAAACAAGGAGAAGAAACAAGAAAGGAGGAGAAAAAAAAAGGTAAAAAGTTTTATATTTCATGTTCTTATATATATGTCTATGCATGCATGTATGATTCTGTTTTTTGGGGTTGTTGTGGTGTCGAAATCTAGATTCTAACACTTCTGCTGCATACGCATGCAGATAATGCATGCAACCATGGCAAAACCAACCCTACTAAGCACTATGATTCCTAAAAATTACACAAAGTTGGAAATACATACTAACTAGGTAAAATTTATATTAAAACAAATACAAAACTGTATATCATCATCATCATCATCATAATAAGATGGACAGGAATTATTCCCTATGTCCTAAGTTTAACTTAGTACAGTGCTCATAAACAAGATTTATAACTGTGTTATTATATTATATAAATATAAAGTAGTAATAGAATGATATATTTTATGTCTTTTCTATTTATCTTTTCTTCCAAGTTAATTATAACAGAAGAGAATTGAGCATGAAATAAAACTATGAATTGTGTGATGAGTTGTGAATATATAGTAACAAAGTAGTTTTTGTGTGTGCTTAAAAGATTATGAACAACCAATGATTAATAAAAAATAATAAAAACACATAATGATGGAGAAAAGGAAGGGACATGTGGTTGTTTTCATCTTTTTTCCTTTTTTAATAAAAAATTTTGCTTCTTATAAGACTATAGACATATTTCTTTCAAATTCCCTCTAAGTTACGAACACTTTGCTATGGAAGCATTTATTCTCCTGCTTGTCAATTTTCGCTCTTGTCCTTTTTTTGTTTTTGTTATTTCTTTCAATTATTTTGTAAAGACACGATAACTAAAACACAAAGATTCACTTGGATTGGATTGGATTGGATTGGATTGGGATTTAGAGGGTCGTAAATTCAAATATAAAACTCCATAAAGTTTACTTGTAAGATTGATACAATAATTGCAGAAAAGTAAATTATTCTCAGTTATGCACACGAAGGTCTTCAAAGGGTTGAGAAGCTTGAGCCTAAGAATAGGTGGGTTCAAATGATCTGCAACATAAAGAAAACCCTCTTCCCCTCCTATGAAAAAGAAAACTCAACACCAATGAAAATAAAGAATGCTGCACAATATAATATAGGAGAAACTTTTCTTTTATTATAATGATCTCCCTCTAATAACCTCTCGTACTAACCAAGTATAAAAGGTATACTAGAGGCCCAAAGATCCTCGTTCTCCCCCTTTTGGAACCTACCATAAATATATACATATGAATTGATTTCAAAAGGGCTCTCCTATATACGACTCATAGTCAAAATGGGGATAAGGATTTTCATGCAATGCATAGATTCTCAGCACATAATGTAACCCACTCTGCTTTTTTTTTAGTGCACGTTGTAACCACCTTGTGTAATCTGCAAGCTCCACGCCAACCTATTGACTTCATCTAACATATGCTCTAATAGATCCCGAATTATTTTGAGAGAATCAAAGATTGTCCCGGAACAAAGATTGTCCTAGATCATGTCTCCATCTAGGCTAGTTAACTTAGGCAAAGGTAAAGGCACCATATCCAATACAGTTAAAGAGTTAAAGCCATAAACAATTTCAAAAGGAGAATAACCGGTAGTAGAATGCACACTATGATTATAAGCGAATTCAATAAACGGCAAACAATCAGATCACGTTTTCAAATTTTTTCCTATCACAACACGCAATAAACTCACTAACATTCTATTCGTAACTTTTGTTTGCCCATCAGTTTGTGGGTGACAAGTAGTAGAAAATAACAATTTCATTCCCAATTTTCCCTAAAAAATATGCCAAAAATGACCCAAAAACTTGGTCTATCGGAAACTATTGACCTAGGAATATCATGCAATCTCCCAACATCTTTAAAGAACAAATCAGCAACATGTATAACATCATCATTTTTTTGCAAGCAATAAAGTGAGTCATCTTACTAAATCTGCCAAAAACAACAAAAATGCTACCTACACCCATTTTTGTCTTTGACAACCCTATAAAAAATTCCATAGAAATGTCCATCCAAGGGTGACTAGGTACGGGTAAAGCCGTGTATAGGCCGTGAGGTTTAGTGGTCGATTTAGCTTGCTTATACACAATGTAACGGGCACAAATGCGTTCTACATCCTTTCACATTCCTAGCCAGTAAAAATGCTCATACAATATGTCCAATGTCTTAACGACACCAAAGTGCCCCGTAAGTCCTCCACCGTGGGCTTCAGCCAGTAATTACCTTGCTTGTAATGCAGCACGTATGGAAAAGTTTCCAAGAACCCTACCCAGGTTGCATGTCTCTTACTCAATTTTCTTTGTTCTTTCAGGTACTTAAGAGTGTCATGATCGGTTTTGATGACAAATTCCTTTGATTGCAAATAATGCTGCCATGTTTCCAAAGCACGCACCACGGCATAAAGTTCTTTGTTATATGTTGGATAATTGAGTTGCGCTCTACTCAATTTCTCGCTGAAGTATGCAATAGGCCTGTTTTCCTGCATTAAGACAGCACCTATACCGATCGTGGAGGCATCATATTATACTTCAAAAGCTTTATCAAAATTAGGCAAACACAACACTAGCAGTACATAATTTCTGTTTCAGCAAGTTAAATGCATACTCTTGCTCTTTTCCCCAACTAAATCCCTTCTCCTTTTTGACAACTTCGATCAAAGGAGTAGCAATGGTGGAGAAGTCTTTCACAAATAGCCAGTAAAAACTAGCTAAGCCATGAAAGCTCCTCATATCCGAAGCACTCTGTGGTGTTGGCCAATCTCGAATGGCCTTCACCTTCTCCTCATCTACTTCAATCCCCTTCGAGCTCACAATAAACCCCAAGAATATCAATTTATTAATGCAAAAAGTACACTTCTTAAGGTTTGTAAAAAACTTCTAACGTTTCAAAGTATTAAGCACACAACACTTATGCTCCACATGATCATTCAAAGTAATTCTATATATAAGTATATCATCAAAGTACACAATAACAAATTTACCCAAGTAATCATGCAAGACATGGTTCATTAATCTCATGAAGGTACTCGGTGCATTAGATAAACCAAATGACATAAATAACCACTCATACAAACCGTATTTAGTTTTAAATGTAGTTTTCCATTCATCCTCAGGTTTTATGCAAATTTGATGATAACCACTTTTCAGATCAATTTTTGTAAAAACACATGCACCATGCAACTCATCCAACATATCATTAAGTCGAGGAATAGGATGTTGATACTTTACCGTGATCTTATTGACAGCTTGACAGCCAACACACATGTGCCAAGATCCATCCTTCTTCAGCACCAGTAGGACCGAAATAGCACAAGGACTAAGACTTTCACACACGTGCCGTTTTACAAGCAATTCATCTACTTGTCGTTGAAGCTCCTTCGTTTCCTATGGATTACTCTTATAGGCTGGCCTATTTGGAATTTGTGCTCCTGGGACAAAGTCGATCTGATGCTCTATAACTTGCAAAGGAGGCAGCCCCTTTGGCATCTACTTTAGGAAAACATCCTCGTATTCTTGCAAAAGAGACTTAAAAACACTTGGCAAAGATTCATCGATATGGTTAGTATCCGACAGAAAACAATTCCTATATTTAATCACAATCAACTCTCTCTTCACTCCATATGCTCTCCTTAAGTCCTTTTGACACACATACAAGCTCACCTTCTTTTCTCTCGGTTCTCTTTTATTTTCCCTCCTTACACTTTTCTCTCTAGCACATCTCTCATTCTTTTGTTCACTTGTGCTTTCTCTCTCCGTTGAGCCATTATCTCTTTTCTTTTTGGCTTCTTATCCCTCTTTATTTTTTGGCTCCTCACTACCCGAACCCAATCTTCCTTTCAAGGCTTGAATTTGGTCCAAGTAAATTTCTTATGGAGTTATTGGCTCAAGAATGAAATTTCGCCCCTTGAACTTGAATGAGTACTTATTGGTGTATCCGTCATGATTAGCTCGATGATCAAATTGCTACGGTCTTCTAAGCAGAACGTGATCAGCTTGCATTGGTACTACATCACAAAGAACCTTGTCCTTATACCATCCAATGGATAAAGATAGTAGCACTTGTTTGGTCACACTAACTTCCCCACTATCATTAAACCACTGTAAATGATAAGGTTCCAGAAGCTTTAGAACCATTAACCCCAAATTTCTAACCATATCCAAACTAGCAACATTGGTGCAACTTCTGCCATCAATGATCAAGCTATAAACTTTACTACCAACCAAACATCGTGTATGGAATAAGTTCTCTTGTTGGTCTAACATTTTAGTCCTATGCCGAACACTAAGCACCCTCCTAACCATAAGAGTTTCACCTTTAACAGCCCGTTCCACACAAGTTTCATCTTCCTCTCCCTCTAAAATGTCATCCTCAAAACATTCCTCGTCATCCTCAGATTCAATCAACCCATTATACCTTAAAACCATGGCCCTCTTGTTTGGACATTGGGAGGCAATGTGCCCAGTTCCAAAGCATCGAAAGCATTTAATTGAAGAATGTTTGCTAGAAAAAGCTTGAGTGTTAGGAGTATCAGATGTACCTTTAGTTTCTGGTAGAGTTTGATTTGGCCTTTTGGCTTCCAGCCCCCTCCCTTTAGAATTCTCCTCTTTTCGTGGCCAATTTGAGTTCCAATTTGAAGTATAACTCATCCCACTCTTCACTGTCCCATGAGACTTAAGTTGCCTCTCAACCTTCATTGCCATGTTCACCATCTCTTCGAGGTCAATGTAGTTTTGCAAATCAACCACGTTGGCTACTTCTCGATTGAAACCACTCAAAAATTGAGCCATTGTGGCGTCGGGGTCCTGCTCATAATTAACCCTTATCATTGTGATCTCCATCTCCTTATGATACTCCTCCACAGTTCGATTCCCTTATGTTAGGCGTTGGAGTCTTTGACGCATCTCTCGATAGTAATAAGCTGGAGCATACCGCTTCTTCATGATCGCTTTCATTTCAGCCCAAGTACCTAAGGGTTCCTCCCTATTTCCTCTCCTAAAAATCACCAATTGATCCCACCAAATTAGTGCATAATCGGAAAACTCAATAGCTGCGAGTTTTACATTCTTTTCCTTAGAAAAGTTATGACATTCAAAAATCATATCCACCTTTCGTTCCCATTCAAGGTAGAGCTCTGGATCATTCTTTCCTTTGAATGGTAGAATTTGAATCTTAATAGAACTAATGTCACTATCTCGTCTATCCCTAAAATCAGCTTGTTGAACTTGTCCCCGTGGTCTCATATAATCCCCTCGTCATTAGATCCATATTCTTCTAACAGAATCGGAGCATGTTAGTTTTTAAGAACAATGCGTCCCATTTGTGGCTCCTTGCGTGTGCCACGCCTCAAGTCAGCAATCTCTCGGGCTTGCATCTCCATTTCGCCTCTAATTCCAGTAAGAGTAGTGTTTAGGCTTTTATTCAACTGTTGAATCGCTTTTAAGGTGCTGGCTTGCGCCCCGCCTAATTGTTGGCCTCTCACACTATCGTTAGACATACCTCCAATGAATATTGTTCCTGCAAAGAAAAGAAATCAATAGCAAAATAACCTTACAAAACACTCCCTCATGTGTTTCACTCGAATTGAGAATACTCCCCTCATGTGTCTTGGCAGCTCTAATGATCTCACCCTCTTGCCTTTTTCCTCTCGAATCCTTAACGTTCAAGTTGTGCTTCGAAGGAAAAAACTCCTTCCAATCAAGAAATCCAACAATGGCCCCAAGTTTTGAAACTCTTTTCAAAGTAATGTTAAGCAAGATAGGTATAAAAATTTAATCCAATTCAATTGCCAATCCCTCACGTAAGGCTTTCCAAAATAGCGTACAATAACATTTTCGGTTCTGCAATTTTTTCGTTTTTTCAGATTTTTTTCCAGACTTCTCTTTTTTTCGTTTTTTCGAATTTTTTCTGATCTTTTTTTTTCTTTTCTCAAGGTAGGCTGAAAGTTTCAACAAAATAAACAAGAAGAATAATTGAAAACCCTAGGTTGAAAGTTAATTCACACCTGAATTGATGAACTGATGATAATTGAATGGTGATGGGTGGCAGTTTCTTGAATTCCGATGGAGTTGAATAAGAATTCGCCTCCACAACAATACTCTGATACCAAAGATGATGCATTCATGGATGGAGATTAATCTTGATATAATCCGGTAGCCTTTAAAATAAACTAGATACGTAAGGTTTTTGATACTTTTCTAGACCTCAAGGATCGTGATTGTCCAAGAAACCTAGAGCAAGCAATAATCTAAGAAAATTGAACCAAAACAATACGCCACAATTAAGATTAATTGATAACTTGAGTTAGGGTTCGTGGAACCCCAAGAACATGAAGAAAACTCCTTAAAAGCTTTCAAATTACCAAAGTGTAACCCTAAAACTAATGTCAAGGCAATTATTTATAGTCGCCAAAATAACTCAAAATTGGCCAACATCCTGGGCCTAAATAGGTAAAATAATACTATCTGAATCGTCTTAAAAACAGTAGGAAACAACCTAAAGAAAAAGAGGTTAGGCAGTGCGTCTGGTTTGGCTTGCTTGGCGTCTAGCCTACTGGGCGCTGGAGTGCGTACCTAGGCCCGCGCCTAACGTGCACACCTGTCAAGGGTTACTCGAGCCCAGAACTAAGCTCAAAATGACAAACTAAAGTTGCGAGCAAGAATCTTGATTCTTCCGGAGTCCATCATCAACCACGCAAGCCACAAATGAATTTAACACGGCCTTGAATCTTTTAAGCCTAGTCCGAATTGAAGGGTTAGGAGGTAACATCAAGTCTTGATTAGCGTCGCGTTGATTTCGGTGTCTGTCTTTATATTCATCATATGCAGCCTTGCTCACATCACCAACTCTACACTCTGTGTTGCTTTGTCTTTATTGACGAGATATTTTCAGCCATCCTTCTCTAATTGGTACTTCTACTGTAGCATCTGGACTTGGGCCGGATCGCTACGGATCGCTACGCCTCTTACCAATGAGCCAATTGGCTCATTGGTAAGAGACGTGCACTTAAAGTGCAACAAAACCTTGAGGTCATGGGTTCGAGTCGTGGACTCACCCATGACCAAAGAGGACAATA
>JANIIA010000008.1:11215900-11237010 GCA_027478495.1 Erythroxylum alaternifolium | reverse complement strand
AAATGAAAGAGGGATATAACCTTGACATATGACATATGATAAAAAAATTCGGTGTGAGATACAGAGAGAGAGAAAAATGAGAAAAATGAGATATGAGAAATGAGACAGAGGGAAACGGAAAAAGCTAAATACACAACCAGAGAGAAGAAGAAGAAAAAGAGATATGAAAGGGAAAAAAACATATGACATATAGAAAAAGAAAGAAAGAAAGAAAGAGAAATGAAAAGAAAAAAAATACATATGACATATAGAGGGGGGGAGATAATAACCGTCAGATTAAACGGACGAAGGAGATGAATTCCGTGATCGTTCATCCCTTTCGTCCTTCGTATGTACATATAAAGAATTAATTCACCGCTGCTTAACTTACATCGCAGTTTTGGTGGTCATTAGGTTTTTTCTACATCTGAATTGATCCAAAACTCCCTGTTTTTCACGTCAACATCCCAACTTCAAACGTCACGGAGTAGCAGGATAAAACGTACCTCAATGCAGCGACGGCAACGCATCTAGAGGTAAGGAACCCGATCAGGAGCAGCAATATAAATCCCACCGATGACAAAGTTCAATTTTGGAGTCCACATAAAATTAATAAAATATAAGATATAACGGAGCATTGTTCAATTTAAATTTTAATGGAAACATTTAGACCCTTTGCGAATCTTTTTATCTAAAAACCACCCATAAACATATAACGTATAATAAGAAAAAGTTTAATTATTATTATTATTATTATTTAATAATGATTAGTAGGTTATAATATTATTAGTTATTAATATCCATTTAACTGACTACAAAATTTTCCAATATTATTACATTGTGTATGTTATAGTTGTCAATTTATTTGGATTCTAAAAATATATTATTGTGATTATATTTAAAGAAAATAATTTTGTTGTTCCTTTTAAAATAAATCACATTCTTTAGTCTTTTCTTTACTTTGAAAGAGTTTTTTAATTGATATTTTTGTATTCCGGCAGGCTGCTGTACTTAATTCATAATTAAATTCCCCCAAAAAAAAACAAGGTTAGTAATTATTATTGCTAATAAAAATAAAAGAAACGAGAATTCTTGGTCATTAAGGTCCTGTCTTCCCGAGGACTTGCTGCTGACAAGCTGGACCCTCTTTCCACTTCTAAAATAAGCAGGCTGACTGAGTTTTTATTTCTTTTACCACATTTTTGTAATAGAATAAGCTTTCATCCTTTATCAGTGAAAGCCGAAAATCATCAGATACAATGCTTAGCTGACAGCCACCCGTCGAAAGGGAAAAAGCAGACCATGTCCCTGAGTTGATTTAGAACGAGAATTGGCAGCCAGCAGCTTCACTATACCTTGCCCATCAAGTATGAGGTACCAATCTTCTATGCATTTTGCTTTCACTTGAATCTTCCTTTGAAGCACCACCCACACATTTCCAAATTCTCTCCCTTTCTTCTCCTTCAACCATCCCCCTCCCAACACTGCTTCCTAGTAATGGCTACAAAAGTAAAAGAAGAAGTTCATAAACTAGAAGCCAAAGAATCAGTTGCAGAGCCTCCTCTTAAGTGCAAGGTAAATCAAGTATTCAAACATTTCATCTTTGTGCAAAAATAAATAATCACTTTCCGGCTTCTAATACTATTTTCTCTGTTGCTCAGACGTGGGCTTTGAAAGTCTCTGTTAACTGCGAAGGCTGCAAGCGGAAAGTCAACAAGATCTTAAAAAACATAGAAGGTACGTTCTTAATGGGATTTCTTAACATCTTCTTATTCGTTATGTTCATTTCAGCTTTAGTCCTTTTGTGACTGCAAATTCTCTCCTTTTCTCCTCTATTTTCTGTTAAAGTACTATTAGCTAAAATTTCAATATTGCTTCTTTCTCATCTGCGCGGTGTTAATAATTACCTTTACTATCCATTTTTTCCTACCATTATCTAAACGTAGCACGAAAAGGATTCCTGGGTTTTCAGTATTCTGTTCTTGTTTGTAATGTTCATTCAGCCACCAGTAATGATCTACACTCTTCCACAATTGCAGGTGTTTATAGCGCACATGTAGACTTGAGGCAACAGAAGGTGACGGTAGTAGGAAACATAGATCTAGATATTTTGATCAAGAAACTAGTTAAAGCAGGGAAGCATGCTGAGCTATGGCCTGATCAAAAATCTGACCAGAAAGACAAAAACAAAAAAGGAAAAAGGAAAAACAAAGATACTAAACACCGCGACCAAGAAGGCGGTGAGGGCGGTGGTGGTGAGGACGGTGGCGGTGCTGGTGGTGAGGAAGAGGAAAAAACAGCTAAAGCTGAAGTCTTGCAAATAGATGACCCTTCTAAAACCTCCGAAAGTGAATGCGGACCTGCCAACAAAAATGGCGGCAACAGTGATCATCATGTCAGAAGCAAATCTGGTGAGATTGCAACAACGACGACGACCAGTAAATCCAGCGTAAAGGTTAAGGAATTAAAACAAACAGTGACCTTCCCGGCGGTTGTTAACCCGTTGCCGGTGGGTGACAAGATTGCAGTAGGTTGCCGTAAGAAGAATGATGATGGTGGCTGTGGAGGTGAAAAGAAGAAAAACGATGGGCAAAAAGGGAATAACGGCAATGGTGATAATGGCCACCATTTCCGAAATGCAAACGCAAGCACAGGAACAGCCAGTTACTGTGATATAACCCATGGTAATCATGTGGAAGGTCAAGGCCAATGTGCCCATCCAGCCAATAACAGCCCGCCACGCCACGACACATCTCCGTATTCGCACTATTCCCCTTCAGCGTACGCCGATAGATATAGTGCATCGTACCCAAGTACGTTTTACAGCGATCCATTGCATTCATACGCGTATATGCATCCAGGTACGGTGAATCAGCCTCCACACCCGGATTTAGACGAGATTTTCAGTGATGAAAACCCCAATGCCTGCTCAGTTATGTGAATAATTCTTCAAGTTCTTCAATGGAATTGATAATGCTAGTATAAATCCCACGTTTGTATTTTATCCAATAAATAGTAAAGTTATTTTAAAGGGAGTAGGAGGTTCTAGCTACGTAGTTGGTGGGGTTTGAGTTATAACTTTTAAGGCTGGTTAACAAGCTTTTATGGTGGCTTCTTTATATGTTGTAATGCTTCGATTCTTGTGGTTTTTTATTTTCCAGGCTAATGTATAAAGTGGGTTTGGCAATTTTGGGACAGTATTTTGCAAATGATTTATCATTTTAGCTTTTTGATTAAAAGTTAACTTTTTGACCATCTTAAAAATTATTGACGTACTTGGTGAATGATTTAGTGATTAGCTTATTTAATTCTAATAAGTTAATTTCTAAAAGTTCCATAAGAGGAGCTGTTGGAGTTAGCTGTTTGCCTAATGATAATATTGTCTTTCATTTTATTCTCTACTTCTGCTTTGTATATGTTCAAAGTTGAGTTTTTTTATCGTACAGAAGTTTGCAAAAATATAATAAAGGAGTTAATTAAACTTTTTAACCTTTACTTAATTTTATAATATTAGTTTATATTTAAAAAATCATAATATTAAGTTTTTTGACATAAAGAGTCACATCAAATTAATACTTTTAGTATATAACTATTATATATCATATTTGTATTATATTATAATTATAGATATTTTAATTTATTAAATTATAAAATTCATACATATTATATGAAAAAATACTAATATGATATAACTCCCTGCATCATTCATATTAATAGATAATTTAACGTTGGATTATTGTTGTTGTTGTTGTTGTTGTTGTTGTTGTTGTTGTTGTTGTTGTTATTATTATTATTAAATAAACTTAATTTATGTAAAATTAAATATTTAAAATCTAAATTCTTATAAGAATATTTCAACGAACTACTAAAAATATAATATTCATGCCTTTATAGTTTTTTTTAAAATCACACCCTCGTAAGTCTTTTTACACAATTAATACTAAACAACTAATTTTACCAAATATCTTTAATAAACAATTAATGTTATCTGATGGTTAAATCAGTTGATATAATTAAATATCAGCTAACCACTAATAGAATCAGCTAATCGCTAATAGAACTAGCTAATAGCTAATGCAATCTATTATGTGAATAATTCTTCAAGTTCTTCAATGGAATTGATACTACTAGTATAAATCCCACGTTTGTATTTTATCTAATAAATAGTAAAGTTATTTTAAAGGGAATAAGAGGTTCTAGCTATGCAGTTGGTGGGTTTGAGTTATAACGTTTAAGACTGGTTAACAAGCTTTTATGGTAGCTTCATTATATGTTGTAATGCTTCATTGTTTACGATTAATGTATAAAGTGGGTTTGGCAATTTTGGCACAGTGTTTGGCAAATAACTTATCAACTATTTTTTAGTTTATTAACTAAAAAACAGCTTTTTAACCATCTTAAAAAGCTATTGATGTAAGTTAACCTCGAGAAGGCCTATGATAGTATCTCATAGAGTTTCATTGATGAAACACTACAGACGGTGGGCATTCTTATGGCATTGAGGAATCTGATTATAGATTGTGTCACCCCTCCTAGCCTCCAGGTGCTATGGAATGCGCAGGTTACCAAGATATTTGAAATTGGGAAGAGGGGTGAGACAAGGCTGCCCTCTTTCACTTTATATATTCGTGTTATGCATCGAACATGTAACACTCCACTCTCATTGGACACATATTCGTATGCCCCTCGGACGAACATGCACATGCCTGACAGAAATGACATGCTAAGTATTTCATTTTCACTACATTGCATGGCATCATAATTAAATTATAACTAACACAATGTTTAAAATCCTAAAATTTTCTCATTTCATTTCATAAACCCTAATTTACAATGTAGCATTATATCCATTCCCCATGTTTATACAATATCAACCTATCAGAGTCTACAACTCTATCTACAAAGTATGCTACATATATGAGGAATTAACAAAAATTAAAACTAATCCTTCAGTCCCAACTGACCGACCTTTGAGTCATGTCTTCTATCCAAAAGTTGTACAAAATCTCTTCTAAGCAGTCTTAGAAGCTAAGTCGTCGCTCTCTCGAACCTAAAAATGTCAACGTTACAATTTGGTTGAGTTTTGCAAACTTAGTTGAGTAATCATCCTCGATGGTTCACTCTTGTCATCCAACACAACAATTCATGTTATCATATAATTCACATCATCTTGATTATCATCATGTAATATCACAAAACACTTTATTCACAACTGTCACGTTTCAAAAATCCATACAATTCATTATTTCATTGCGATCATGCAAAAAAATTCATCGATAAGCTTTCATATATTTCATACAAGAAAAGTCCTCAAAACATTGCAATCGTTCAATTTATTCATAACATATGTATATGTAATGTTTATGAGACTCAAATTCACTTATTACGTTGTTGTGACGGAGTGCCTATTTCATTGTCCCGTATCCGTTGTGAATATCAGACTCATTCATATTGTCTCTTATCCGTTAGAGATATAGGGTTCATTATACATATTAAGCCATAGGCTTTTACCATAGTTGTCTAAGCTTTAAACTCTTTTTCGCTAGCGACTTTGTTTACAACTGCCTTTATATTTCATGCATTCATGGAATAAAATACATTACACATATTCAATCATCATATTCAGTCCATTACATTCACATTCACTTTTTCATTCACACTGGTCATCAGACTTGGTCTGACGTTCAACATATAAGTTGAGAAAACATTTATTCAATCACATTCACATTTAAGGAACACTTCCAATGTATTCATGCATCAAACGCCTCGAACAGGTTATGTCTAGAAATCAGTACATATACATCACATATCAATTCAATCCAAAATCAAACAAACAATCAAGGTGAGACCATCTTAAGTTACTCACAATTGCTCCCTTTGGCTTATTGCCTTGAAATCCTGGCAATTTCTGGAAGCGGTCACTCAAGTGCTCTTCTATATGCAATCATATACATTTTCACATTACTAAATTGCACATTCAGATGAATAAGCACATTTATAAAAGTATCATGTACTATGCATGTTCAATGATAAATTCTTGGGTATGTTTCTTTAATACACTTTATAAACAATTTATAACACCTTTCAAGCAATCTTTACTCCAAAATACACTTTACTCACCTTAATCCTTTCATTCAAAATCGACTAAATTCATTTAAGCTCTTATTTAAACCTTAATACCTTATATGGAAATACCCTAGCATTAGTTGGTTCAAACTTAACTCAAAAGACAACTCTTTTTTTCTATAGTTCTGGCCACGACAAAAACATGTTCTGGCCAGGCCATGATTGTGATAAGAGCCATGATCGTACCCTGCATCTTTCTTCCTTCTTCCACACGAATTTAACACTTATACAAACATCAACTCTACTCCAAATTTTCCAGAATTCATACACACATTAATGTAATTTCATTTCATACAATTCAATGACCAAATTGATTGCATTAAACTCTCAAACTTTTACTCATTTAATTCAACATTTCCTACCTAATCTCTTCATTCATGAAATCCTATTCTTTTTCCATAATTCCTCATTCATAATGCATCAAACAATTTATTCACTAAGTTATGTACTCATTTAAAGCTCAAATTAAGTCCAAAAGCTCCTTAATTGGTTCAACCATTGCATAATCAGGACATTTCCATGAAAAATCACTGCACGTGATCGTGGCATCCCCTTCCATGATCGTGACATAAACTAATCTCCTATTTATCCTGCAATTTTCTAGTTTTTTCAGGACAGATTTTTAGGTTATTTTTGTATGACCATTATGACCTAGAAAATGAGGTATTGAGGTAACACCTTATTCTAATCAAATGTTCCTCTATGTCTTAAGTTTCTAATGACATTAAATTCATGCATTTTGGTTTAGTTTTATGCAAGTTATAATCAAAATACTACAGACTATTCTCATACCATGACAACACATAGTTCTCAAATGCAAGCCAAATTTCAAGACTCATAATGACAGAATTTAAATTCAATTCCTTTATAAAATTATAGCCATATGTCTCTAGCTTAATCTAAATTAAAATCTATCTAATTCGGATGTTTACAGATCAAGATATGGCCAAAATACATATGCTTGTTCAGTAAAAACACTCATATAACATACTCCAGAACACTTCATTGCCTAAATTCTTTCATTTCTCTATCATTTCAAGTTGATGATTTCTTCAGTTATACCTCAATTTCAATTCAGTATTCTCTATTCACAATTCAAAAGTTCATGAATAATCACAACCTAAAAACATATTCTATTTCCATTCTTTTCTATATCATATTTTCTACACTTCACTAATCTTCATTTAACTCCTATTATCATAATCCTTTATCACACTTTCTACACATTTTCACTTTGCTTATATCACCGAAATTGCTTCTTCCTACACCACTCACGTATGTAACAATCCATAAGAATGAAAACATCATCTATTTATCATTTATCATTATTATTACCATGAAAATGAAAGCGCAACTTACATGATTCAACAAAATTCCAGAAGTTGAGAGTGGAAATAAAAGACTTTGGTCGATGGAGAAAAACAAGAATAGAGAGAAACAGCCGAAAATAGTATATGGACTGAAGTGTTTACTTTGCAAGGTGTAACATTGATGTATTAATCAAAAGCCAAATACTTTGGAATGAACAAGCTAGGTGTTTTAGTGATGGATGAACAAGGAGAGAGTTTCGGTGGTGAACATGCAGAAAGTTTCTTTCACCACCGAAATTCCTAAGAGACTAGGTGTCTTAATTGTGTCTTGACACATGTCACCAATGCATGTCTCCCATTTGTCCTCCATGTAAGGCTACCAAATGTCACACTTCTAATTGTCTCTTATTTCCATATTTTCGTAGTCCAAATATCCTAAATTTTCATAAATTTCTGAAATGTCACCAAAAATGCTAAATCAATTTTAATACATACTATTTCAATTTTCAAGACAAATAATCCACAATTCACATTTCATTAAATTCACTTATACCTAGAAAATGTCAATGAATGCGTGTACAATTATTTTAATGACTGTCACCAATATTCATGAGTATGCCATATGATGTATGAAATGTAGTTTTAAATTCTTAATAAACTCTTGTGTACAGTATCATAGGATTCTAACCCTGATTATGGGATAATAGGATGTTACAGAACGTCTTGGACACTTGATAATGCACGAGACGAGGGTAGGAAGCTGGAAGCCTATAAAGGTTGGTAGAAACGACCCTAATGTTCCATAATGTTTTCTGACGATCTATTGCTATTTGTAGAAGTCTTAAGAGAGCAAATACAAGTGGTGAAATCCATGTTTGAATGGTTCTATGCAACTTTAGGGAATATAATTAGCAATGAGAAAACTATGCTATTCTTTTCCAACAATGTCAAGGAGGAAGCAAAGTAAGATGTTAGCTGGGAGTGCTCCTTTACTATCACCGAAGACCTAGGGCAGTACCTTGGTGTCTTGATAATCCATGGTAGAGTAACGAAGCAAACCCATTGCAAAATCATAGAGAAAGTTAAAAAAAGATTGGCGGGATGGTCTGCAGCTTCATTATCAATGGCAGGACAAGTTACCTTGGTAAACTCGGTACTCACATCCATAACATTTTATGCAATGCAATCCACCAAGATACCTTGTGGCATTCTCAATAGAGTTGAGCAGTTATGCCGAAGCTTCTTATGGGGAAACAGTGCAAAAACAAGTAAGCTACAACTGGCGGGTTGGGACTCGATCACACAACCATTGATGCGCAGTGGTCTAGGAGTTCGCAGAATGAGGGCAATGAACAAAACATTTCTAGCTAAGCTATGTTGGGGCCTTATCTCTAATCATGATTATTTATGGTCGCAAGTGATTGTCAATAAATACACGCCTCCCGGCTCAGGTACACTATAATTTAAAGCTAATAGACATGCATCATGGCTATGGAAATCTCTATGTGAGGTGTGGCCGAAGATGAAGGAAGGAGTTGGCTGGGCAGTTGGTAGGGGAGAGGACATAAGATTTTGGTTGGACATATGGACCCAAGTAGAGCAACCACTAGCTAGATATGCCACTAATGGGATGCGATAAGGGGATTTGAATAAAATAGTGTGCCAATATGCTAATCATGCTCTGGGATGGCGATAGGAGTTCTTTGATAATATACTTCCACATAGTGTATTGCTACTAATTGCAGCAACCCCAATGTTGTGTAGAGATAGAGGGGTTGATATACTAGTCTAGAGATGGAGCTTAACTGGCCAATTTACTGTTAAATCTGCCCATGAACGTCTTACTTGCAATGAGTGGGTGGAGGAGAGGCGAACGTGGAAGGAAATATGGAAGTGGGAAGGGCCACAACACATAAGATGCTTCTTATGGATTATTGCATACGGAAAGCTACTCACCAATGAAGCCCGAGTCAGGAGAAACCTTAGCAGCATTGATCTATGCCCTATGTGCCCTGCTGAAACTGAAGATGTGACTCACATATTTTGAAACTGCTCACGCATACGAAGTATGTGGAATTAACTAGTTCCAACATCTCTTCAGGATCATTTCTATAATGAAGGAAAGGACCAATGGCTAGAGAATAGCCTTCGATACCAACAAAGGAGTCTCTTGAATGTGCCATGGAGTATGACCTTTGCAGTGGGCAATTGGCTTGCATGGAAGTGGAGAAATAAGTGTGTGTTTGATGAGAAATTTGTATAGCCAAGTAACATAGCCAATACTGTCTACAAGATTGCAGTCTCTTTCTATAATGCCATACAGATTGGTAAAAGGGGGAGAACAAACGGTAATAGAGAGTGGCAACATATCGGATGGAGTAGGCCACCTCTTGGATGGATCAAGTTAAACACAGATGGGGCATCTAAAGGGAACCCAGGGATGGTGGGAGTTGGTGACTTGCTCAGAGATCATGATGGAAGGTGGATCGAGGGCTTTGTACGTAACATTGGGTATTAACCTCATTCGTCACTGAACTGTGGGCTGTAAGGGATGGATTACAGATAGCATGGGAGATGGGGATTCGACGTATCATCCTTGAAATAGACTCCGCCACAGTGGTAGACATGTTGAACAGAAGGAAGGTACCGAATAGTGCAAACGCTGCACTGGTCAAGGATATATCACCATTCCTAAATCAAGAATGGCAGGTTGAAGTTTGACATGCATACAGAGAAGCGAACTAAGGAGCAAATAGCCAAGCAAACACAACATTAAAATACTCGCTTGGTCTGCACAGACTAGACGATTGCCCAGCGGGGCTTGGTAACATTATTCTCGGTGATTTTGTAGGGGCTTTTGTAACCCGTCTATGTCCCATTTAACTTTCGATTAATTTTTAATGCATTGGGCAACGCCCTTATTTCACCCAAAAAAAAACTATTGATGTGTTTAGTGAATGACTTATTAGTTAGCTTATTTAATTCCAATAAGCTGATTTCTAAAAGCTCCATAAGAGGAGCTTTTGGGATTAGCTATTTGCCTAATAACAGTATTGTCCTCTACTTTATTATCTACTTTTGCATTGTGTGTTTTCAAAGTTGACTTTTTTTATCGTATTGAAGTTTGGAAAAATATAATAAAGGAGTTAATTAAACTTTTTAACTTTACTTAATTTTATAATATTAGTTTATATTCAAAAATAACATAATATTAAGTTTTTGAATATAAAGAGTCACATCAAATTAATATTTTTAGTATATAATTACTACATATCATATTTATATCATACTATAATTATAGATATTTTTATTTATTAAATAACAAAATTCATACATATTATATGAAAAAATACTAATATGATGTAGCTCTTTGTATCATTCATATTAATAAAGAATTTAACGTTGGGCTATTATTATTATTATTATCATCATCATCATCATCATCATCATTAAAGTTATAAACTTAATTTTTGCAAAATTAAATATCTAAAATCTAGATTCTTATAAGAATATTCAACAAAATACTAAGAAATATAATATTTATGTCCTTATATTTTTTTTCAAATCATAGCCTCATAAGTCATACACAGTTAATACTAAACAGCTAATTTTACCAAATATCTTTAATAAACAGCTGATGTTATATGTTGGCCAAATCAGTTGATATAATCAATTATTAACTAACTGCTGATAGAATCAGCTATCAACTAATACAATTCGTTGTTTGCCAAACAGGGCTTATATATTCGTTGGTTTTCTTTTTTTATCAATAGTAATTTATTCATTTTTTCTTTACATATATTTCAAATATCACATACTTTTACAACTAAACTGGATTTGTTATAACTTTGTCTTTGTGGCTTTGAAGGATAATAATAATAGTTTGTAAACAACATTTATACTCTACGCTTTTGTGACTATTTTGTATTTTGGAT
This sequence comes from Erythroxylum alaternifolium, assembly GCA_027478495.1. Taxonomy (NCBI): domain Eukaryota; kingdom Viridiplantae; phylum Streptophyta; class Magnoliopsida; order Malpighiales; family Erythroxylaceae; genus Erythroxylum; species Erythroxylum alaternifolium. The sequence continues at coordinate 11,225,660 of JANIIA010000008.1, read as the reverse complement.
AAAAGATATAAACCTCATATGGTAAAGAAATTTTATAATAACCTTCAAAAAAAGAAGAAATTTTATAATTTTTTATTATTTACATTTTTAGAAAATTTTAAACCTGTTTTAAAGTAAAATTAAAATATACAGTAGAAAGTTTATACGACAATTTAAGATAACACTTAAATTTAAATCAAACTAATTAAATATGATTTATATTAATAATTTATTATACTTATTTTAAATTATTAATATAAATTTAATTTAATTAATTATTTAAGAGTCAAATTGAATTATCATATTAATAATATTTATTATTTTTAGCCAAAATTTAATAAATAAAAAATTGTATTAAATTATAAAAAATTTATATCTTTTTCTCTTATATTTTTAACATAGGTCAAAGCCCATTTAGCTTTCGATTGCGCGTGACCTTGAATTGGCACTTGGGCATGGCTGTGAAAATTGCCTCTTTCCTTGATCTTTGTTTTATATTTTCCTCTCACTTGCAACATCTAGAAAGGCAATTGGTTACCAATTGTCATAGCTTTATTCGCTTTGGCAAAGGAAAAGTAACCTAGAAAGCCAAGTTTTTATCGTACATAATCAGAGACAGAACGCTTTTTTGACCTCAATCAAACTGTTTTTATTTTTGAACCCATTTAAAGCTCTGCGCTTCCGGGACTCCATTTCAGTCCAATTCCCTACTAATGGTTTTATTTCATGCACTAGTTTAGTGGGGCTGGTGGGTTCTGATAAAGCTAGGAATCAAGATTTGATGGGTCATGCAAACAATGAAACTCTTCTTAAATCTTTGAAAACAGTAACGTAGGACCAGTGTTATGAAAATGTTACCGTATAGGCTAAAAAACAGGGATGCTCTCGTATTAGGTTCATGTATTGATCTGTATCAGCTTGTTTCGGTTGATACCAGGTAGTATTGTCAGTATTCATAATATCAGTTATATACTGCTTGGTGTCAAAAATTTTAAAATTTCTAGGAGTTTTTATAAAATAAGGTTTCATTATATATTTTGTGGTTATTAAAAATGGAAATTGTTTGTATATGTTTTGTGATTGATAGAAATAAAAATTATTTATGTATTTTTTATGTAATTATGTTTGTTAAATAACCGAATTGCTAGTTTTTGGCTTATGGTGAATTGTGTTCTATGAAATTGAGATGTATGAGTTATATTATATAATATGGATATATGTATTGTGTAATGAAATTATGTGTTCTTTATTTTAATATATGCATTCATTTATTTTTACAGATAAATGGAAAAAAGTTCAAGTAGTTATGATCAAACTACATTAGGAAGATACAATTATCCAGCTTGCGCTTATGCTGCATAGGTTCTAGGTATGAGAAACTATACTATTTGCTTATTTTGCAACAGCTATTTGAAAGGTAGAGGAATAACCCGATTAAAGAAGCATTTAGTTGGGGTTAAAGGAGATATGGAACCCTGTAACAAAGTAAGTCATGATGTGAAGTGACAGATGAAAAATTTGCTTGAAGAATATCAACATGAGAAAGATAGAAGGGCAAGGCTAAATTTTGAAATTGGTAGTTGAAGTTCATTGTTCATTTGCTAGTTTTTATGATGATTGTGAAAATGTTGAAAGTGGTAGTGGTAGTGCTAGTGTTCTATCCCAAGCCTAGCAAGAAGTGAATGTTACACCTGCACCTGATGTTAGGAAATGAAGGCAGGTGCCTAATTTTTTTGTACCATTAACAACTCATGGAGCCCAACCTTCAATTCGTGTATAATACAATTAAGAGATGCGACTTATAATATCAGTATGGTAGTAGCTAGATGGTGGTATGATATAGGTTCATCATTCAATCCTTCCCAGTCTTACTATTATTAGCCTATGGTGGATGCAATAGCTTCTTACGGTCCTGAATACAAAACTCTTTTGATTGATAACTTAAGAGATAAACTTTTAAGTTCCTTAGTTTTTGAAATTAAAAGTTATTTGGCTGAAAGAAGAGTAAATTAGGCTACTTTTGAGTATCCAATCATGTGTGATGGTTGAACAAATAGGAGACAAAAGCCTATTATTAAGTTTTTGTTTATTCTACAAATGACTCAATATTTTTTTAAGTTTATTGATGCATTTGGCCTTATTAGAAATATTAATACTTTATTTGAGATATTTGATGAAGTTATGAATGAAGTGGAGCTAGAAAATATTGCTCAGTTCGTTATTGACAATGATTTCGCTTATAAAGCGGTAGGAAGAAGGATACATAATAGGCATAATTCTTTTTTTTTGGACTTTTTATGCTACACATTGCATTGTCCTAATGTTAGAGAATATAGCAGATCCTAAGTATTTTCCTATTATTGATGAGACTTTACAGAAAGCCAAAAAGGTGACTAAGTTTATCTATAATCGTGCATGAGTTTTGAATTTAATGAGAAAGGAATTTACCAATGGTAGGAATTTATGTCGTCCTGGTGTGATAAGATTTGTAACAAATATCTTATCACTTCAGTCTTTTGTTTCGATGAAGAAAGAGTTAAGACAAATGTTTATAAGTGACAAGTGAGTTGTATCTCAGCATGCTAGGCCTAATGTTGGATTAGAGGTTTTCAGCATTATACTGAAAGATAGAGAATTTTGGTCTCAATGTCAATTTGTTATCCGAGTTTGCGAGCTTTTAGTGAGGGTGCTTCGCTTAGTTGATAGTGAAGAAAAGTCAACAATGGGTTTTTTTTATGCCATAGAAAGAGAAAAGGAAGCAATCAAGGCCAATACAAAATATAAGCCTTCTTTGTACACATCGTATCTTGCAATCATCAATGAGAGATAAGAAAGACAACTTTCTTCTCCTTTGTTTGTAGCTAGAATATTTTTGAATCCTATTGTATATTTCAAATAGGAATTTACAAAGAAAACTGAAGTTAGTAGAGGAATGCTATTCACTATTACAACAATTATTGGCCATGAAATGATGCAAGATCTTTTAAGCTCACAAATAGAGCTTTATAAGCTATCTTTTAGGAATTTTGGATTGTCAATTGCTATTCGATAAAGAGAAATTTTTTTTCCAAGTATTAGTTGTTTCCTTTTTCTCAACTGTTAAAAATTAATTATCACTTTATTCCATTTGTAACGCTAATTTTGTTATCTTATGACTTACAATTTCTTTGTGAGATTAATTCATAAGTGGTGTTTCGGAATTACAAAGATTTGGAATTCAGATTTTAAGTCAATTTGTGAGTGCAACAGGTTGTGAATGAAACTAAAGCACGTTTAAATTGATCCATTCCAAGAAAAGGAATAGATTGGAGCACAAGAGATTGAATGACTTGATATTTGTTCGTTACAATTTAAAGCTTCGAGAAAGGTATGTTATTATTATTACTAATTTCGATATAATCTCTGAATATTTTCTAATAATTTAATTTTATTGTTTACTAGGAGTCTTAATAGCATAAGTAATTCAACAGATCCAATTTCTATTGATAATATCGATCTTTTGGTAGATTGAGTATGAGGAACCGAATTTGATAGATGTGAATGACTTGGAAGATAATCTTGGTTGAGAAAGCATTGACATTTCATTTGGTGCATTAAATTTGAATGATGATGATAATGAGGCTCCTCTCAATGATGAGGATTTTGTATTAAATGATAACTGAAGTCAGTGTAGTTATAGTGGGTATCCTCCTGTAGATGATTGAATGAAGTTCCAAGTTTTTGTTTTTCTTCTTCTTTTAATCTTTCTTATATTTGATGTATATGTTAAATTCTATATATGTAATGTAATTGTAAATATTTTTGTTACGAGTTTTACTTATACTTGGTTGGTTCTTCATCACGAACTCTTGTGGTAAATTGTAATATTTTGAGAGTTAAGCATTTTTTATTTTTTTATTGGATCTATTGAACTTTTAATGTAATTATTATTTATTATATGATGAAATTATAATATTTTAAATACTTTGTATTATTCTTAATTTTATATTTGTACAATGATATTTTTTCATATTAATTGTAATTATTATTTATATGTGAAATATCTTAAAATTATTATTATTTCATATTAATTATGAAATATCAAACCCTCATAATTAGTAATGTCATTCCTATTCTAATTCCCATTTTTCATTTTCATTCCTATCTTTTATTTCGATTCCTTCATTATTGGTTACTAAGCAAATATGTTACTCCACAAGTATCACCAGTTTTGCTAACTCTTCAACTTCTTCTCTCATCGATTTTTCCAAAAACAATACTTGGGGAATTGAAAATTTTCTAAATTTAATCAAACTTAGTTTCTAACTACTAGATAGCCTATTTGATTTAACCTAAAAAATGAAAAAATATATTAGAATATACATTTTTTATCTTTTCAGTGTATATTGAATATATAGTAATTATTATAAAATACACATAATAATTTATAAATTATTTTTAGATAAGTATTCGTAGAATTAATGATTATAAATAAATAAATTGGTTTAATTAATATTTATAAATTTAATATATTTAATTCGAGCTTGAGAATTTTGTGTTCCTGTATACATAAAAGGAGAAGGCCTGTTAGCTCCCCTCTTAAGCGCAAGATAAAGCAAATTGGGTTGACAAAGAAGAATTTTCCCCATTTATCCATTTGCGTATGACAGAAATTTCCAGCCTGATTCCCTCAATCTAGACCATCTCCCAGACTTGTCTTGGTAATTCAGTTGTCTCTTCATCTATTCCAGCACAATGTCTTGCAAAAAAACGTACAATTCTCTGTACATCACATAATTGCGTGGTAAGAGCCGTATAAATTTGGCAATTATAGCCTGAAAGTTTCAAGTTTACGTAAATTTATACAGCGAAGATTTTCCGCAGCAAACACTTTATGATGTACTTGGTTTCTTTTCTGAAATATGTTGCTTTAACCATCCTGAAGGGGCACGAATAGATCAATTATTACCTTTACTTTAAATCTTGAAAGGACCTCACTCTCACCGCCTCACTCTCACCTCATCTCACCTTAAGCATCTCTATCACACCTAACTACAAAGAGCTGCCCATAGACTGGACCTCGTGTTTGTTTATATGAAAAGGTAGCTTTTTTTTCTAGAGAAAAAGAAACGAATTGCAATCAGAATGGTTACAATTAATTAATAATGGATAAAATTATCTAATCACCTTGACGAACCATGCTTTCACCACAGCTACCTAACTTTATTATTGTAAAAAAAATTATGTATTAAGAAGAAACTAGGCCACTCTTTGAACCAGTATTAAAATCTGAAAGGACTTTTGTTTATCTATCAAAATCTCACCGAAAAAGTCAAGCCCACTTCAATCGATTGAATAATACGCATGAACATTAATTCTATTCTTCCTTTTGCTTTTTCACCGGCTTGCCTGGGAAAGATGATCCCAGACAGACCGCATTTCGATCCTAATAACATTAGACCTTCACCAATTACTTCCTCTCATCCATTCCAATGAATGATACCAATACGGCCCACAGGGTCCACTTGCGGGGACCAGATATAACTTCTAAGTCTGATTGTTATTTCTCCAACGTCGGCAACCCACTATATCAAATGATTGTTTCCTCCTCCAACTAAAAAAAGGACTAGTATTAAGACTAAAAACTCAACAAGCAACACAAAGCACGCCAAAAGCAATCTATAAGCCAAAAGATGGAGTCTAACATCAAACGAACAAAACATGTAAAATATTTGTCCACAATTCAATCGCGCATTCCCAAAATTGAAAGAGAATAGTTTCGAGACATCGATATCACATTCCCTACCCTCACCTAACTTGTCTAAATAAGGGCATACAAAGTCAATAGTTCATCATTGACGAAGTTCAGCTTTCTTCTTTTGCCAAAGCCTGTCAATGGCACTGTCAGCATCACCCTGGAAAATAAAATCATTGTGATAAACATAACATTCAACTTCTTCCACACAGAAAAATCCAATGAAGGGTATCAGTACAAACACCATGTTGAATCTTTACACAAGGAACCCAAAACTTTGAATTTGCATCAACCAATGATTCAAACCTAACTTAAATTCTAAGCTCAATTCCAAGAATGCATCCAAAAGTTTAAAGACGTTTAACAGCCCTCTTGAACCCAATAGATGAATAAAAGTATCGATTGAGAACTTCAATATTTAAAATACCACCACCATCAACTATGAATTTTACTGCTCCTAAGGTTAGCAAAGGTCATGCTTAATGCCACGACTCCTCAAGGTTGATAATTATAATAACAATAAACATCTCATATAAATACTTCTTAAACAATCTTAATCAATTGCGTCATTTTCACATTAAACAAACTGCTGAATCAAAAGCATGGACATGAAGAGCATCCCACGGTATTATAATGTTATATATTGCATCAGACCAAAAACCTCCAATATACAGATCTAAATGAAAAAATAAACAACCGCAAACTAAACAAGAATGCTCATGTTCAATGTGAAGGTTTTTCCTCTCTTCATTTCTGTTAAGCAATACATAATCTTAAAAAAGCAATTCCTAGTCAAAGCAACAAGCAAACATCCAAATAGCAACGCCTTACAAGTTAAGGGTAGAATCAGAAAAGATAACAAAAACCTGAGCCCGGACGAAACCGCAGAGAGCATAGGTGGTGAATTGGCCTGTATAGTGGCCATTGGTATCTAAATGCCCAATATTGATCTGCACAGATGCATGGTCCTTGGCGGTGATGAGCCTATTGGTGGCTGAACTGCAACAGCACCCACCATAATGTGTTAAGGCCATAAAACTGATAAAACCATATCATTATATAAACATAAAAAAGATAAACATACCATTTTCTTGGGATGTAAAGATCCATGTTTTGCCCTTCTTCGTTTTGCATCTTGCCCAATAGATTAAACCCTCAGAAAGCAATCCCCGAAGCTAAAATCACCTGATTCAAAAACAGAACCACAATACTTAAACGCAAAGCAAAGCAAACTTCGCATCAAATTTTGTTTAAAGAGAGACTAAATTCGAGTTGGAGTTAGAGAGAGAAGCTACCAAGACAAGGTAGTGGCCGCAAACACCCTCACAAGGCCGTATGTGTTATATTATATATGTGAAACCCTAATTTCTTTTACCCTTTAAGTGGACCGGCCTTGTACGCCCTTGTTCACACGGTTCGGTCCAGTTTTGACATTTAGTAAGCTCTCGAAACGTTTTAAATGTGGAAAAATTAAGGAAAAATTAAAAAACCAAATCTTCATGAAAAAAAAGTTTTGTTTTGTATTATATTATAAATTCGGAATAATACGATCTAAAAATCTACTTTTAGGTGACAAATTATATTTCTATACTAATAGAACATATAATCCACTCAAATCTAAATTATAAACAATTTAAGTAAATAATCTTATGCATTATTGTTAGATCATAATGTCTTATTTTCTTATAACAATTTTTATATATTTGGCTCATTTGGCCCAAAGATGAAAAAACCCAATTATGTGAAGTTTCCAAAAGTTAACTTGATTAGTTAGAAAATTCTTGAGCATGAGAATTAGTAAAGAAGGCCAGAATTTGCTAGTTAAGACGGTTGAAACATGATTAACATGTCTTTAAAAAATAGACGTGTACTGATGGGCAGTTAGTTAGGACATGACCATGATTGGAGGATAATTGGAAGTTAAACGATTACATGAGAACTGTTTAAGGTAGTTGAATTTGAGAAGGTTATATAAACACACTAACATCACAACACAAAGGATCCCACGACATAATCACACTACTTAAAACGTATCATTGTTTCAAATTTCTTGACACTTTCTACTCATCTTTTACTTAAATAAAATTATCATTTTAACTTCAAATTTAAAGTTTTAACACTATTTCACATTTTTCACGTATATCATTGTTTAGAAGTCAAATGTTTTTTCGAGAGAATTCCTCCTTGGAGTACTCGAATTTTAAGTTGGTCATAAAAAATGATTGCACATCCGATAAGACCACGATATCGCTTGAAGAATGGAAAAGAAGTTGTTGTGCCTCTAGCTTTGGAGGAAAAAGCCTTATTGTAGTAGGGAACAATGATTTTGTATCTCAAATGCTTGTAAATTTGGAGAAGGTAACATTATCTTTGACTAAGTCTCAGATTGACGAGAATTTGAAATTGTTGCAGCCATCAATAAGAAATGATGTTGTTAATGCAAATGATATTTTAGAGCTGAAGTCCAATTCGACCACTATTGCTAAAGCAAACAAGATGTTGACATATAAAATGGAAAAGCTTTCTTTTTTTGTTACAATTCGTTGGGTAGAACTCTCTTTCTCAAATAATATAGATTTTTGAACGACCCGGGGTATAACTCGTACCAAATATAATGGAAGTTGGTGAGCATAGTTGTCCTCCAGTTTCTCCTATGGAAGAAAGATATGTTCCTCTTTATAAAAGAGAAGATATTTCTATTGTGTCTTCGTGCACTAATTTTAGAAGCAGTTGATAGATTGTTAGGGCCTACGTTGTTGGTAAACAGAGATTTAGTTTTGAAGTTGAAGCTAATGGGTCGAATTATGGCTTAAGTTGCAACTTTTTTACTGTAAACCATAATCCTATTCTTATTGTTGCTCCTCCATACATGAGGCTTCAAATTGATAAGGAAGTTGCTAGAGAAGCTATTTAAAAACTATATGGGCTTGGCTTGAGATAAATTGTCTATCCAAAAGTCCATAAGCTTTATCAAGAGCACGTTGACTACGGGAAACCTTATCCCTATGATTACAAAATTCTTAAGTTTACATTTTTTTTAGGTCAAGATGGCCATTTAATTATCGAGCATATTGCCAGATTCAATTACGAAAATTTTAACAACTTGAATCTTAGGCTATTTCCAAATTCTTTGACACGTACGTCTTTTTCCTAGTATGCTTTATAGCTATTAGTTGGAAAATAGTCTCCTAGTTTTACGCTTAAAACTACAAGGATACGGATCATAACTTATAGTATTAAGCAAATATCGATCTCACAAAGATTGTGCTTAGGCACCACATAATTTAGATTAATCTTTGTTTAAGAACCCAATTTTTTATGGAAATAAACTAGAAAATTAAATTAAATTAAACAACTTAACAAAACACAAATGATAACTAATAAACGCAGAAACTTGGAATTCAAGATTTTCACAACTATAAATCACTTTTTCACTATCTTGTCTCGCTTATATTTTATTAATTGAATTGTGTTTCACTAAGATGTCCTAATGTATTAACTACCCTCTCTTAGGGTGTAATTAATTGTCTCTAGCCAAATAAAATGGAGATGCTCAATCTACAAAATCAATCCACAATGCACTTAGTTATTAAGTTATCCTATGGATGATCAATTAAATTATCTAAGATCTCTCTTTTAACTAAGTAATTAACTTGATAAATGTAGGTCTATAGAATTCCAACTCTCATTGCACAATCCTACACAAATTATCCAACATAATCTCTTAATATATATCAAGGGATATATATATATATATATATATATTCAATATTCATAAAAAACAACTATCATTCAAATCAACAAAATCTGAGTTTTAACAAAAAGTTTAAAAGTAATCTCTTGTAACACCCCATTCCCGCTGAACCCGAACCCGATATTGACAGTGATACCCGAGTCCGTGCCCCGCGAGGATGGCGTGTCACATCACTTAACAATTTAAAAACTCGGTATATAATTTTTTTTTCTTTTTAAAACTCTTTACACTTCACTTATATGTGATCACTTTTTCCTTCCAAAACTAATTTGTTATTTAAAACTGAAAGTGAA
>JANIIA010000008.1:11199218-11215800 GCA_027478495.1 Erythroxylum alaternifolium | reverse complement strand
TCATTGCATCAAAAACAACAAGAGTTCCACAAATAGTTCAAGAACAACTCCTACAAAGTGTTTAGCTACTCATATTCATGAACAATCCAACAAAGTCCATGTTTTTCACACTAAAAGTTATAAAGAGAAAAGAATAAAACCTAGGTAAAGTCAAGGACTCCTTCTCTTTACTCTAAAAAGCTGGAAAAACTCTGAAGCTTGATGTTGTCGCCACTTTTCCAAGATGGATTCTGTGTTTTCCTCTCTAGCTAGCCTTCAAAAGACTCACTTTTTCTATTTTTGGAGTGGTCTGTTGATTGATGGAGGCTCCGAGGTTTAGAGCCTTTTTATATGTCAAGGAGAGGGTCAAACCACTTAACAGCTTGTGTTTAACTTGATTTTGTCGACTTTCGCTTGTCACCCTTATACATAAGAACGATCGTGACAGAGAGGTAGTCATTTGTAGTTGCACGATTGTGTACAAGCACGATCGTGGCAGAGAGGTAGTCATTTGTAGTTGCACGATAGTGTAATGCTGTTTGATCGCTTTCTGCACTCTTCACTTTGTTGACCATAACTTCCTCTTTGGCACACATGAACTACACGCTCCGCACACATTTTCCTTCCTCTCCACCAAATTTCATTGTCATCTGAATTCTCTAAGTCTTCCCAGTGGTGCCATTAAATCATCTGTACCACATCCACAGCTGCAAATCTGATACTTGCATAATTCATCAACAAGGTGCATCAATCCATCCTAAAAAATAAGCTCCAAAACTACCCTCAAACACTAGATAATGTAAAGAAACAACTAAACATTTCAAATATTAAGAAAAGATGCAAAAGATGTTAAAGATCAAATAAACTAGAACTAAAACATACAAAGAAGGACTTAAAACACATGAAAACACACTAGAAACATAACCTAAAAATACACTTATCAACTTCTCCACACTTAAACCTTTGCTTGTCCTCAAGCAAAATCAAATATAACCAATCCATTATATCAATTCATCATCACAAGGATTAAGAGCATGCAATCTTTCAAACTTTGGCCACTCGAATGTCCAATTACTACACACATCATAACAAGTTTTTACCGGCATACATTAACAAACTCAAGTTATGACACTATCGATCAAGGGCAAGCATTGACTCAAAATGGATCTTTCTCACGAATCCACTTATTTCACTCAAGTGTTTAAGGTTAGTGTTTCGCTCAAGACTCCCTATAGGAAAGTACACTACCATAGACTTGCAAATACACCAATTCTTCTCCACAGTGATTACATGCACAAATAGATCAAAGGGACTTTGCTAAGGGTTGTAATGGGGCTAGGGTTTAAGGTATGTAAAACGGGGTTTGAGGGCTCATCACAAGCACTCATGGAATACTAAGTATGTAAAGGGACACAAAATGATTTCTGAGACATGCAAATGGATATAACTAACTACTTTGTACTTATTATTGCTACTATATGTTATTCTTTTCCTTTTCCATTTTTTATCACAAAAACAAAGAAATACAAACAAACATTAGCAGCTAGATGTAATGTGCTATGAAAGCAGAAGTACAAAGAAAGCTATTCAAAGCGTCTCAGAAAAAAATTGTAGTAAGAAAATCCGAAACTAATGTAAACTTAGCTCTCTATTAAACTTGTGATATGGTAGGCTAATGAGGTTTAAGGTTTAAAATGAGGTGTTTTCTAGAAACAAAAAGTTCAAAGGCTCAAAGGGGTTTGCAAGGGACAATGACATAGGTTGGTCATTTAAGTCAAAGGCTAAAAGAACGAGGGCCTTAATCACTTATATTTAGCATGCATCTAGTAGATTCAAATTGGTTCAGGGCAAGTTCTAGGGGTACTACCTATGGGAGTATCTTACAATTCAGGAAATGATATGACTATGGAATAGAGTCATCTAGGCTCAACTCCTCACTTAGGCTCAAATGAAAATCCATCATATTTCTACACATCACCTAATCACTCAAATATCAATTTCTGAGTAAGTTTATGTAACCAACTACTCAAGCCAATCCGCATAGTTCACATTCTATCTAAGTGACCTAATTCAATCTTCAAGTATGTGTCTCAATCTTATTCCGACTACTATAATAGAATCTCAAGGAAACAACTTCTATCTCAAAGATCCAAATGCAGGGAAAATGATAAACCTAGGACTAGCAACCTAATATACAACCTACAAGACATGCCAAAATTAAATGTAAACACAAACATCAAATAATTAGCTACCAAGCTACCTCCCTACACTTGAAGGACACATTGTCCTCAATGTGTGATGAGACAACTACAAACAAAGAACACAATTACTAAGGCTAAAAACCACAACACAAAACAAGTACCAATGCCACATTCATAAAAGAACTAGAAACAAACAAACAAACAAACAAACACAAAAAAAATAAAAACAAAAAAAGAGGGAGTTTAGAAAGCTTGTGGAGAGGGCAGAGGTGATGGGATTGGAGATGGAACGTGGAGTCCTTGCATCTCCCAAGACTTGTGGATTTTCTCTTTTTGGTACCGTTGTTGACGGGCTATCAGTTGCATTTGCTCATTCATTTGGTTGAGCTACTACTGTGTCTTTCTTTTGCTGTCGACCAGGAGTATGTATACTCTCTCCCAACCTGTTGGCCCCTCTAATTCCTCACTTGATTTATACGAGTCCAGTGAAGAAAGTCTAGAACTTAAAGCTCTACTGGAAAACCTGTGCTTAACTATAGTGCGTGTTCGAGGATCTCGGAGCTCCATATTGTGGTACGGTAGTATCTCCACACGTCTTAAGTACGGTGTACCAAAATACTCACAAGAAGCAAGGGTTAGTCCAGTAAGATCAATCTTAAAATGTTGAGCCAAAGCAGTGGCTAAATACCCCATTCCTATGGATGTTCCCTTTCTTACCACAGATTGGATCAAAGATTGAGAAAAATAAGAGAACATGTTCGACTTAATCTTTTCATCTATGCATCATAATAAAAACAACTCCCTAATGAAGCATTTGCTGCTTTGAGTTTTGGAAAACATAGCATAACATATGAATTTGTGCAAAAGCAACTGCTCAGGATTAAGAATGTGAGCATTCGATGCATTGTGAGGCATTAAAATCAAGTAAGACAGTTAAGTACTTCCAATAAATGGTAGATGAGAAGTCTTGATGGTGATCTTTCATCTATGGCTTAGCAAAACCAAAGAGTTAGTGTAACAACTTGTCATCCAAGCTACGAGCCTGGCCTCGTAGTCTAAACCAGAATTTATTAGGTTTACTAGATTCAAACCTCAAAGAAGTGAAAAACACAAGTGTTAGTTCACAGAAAATAGGGTAATCCATATGCACATATTGTTCCCAATGACCTTTCCTATACAATTTCAACAATTTATCCTTCAACTCTATTTCTTCTAGCGTATCAAAATCTAAATATCGTGGTGTATGAATGATTATAGTTTTTAGAATAGCATACCTGTCACCTTCTTCCTTGGAATAAATGGGAAAAGGGGCATCATAATTAACTGCAATGTTTGCAGCATTTTGGCCTTCCATCTCAGCTTGGATGGGTGCGACAGATTTTTCGCAAATAGTCTTAGTTCTTGGAGGCATAATGGCATGAAAACCTACAAAAATCACAAAAGAAACATGATAATTTTCAAGAAAAAACACACTCAGCCCTTAGAGAGAGAAACTTGCGAAAATGGAGGGAAGGAGGAGAAAAAGAAAAGCAAAAACAACACAAATCTACACAAAACTGAAGGTTTTGATGAAAAATATAAGTAAACTTACAAGATGTGGTTGAAAATTGAAAGAGAATGAGCAAGCTTTCGTGAAGAGAGGTTGTGGGTGCCGAAACTAGAGAGAGGGGATCGTAGGGAAGAGAATAATAAACGAGGGGTATGTTTTTAGGGTTGTTTTAAACGGGGGGTGGGTGAGAGCTACTACTGGCCCTGCACGATCGTGCACACCCCTAATAAGTGAAATGCTTTTGTCACGATCGTGCTAGTTCACGATCGTGCATCTCTGATGAGTGAAGGCTTCTGTCACGATCGTCCTAGTGCACGATCGGGCACCCCTGATGAGTGAAGGCTTCTATCATCGTGGCAAGGGGTGTCTCTCAAACTTGTTCTAATTCACTCTAAATGGCTCCTAACTTGGTTCTAAATCACTCAAAACTTGCAAATTCAAATTTTAACAAAAAACCCTACAACCAAACTCAAGAAAATAGTAGTCAAACTTAAGAAAAAAAACAAAATTAAAGTAAGAAACAACTTGAAAACCAAACAACAACAACTTAAACAACCTAAGAACTAACCATAACATGCTTCATTTAAGGTCATGAGCTCGACCAAAGTTCAATTTAATGAAAAAGAGTAAGGGAAAGGTAAGAAATCACTTCCCTTTCATGAGAGATAGCTCCTCTAATGTAAAGCTTGCTTTGATTTCCATTGAACTAAAAGGCTTCACCCTTGGTGTTCTCTAATTCTATTACTCCATGATCAAATACTTGAAGTACCTTAAAAGGTCCACTCCACCTTGACTTGAGCTTTCCGGGAAATAAGCAAAGTCTTGAATTGTATAGAAGAACTAAATCCCCACTCTTAAATTCCTTCTCTTTGATGTGAGTATTAAGCCACTTCTTAACTTTCTCCTTGTACAACTTGGCATTTTCATAAGCATCAAATCTCAACTCTTCCAATTCATTAATTTGCAGCAACCTCTTCTCACCCGCAATTTTCCAATCCATGTTCAATTTCTTTATTACCCAATAAGCCCTATGCTCCAGCTTCAAGGGTAAATGACAAGCCTTACCATACACAAGTCTATAGGGACTAGTACCTATAGGTGTCTTGAAAGCTGTCCCATATGCCCAAAGTGTGTCATCCAACTTTAAAGCCTAGTCTTTTCTTGAGGTGCTCATTGCTTTCTCTAAATTCTTCTTCAACTCTCAGTTTACCACCTCCACTTGGCCATTAGTTTGTGGATAATATAGGGTAGCCACTCTGTAGCGAACATTATACTTTCTCAAAAGAACTTCAAACGACTTATTACAAAAATGACTAACCCCGTTACTTATAATTGCCTTTGGCACCCCAAATCGAGTGAATATCCTCTTAATGAAACGTTGAACCACCTTACCATCGTTTGTTGGAGTAGCCATAGCTTCAACCTAATTAGAAACATAATCCACTCCAACTAAGATAAACTTGTTACCTAGTGAGGATGGGAATGGTCCCATGAAATCCAAGCCCCACACATCAAATATCTCTACCTCTATGATGATTGAAAGTGGAATCTCATCCCTCTTTGATATATTGCCCACTCGCTGGCATTTATCACACTTCAGTATAAAATTTTGAGCATCCTTAAATAAGTTGGCCAGTAGAATCCACTCTCTAAGACCCGAGCAGCTGTCTTATTTACTCCATATTACCCTACATAAATAGGACTATGACATTGCATTAACACTTCAGGTGTGTCATCATCAGGGACACACTTGCGAATTACACTACCAGCATAAATCTTATACAGTATGGGTTCATACCAAATGTAACAAGAACACTAGAATAAGAAACGTTTCCTTTGTTGATAAGGAAGATTAGAGGGAAGAACACCATCTAAGAGATAATTTGCAATATCTGCAAACCAAGAAAGAAAGGGGTTTTCTACCATCTTTAAGGCTTCATCAGGGAAGCGCTCCTCAATTTACTCTTCTTCTTCTTTATGTTCCCCTTCAAGTCTTGATAGGTGGTCTTCTACAAAAATTTTTGCTCCTTTCTTGTGTTTAATCTCAAGGTTGAACTCTTAGAGTAGAAGTACCCATCTGATAAGCCTAAACTTGACATCCTTCTTTACAAAAAGATAACGCAGCATCGCATGATCTGTAAAGACAATAATATGTGAGCCTAAAAGATAAGAGCAAAATTTCTCATGCAAAAACTACTGCAAGCAACTCCTTTTCTGTAGTAGTGTAGTTCAGTTGTACGCCTGTCAAGGTCTTGCTCATATAGTAGATAGCATGTAGTTTCTTCTCCTTTTGCTATCTAAGTACACATCCCACTGCGTGTTCACTTGCATCACGCATAATCTCGAAAGGGAGTAACCAATCCGACGCTATCAAGATAGGTGTTGTTGTGAGTGCCTTCTTCAACCTGTTAAAAGAATCTAAGCAATCCTAAACACAAAAGGCACATCTTTTACTAACAAATGGTAAGGGTCTAGCAATAAGGGAAAAATCCTTGATGAACCATCTGTAGAACCCTAGATGACCAAGGAAAGCTCATATGCCCTTAATGTTGGTGGGAGGGGGTAACTTTTCAATCACTTCAGTCTTTGCTCGATCCACTTCAATCCCTTTACATGAGATCCTATGGCCCAATACAATCCCCTCTTGGACCATGAAATGACACTTCTCTTAGTTTAGAACTAGATGAGACTCCTTACATCTTTGAAGCACTCTATCTAAATTAAACAAACAATCATCAAAAGAATCTCTAAAGACAGAGAAGTTGTC
The DNA here is from genome assembly GCA_027478495.1 of Erythroxylum alaternifolium. Taxonomy (NCBI): domain Eukaryota; kingdom Viridiplantae; phylum Streptophyta; class Magnoliopsida; order Malpighiales; family Erythroxylaceae; genus Erythroxylum; species Erythroxylum alaternifolium. The sequence continues at coordinate 11,209,304 of JANIIA010000008.1, read as the reverse complement.
CATAAATACCTCCATGAAGTTCTCATTCATGTCTGCAAAAATGGCCATTATGCACCTTTAGAATGTGGTAGGTACATTGTATAACCTAAAAGGCATCCTCCGATAAGCGAAAGTCCCATAAGGACAAGTGAAAGTGGTCTTTTCTTGATCCTGTAGGTATATGAATACTTGATTGTACCCTGAGTATCCATCAAGAAAATAATAAAATGCATAGCCAGCCACCCCCTCAATCATTTGGTCCACAAAAGGTAAAGGAAAATGGTCTTTCTTGGTGGCCAAGTTAAGTTTCTTGTAATCAATACACACTCTCCAACCCGTGATGGTCCTAGTAGAAATCTGTTCACCTTTTTCATTTTCCATCACTGCCATACCTCCTTTCTTAGGCACACACTGCAAAGGACTCACCTACTCATTATCTGAAATAGGGTAAATAATCCCCGCATCTAAGAGCTTCACTACTTCATTCTTCATAACCTCATGCATGTGTGGATTTAACCTTCTTTGTCTCTCCCTTACTGTATTGCATCATTCCTCAAGGTTAATCCTATGCATCACCACATTGGGGCTAATCCCTCTAATATCAGCAATTTGCCAAGTCATGGCTTTCATCCGCTTCCTAATAGTCTCTACTACTTTCTTTTCTTACTAAAAATCCAAGGAGTTGGATATGATGATGGGTAGGGTGTGGTCCGTACCTAAGAAAGTATATCTTAAGTGAGAAGGTGAGGGTTTTAGGTCTAAGGTGGGTGGCTTAACAAGGGAGGGTGGTGTAGGGCTATCCGATCTCTTTAACTTCTCTTGCTCACTTCCCTCACATATCTCTTCTTCATTCACACCTTCATCTATATTCACTTCAACAACTTCTGCAACCTCCTTTTTAACTTCCTTCATACAATCATCTACAATATCAATGTTCATACATGTAGTCCCATCAATCGATTTCTTTAGAGTTTTAGGCATATTAAGTTCAACCTGTTCATCGTCAATTCTCAAAATAAGTTTCCCTTCACGCACATCAACTAATACCCTACCAGTATTCATAAAGGGTCTACTCAAAATCAAAGGACAATTCGTATCCTCTTCAAAATCCAACATAACAAAATCCACCGGAATAATAAATTTATCTATTTTTACCAATACATCTTCGACAACTCTGAATGGCTTATTGATGGATTGATCCACAAGTTGAATGAGCATAGATGTTGGCTTGATGTCTCCTAAACCTAGTTTGCTAAAAATAGATAAAGGCATCAGATTAATACTGGCACCTAAGTCATATAAGCATTTAGCAAATTCAAAGTCACAACTAACACATGGAATCATAAAACTCCCTGGATCTTGTAGTTTTGATGGCAAGGTGTTTGAAATGGTTAAACTACAATTTTTTGTCAGGGTCACCGTTTGATTACCATCCCAAGTTCGTTCGTGTGTGAGTATGTCCTTGAGAAACTTCGCATACTTGGGCATTCACTCCAATGCTTCCACCAATGACAAGTTAATCTTTAGCTTCTCCAAGAACTTGGAGAACTGAGTATCTACCTGATGTTGTTTCACCCTTTGTGGATATGGAAGATTAGGCTTATAGGGTGGTGATGGAATGTATGGCTTCTCTTCTTCTTACTCTTCCTCCTTCTTCCTTTCTATCTCCTTGCCCTTCTCCTTACTTGACTCTCCTATTACACACTTGGTTTTTCCAGTTGCTTACCATTCCTAAGTGTGATCGCCTTGAGTTGTTCCTTTGGATTTGTCTCAGTGCTGCTTAGTAAGCTACCTACATTTTTAGAAGATAAGGCAGTAGCAAGTTAGCCTATTTAAACCTCTAAATTGTGGATGGATGAAGCATGGTTCTTCAAAATTGCATCCTGGCTTGCAAACATCCATTTCTGATACTCTTTTTGGGTTGCAAATTTAGAGTTCATCGCATCCATCATCTTATCCATCTTACTCTCCAAGGCTCCAAATCGATCTTGCTGAAATCTGAGAGGTCCTGGAGGTCTTGCTGGGCCACCTACATAGTTAGCACTCCAAGAAAAATTTGGATGATTTTTCCATCCTGGATTATAAGTGTTGGAGTAAGGGTTGTTACCTTTTTCTTGTGTTTGGCCCAACTAATTTACCTATTATGTGATACTGGCTACTAACAAGAAACACTCTACTGTGCAATGGTTGTCCTGCCCATATAACTCGCATTGGGTTTACATGGCTTTGACTGTGGATGAAGACGCTCCTTGCATATTGTTCAACTTCTAAGTGAGAGTAGTAATCTAGGCTTGCAAGGCTATAACAGAATCAATTGGAATCATGCCTTTTTATTCCCTTGTGCCTTGCCTACTCCTTTCATTTGACCATATACAACTGTTGCTGGCCAACTCCTCTAAAAGATCATGAGCAGCCTCAATGGTTTTCCTCATCAAAGACCCTCTAGCAGCTGCATCAATGGTTCCTCTTGTAGTTTGATTCACACCATTGTGGAATGTCTAGAGTAAGAACTCCTTTGGAAGGTTGTGGTATGGGCAGCTTCATTGCAATTCTTTAAACCTCTCCCAAGCTTCATATAAGGACTCCCATCATTTTGCTGAAAGTTTGTAATCTCCTTAATGATCTGAGTAGTCTTTGTCAAAGGGAAGGACTTGGCGAGGAAGGCTTGGGCTTCTTGCTCCCATGTGGTAATCTAAGATGCATTAAGTGAGTTGTAATAATAGCTTGGATCGATCTCGTAAAGTGAATGGAAATAGTCTGAGCCGCACAACATCATCAGACATCCTATTAAATCTAAACGTATCACATATCTCCAAGAAGTTGGCTAGGTAGGCATTGGGATCTTCAGTTGATAACCCATAGAATTGAACACTATTCCGGAGTATGTTGAGGAGTGCAAGCTTGATTTCAAAATTGTTTGCTTGAACTGCAAGCCTTGTGACTGTTGTGGACTAAATCTGGGCCTCATGAAATCCATCAATGTTCTCTCAGGCCCTCCTAGTTCTCCTTCTTCTGTCATATTGCTTTGTAATGCCTCTTAGCGCTTAGCTCTTCTTAACTCTCTTCCGTATCTTATGATATTAAATAGCTCTTCTTCACTAAACTCGGTAGATCTTCTTGTGCTCCTTGTGTTCATGCATCTGCAAATACATAAGGAAAAGTATCAAAAACTATTAAATCAAAGTCACTAAACTAAACAAGATGCTAACAAATCAAACCCCATCAATGGAGCCAAAATCTTGTTCATTCTCAAACCAAACTATTAGTTTTACATCAAAAATTGCAAGTATACAAGTCGTTACTTGTAGTTAAAAATAGATATTGTCCCATAGAGATTGATGTTAGACACTACTCAATTTAGGTTAAGCTTTGTTTATGAAAACGATTTTAAAAGATTAAAAACTGGAAATTAAATGAAAATTAATTAAACTAGCAATGAACACCCAATTAAGAAAAAGCGCAGTAATTTGATGGCCAAGATTTAAAATTAGGAGTTACTCTATCCCTATTTTGCTTTCCTCTTGTGTTCTTGATCCAATTATGCTAGACCCAATATTTTCTAATGTTCAACTACCCTCTCTCAAAGTGTAATTAGCTAAACTTTTCCTAATCCTTCAACAAGATTTTAAGCACTCTTATAGGTGATTTTTAATAAACAGCTAAGATCTCTCTTCAACTATTTAGAAAAACCTAAATATTTATTAGATCCATTAGGAACTAACTCTCGTTATACTACCTAACTTAAGTAACCACCCTCACCCTCTAGGTCTATTGTATGGTATAAGCACAATAAATATCACAAAACATCTTTCATTACATCAAAAACAACAAGAGTTCCACAAATAGTTCAAGAACAACTCCTAAAAAGTGTTTAGCTACTCATATTCTTGAACAATCTAAGAAAATCCATATTTTTCACACTAAAAGTTATAAAGAGAAAAGAATGAAAGCTGGTTAAAGTCAATGACTCCTTCTCTCTACTCCAAAAAGCTGGAAAAATTTCGAAGCTTGATGTTGTCTCCACTTTTCTAAGATGCATTCTGTGTTTCCCTCTTTGGCTAGCCTCAAATAGACTCACTTTTTCTATTTTTGGTGTGGTCTGCTGATTGATGGAGGCTTCTAGGGTTTAGAGCCTTTTTATATGTCAAGGGGAGGGTTAAACCACTTAAAAGCTCGTGTTTGACCTGATTTTGCTGAGTTCTGCCTATCACCCTCCTGCACAAGCACAATTGTGACAAAGATGTAGTCATTTGTAATTGCACGATTGTGACAGAGAGGTAGTCATTTGTAGTTGCACGATTGTGCACAAGCTCGATTGCACAATTGTGTACTGCTGTTTAACCTCTTTCTGCATTCTTCACTCTGTTGATCATAACTTTCTCTTCGGACTGCTGATTGACTCGAAATTTGAACTGTAAGCTCCTCACACGTTGTCCTTCCTCTCCATCAAGTTTCATTGTCATCTGAATTCTCTAATCTGCCCAGTGGTGCCATTAAATCACCTGTACCACATCCACAACTGCAAATCTGATACCTGCACAATTCATCAACAAGGTATATCAATCTGTCCTAAAAAGTAAGCTCCAAAGCTACCCTCAAATACTAAATAATGTAAAGAAACAATTAAACACTTCAAAGATCAAGAAAAGATGCTAAAGATCAAATAAACTAGAACTAAAACACACAAAGAAGCACTTAAAACATATGAAAACACACTAGAAACATAACATAAAACATACCTATCAACTTCCTAACACTTAAACCTTTTCTTGTACTTAAGCAAAATGAAACACAACCAATCCACTCTATCAATTCATCATTACAAGGATTAAGAGCATGCAATCTTTCAAACTTTGTCCACTCGAATGTCCAATTACTACATACATCATAACTAATATTCATCGGCATACACAAACAAACTCAAGTTATGGCACTATCGATCACAAGGAAGCATAAACCCAAAATGGATCTTCCTCATGGAATTCACTCATTTCACTTAAGTGTTTAAGGTTAATGTTTCGCTCAAGACTCCCTATAGGAAAGTGCTACACCATAGACTTGCAAGTACACCAATTTGTCTCCACAGTGATTACATACACAAATAGATTAAAAGGACTTTGCTAAGGGTTGTAATAGGGCTAGGGTTTAAGGTATGCAAAAAGTAGTTTAAGGGCTCATCATAAGCACTTATAGAATAGTAAGTATGCAAAGGGACACAAAATCATTTCTGAGACATGCAAATGGATATAACTAACTACTCCGCACTTATTGTTACTACTATATCTTATTCTTAGTATTTTTTTTCTCTTTTTTCTCTTTTATTTTTTTTGTCTTTGTTTGTCTTTTCTCTTTTTTTTCACAAAAATAAAGAAATAGAAACTAAGATTAGCAGCTACGTGTAATTTGCTCTAAAAGTAGAAATACAAAGAAAGCTGCTTAAAGTGTCTCATTTGCCTTTCTCATTTAGTAAAAAATTCCAAACTAATGTAAACTTAGCACTCTATTAATCCTTTTGATAGGGTATGGTAATGAAGTTTGAGGTTTAAAATGAGGTGTTTTCTAAAAAAAAAGGTCAAAGGCTCAAAGGGATTTGCAAGGGATAATGACATAAGTTGGCCATTTAAGTCAAGGGCTAAAAGAACGAGGGCCTTAATCACTTCTAATTTGCATGCATATGGTAGATTTAAATTTGTTCAGGGCAAGTTCTAGGGGTATTACCTATGATACTATCATACAATCAAGGAAATGATATGACTATGGAATAGAGTCATATAGGCTCAACTCCTCACTTGGGCTCAATTGAAAATCCATTATGTTTCTACACATCACCTAATCACTCAAATATCAATTTCTGAGTAAGCATATGTAACTAACTACTCAAGCCAATCCGCATGGTTCACCTTATATCCACGTGGCCTAATTGAATCTTCACACATATGACTCAATCCTAATTATAACTACTATGATAGATTTTTAAGGCAACAACTTCTATCTTAAAGATTGAAGTTCAGGGAAAATGAAAAACCTAAAACTAGTAACCTAATATGCAACCTACAAGACATACCACAATGTAATGTAAACATAAACATCAAATAATTAGCTACGTAGCTTGGTAGCTACCTCCCTACACTTAAAGGAAACATTGCCCTTAATGTATGATGAGATAACAAAAAACACAAATAGTAAGGCCAAAAATGACAACACAAAATAAGTACAAATGCAATGGTCGCAAAAGAATTAGAAACAAACAAACAAAAAAACAAATAAATACAAAAACAATAAAAGAGGGAGTTTAAAAAACTTATGAAGATGGCGGAGGTGATGAGGTTGGAGATGGCACGTGTAGTCCTTACATCTCCCAAGATTTGTGAATTTTCTTGTTGAGGTACTGTTCTTGGTGGGATATCTCCTATATTTGCTGATTCATTTGCTTCAGCTGCTGCTGTGTGTTTCTGTTGCTTTCAGCCAAGAGTGTGTATACTCTCAACCAACCTGGTGGCCCCTATTGTTCCTCCTCACTTAATAAAAATGAGTCCAGAGAATTAAGTCTAAAACTTGAAGCTCCATTTGAAAACCTGTGCTTCACTGCAGTACGTGTTTAAGGATCTCGGAGCTCCCTGTTGTGGTGTTCTATAATCTCCTCACATCTTAAGTATGATGCAACAAAATACTCATAAATAACAAAGGTTAGTCCAGTAAAATCAATATGAAAATGCTGAGCCAAAGTAGTGGCTAAATACCCCATTCCTAAAGTTGTTAACTTTCTTCCCACATATTGGATCAAAGATTGAGAAATATAAGAGAACATGTTAGGCTTAATCTTTTCATCAATGCACCATAATAAAAACAAATCCTTAGTGGAGCATTTGTTACTTTGACTTTTCAAAAACACAGCGGAACACATGAATTTTTGCAAAAGCAACTTCTCAAGATTAAGAATGTGTGCATTCGATACATTATGAGGATTATACTCAAGCAAATCAGTTTAAAAGTTCTAATAAATGGTAGATGAGAATTCTTGAAGGCCATCTTCTACCCATTCCTTTGAAAAACCAAATAATTGTTGTAACAACTTCTCATCCAAGCAGTGAGCCTGGCCTCGTAGTCTAAACCAAAATTTATTAGGTTTGCTAGACTCAAACCTCAAAGAAGTGAAAAACTTAAGTGTCAGTAAAGGGAAAACATGGTAATCCATATGCACAAATTGTTCCTATTGACCTTTTTTACAGAATTTCAACAATTTATCTTTCAACCCTACATGTTCTAGCACATCAAAATTAAAATATCTTGGTACTTGAATGATCCTAGTCTTCAGAAGAGCATACCTGACACCTTCTTCGTTGGAAAAAATAGGAAAAGGGACATCATAATCAACTACAATGTCTACAACATAACAGCCTTCGACCTCAATAAAGATGGTTTTGTCAAATTTCCTGGTAGTAGCTTTAGTTTTTGGAGACATAATGACATTAAAACTTGAAAAAATAAAAAAAGAAACATAAGTTTGGAGAAGGAACACACTCAACCCCTAGACATAAATATTTTCGAAAATGGAGGGAAGGGGGAAAACAAAAACAAAAATTGAAAGTTTTGATGAAAAACCTAAGCAAACTTAGAATATTTGGTGAGAAATTGGAAGAGAATGAGCTATCAGTGCCGAAAATGTAGAGAGGGGAGCATAGAGCAGAGAATAATAAACGGATATTGGTTTTTAGGGCTGTTTTAAATGTTTTAAAAACTCACCCTGTAGTTGCACGAATGAAACGTTTTGTCAGGATCATTTTTGTGCACGATCATACACCATTTTAATAAAGGCTGCTATCAGGATCGTGCTAGTGCATGATCATGCATTTTGGCAATAGAAACGTTCTGTCACAATCGTGGTAGTGTACGATCGTGCAATTTAGAGAAGGAAAGCCTCTGTAACGATCATGCCCCCTGCTGTGCGAAAGCTTTTGTCATGATCATGCTTGTGCATAATCGTGCACTTACTATGTGAAAGATTTTATCACGATCATGCACCCCTAATGCGTGAAAGCTTTTGTGACGATCATGATAGGGGGTGTCACTCAGTTCTAATTCACTCACTCTTGTTCTAATTCATTCAGACGCACTTACTCTTTTGCCTAACTCAAACTATTCTATCCTATTACCAAACCCCTGATCTAGCTGACCTCCGTCTCTGCTTTATCCTCTCTCCTCTTCTTTAGAAATTATTGAACTATGATGAATAAGACATTAACCTCTCTTCTTCGTAACTTCAGAAAGCATTTACCTCTCTTCTTCTTTGTATGAGGTTTATGCACACGGCCATGCACGGCCGTGCATATGTCGCACGGCTTTACAGATGCTACTTCATAATTAACTTTCATAATTAATTAATGTTAATAAGGAATTAAAATGAAAATTAATATAATACAAAATTACAATATTAATAAATTGTTTACAAATAAATTTAGGATAATAATGATGATGGAAATGTTTGTCATTTCCAAAGCAATTATTAGTAACATTTCTCGCCATTTAACTTATTTGTTTATCCGATTTTCATAAACTTTATTTTCTTCAAGAAAATTAACTTGAGATCCTCTCCCAAAAATCTACCTTTCTATCACTATTTTGTTAGTATATATCTCCCTCTCTGTGTTAATTTTTTTTACCATTTGTCTATGTTAATCAATTATTGACGAATAAGTGTCTTTCACCTTTATTTATTTACTTGCTAGTTGTTAAAGATAATTTGTTATTTCTGTTTTCATTACAGTAATTGTTGAAAATATTTAGAATTTATTATTATCTAAGTTGTATGTTTCTGTTTAACATTTTTGTATTCATTATTATCTACCTTTTATGTTTCTGTTGATAATTTTTGGTTTTACATATACGCAAGTGATAAATTAATATGTAAAGGTTGATTTGGTTATTGTTTATGTTTTAAGTAAGTGTTGAAGATATTTGAAATTTTTTTGTATCTAACTTTTATGGGAGTGTTTATAGTTTCTATTTTTACGTACACGTCAATGATAATTAATGTGTAACGATTGAGTTGGTTAATATTAAGTTATAGTTAGGAACTTCTAAAACATATTATTTGTAAAATGGGAACAATTTACCATCAAATCTCTGATGGATTTTTCTGTTACAAGAATGAAATAAGATATGGATGGAAAAAATAAAACATCCTAGGTTTTTGTTAATACTCGTCTTTTGTTGTGTTAATAATTTTATCTAAAAATAATGGTCTTCGTTTGTGAATTTGACAGGTGTAAAAGTGGATGGTAGATCTACTCCGTGCCATCGTTTAGATTATTAAATTGATAAGGAGTAGTATAACAATGATATTGGCATTGGGAATGAGAGTAGTAATATTAATTCAAGAGATTTGGTTACAAGAGAGTTAGTACCGAAAATTGGCATGCAATTCAGGACAAAAGAAGAAGTCTGTTAATTTTATTTAATTTATGCCAAGCGTGTGGGCTTTGTAATTAGAATAATCAAAAATCACAAAGATAAATCTGGTAAATTGATTTGTAGGGTTTTTTGTTGTAGTACTGAAGATAAAAGGATGCCAGATAAAAGAGATTTGTATGTAAGAGCTCCACAGTCAGAAACAAGATTTGGTTGTAAGGCAAGAATGAAAGTTAATAGTATGTAATCAGGAATATTTCAAGTGATTCAATTTTTGGAGAATCATAATCACTACCTTTCAAGTCCAAACAAAACATGTTTACATAGAACTAACAGAAAGATATCTTCAGCTGCAGCAATGCAAATTGAAATGGCTAAGGAATTCGACCGAAAGCATCTTATGATCTTATGGTGAGAAAAACAGGTCGAAGAAATTATATTGACTTTATTATGAAGGATTACAAGAATTATTTAAGATCTAAAAGAACAAGAGACATAAAAAAGGGAGATATATGTGGTATGTTAGAATATTTGTATAAAATGCAGGTTGAAGATCCTAATTTCTTTTATGATATTCAAGTGGATGAAGATGATTTGATTACTAACATATTTTGGTCTGACACAAAGATGAGGAATGACTACTTAGACTTTGGTGATGTTGTTTGCTTCGATACTACTTACAAGAAGAATGGTGAGGGT
>JANIIA010000008.1:11160176-11192553 GCA_027478495.1 Erythroxylum alaternifolium | reverse complement strand
ACCATGCTTCATGTAAAATAATTTCAAATCTTGTGAAACAATACAAAAACAATGCATGTTGTTCTTTTAAAACAATGCATGTTCATTTTATGCTTCAAAACGACCCATTTCATGCCTAGGATACTAAACCTAGTTGCTCTGATACCAAACCTTGTCAAACTTGTACTCTGATACCATAAGATGCTAAACCCCATTTCCGGAGCCCAACTTGAGAGTTATAAAACGTGTGCATAGCAGACTGTAGGGTTTTTATAATGGAACCTCATTAGTCAACATAGGTTCATCTTCATTCTCACAACATCCCATAATTTCCATAATTGAGCACTGGACATATGACAATCCATTTTTATGTTCATATCCTCAATCATCACTCTAAACATATCACTCAATTTATCTCTTATTTCCATAATAAACTAACTACATTTCAAGTTCCATTCAAGCCTATCATAGATAAGCAATGTTAGGTCCACGATATATACATATACATGATTCGGGACAATAGGCCTATCTTTCACTAGGGATGTCGGATTAAGACCATTTAAGTACGGTTTTAAAGAGGACATTGAGTTCTATAACTTTTATGAAGGCCCCGAAGAGAGATTTTGCCATCTAGGGGGTCAAAAATTTCACATTTTCATAACTATCCCGAGAATGTCTTCTTAGCAAACATATGTCCCTCCAAATAGACATGAAGTTTGCTGAAACAATGGAATTCCTGAGAAGGTTCACCAGCGGACATCAAGTCTGCCCAATGGACATTTATGGGTCAATTTCCAGATTTCTAACTCCTATAAGTTACCTATGACCACTCATATGCATATCTATCATTTCTAACTTATTTTCCACATAATTTCCCTTCATTCTCACTTTGATTTCATCTCTAACTTTTCACACTAATTCTTCCCATTTCAAAACACCATAGAACTCATTTTCTGTTAACTCAAGTAAAGAAAAAGGCTATAATGTCCAGCATTCACCCTTTGCAGTATCACTAACATGTAAAAAGTATAACTCTCAACTCCAATCTCCAAAAATTACATACTTTATACCATTGAAAATCTAAAAGAATAAACTACAACTTCCAAGAAGACAAATTTACCTAAATAAGCCTAGATTAATATAGTTTTTCCCCTGAAGTTAAAACACAGATTTTACCCCTATGAATGCTTGAAAATGCAATGAACAAACTTTGAGAGTCATGAGCAAAAATGCAATCATATTTCATTATCATCAAAAGATAAGAGTTTTACAAGGCTTTAATGGGCATTTTAAGCCACAATACATCATAGTCCAAAAATACATAACACAAAGTAGAATTGTTTAAAATGCAATTAAAGCCTTGCTTTACAAAAACTAACTTAAAATACAAAATAAGCATAATCCGGAGTAATTCCCTTATGCTCGATCACTCGATCTCTTGCTCATCACCTAAAGATGGGACCGAATGAGGGGTGAGCTTAAAGCTCATGGGTAATAATTTTATAGTGGAAAAACAAGAAAAACCATTGAAAAATATTCATTGGCATAATAAATTGCATTGAATTCAAAGAACACGTATTTCTCAAATTCTCAAGCTTGTCAAACAATTCATCAACATAAGTCATATATTCATCAAACTTGTCAATGAATCATAAAACACATAAGCAATCATAATAGTTTGGGAGGTCTATAAACAGAAAGAGCTAACACATTCCCATGAAATGGTCTTGTGTAATCGTGAATAGAATGAACTAACACAATCTCACATAGTGGTTTTGCGTAGTCGTAAACATGAGAGAGTCCTTGAAGGAGCTCCATGCCACTAGCCGGTAGGCAGGAGAAGCCTTTTGCAGAGTCAATATGCACGGACATAACAGAATGGACCACCACAAACCTACACAAACATGAATTTCATATCTTTAACATCTTGCACATTTCGGAATCATGATTTCCATAAACATGATATTTTTCAAATACAATTTCCATCATCATTTCACTAATCATCATCATGATTCATGTATCAAACATGTAGCAATTTCTTAAATCATTTAAGAAGCAATAAATGCAACACTTATAAAGCAATCGAAATCATTTAACTTTATTGATTTGGAAATTTTCTCATGGCTCATTAACTCAACTATAAACAAGTAACCCACCTTGATTTCCTTGCTTAAAAATGATGCCCCTCCTCTTGCTCCTTTTGCCTCTCTTAATTTCCTTTAGCATTGGCAAAAACCCAATTCAATAGGAATACAAATTGAAAACCCCAAAAGAACATTCACTAAAAGTTGATTCTAAAAATACTTAAACCAATGCATTTTCTAAGCTTCATGAACCAAAATCCTTCAAAAAACCCAAAGGATTAAAATTGGGCTTACCTTGAATCTTCACCAAACAAAGAGATGTTTAGCTCAAAAGAAAGCTCTTCTCTTGCTCTTTCTTTTTCTCTTCTTGAACAACCTCAAAATCACTCTTAAAAGCTAAGAATAGATGAAACCTAGCTTGCTTCTTTCTTTTCTCTCATGAACGACTCTCTCTCCTTTCTCTCTCTTTTTTTTCGTTTTTCACTCCTTCTTTCTTCAATTCACGTTTTTCTCCTGCTAATGTGCAAGACCACATTTTCCTCTTCCAATTTTACACTTAACGAGTACTAAAAGTCATTCCTACCCTTCCTTTAATGCTTCATGCCTTTGAATCTTAAGTGACATGCCAAAATCGCCTTCAATTCATTCCTACTCCTTTAATTTAACTAACCAGTGTAATAAAATCCTACTAACACTATAATAAATAATTAAACTCCAATAATAATTCTATCATGACCTCATAATTTATTTAAATCATGCTTAACAACTCCATTCATTCTAAGGAAAAAATTCAAATTTCATAGAATATCACACTTAACAAAAATATTTCAGGGGCCAACACTTTCTCTCTATTTTAGCATGAATATTGACATATCTGTAACAAATTTTGCCCAATTGTTACCATCCAAATTAGTTTATTCATTAATAGGGAATGGTAAGATATCCATAGGAATAAAATTATTAATTCCATACATAATTTCAAATGGAGAATAAGAGGTAGTTGAATGATACCTATTGTACATAAACTCAATAGACAAAATTTTTTTCCATTATTTTGTGTTTTTTGAATGATAACACGTAACAAAGTAGTAAGTTTCTTATTAAATACTTTACTTTTTCTATCAATTTGTGGATGTGCAATAGTGGAAAATACGAGTTTAGGTCTTAACTTATACCACAAAATACGTCAAAATGAATGAAGAACTGAACATCTCTATCACTTACTTTTGTTCAACATAATACATGAAAATGTATTATTTCCTTAAAGAACAAATCATCAATATATATTGAATCATTGGTTTTAGGAAATGCAATAAAATGATCCATCTTAATAAACCTATCAACATCAACAAATATATTATCCTTACCACTAAAAGGAGTTAAACCAAGTAGTATTTCTTTGGAAAATAGATCCTCAAACTTCTGCAATAAAGATATAACTATACGTGTCAAAGAAGTCCTAATATCATACGCTGAAAAACCAACATCCTTGTTATAGGTAGTTTGCTGCCTTGCTAAATAATGATCTCACAATTATTAGAAAAAGCATTAACTCTCTTTCTTTTCTTTCTATTTTGCACTACTAAATGTTATCTCATTTTGCACCACTATGCTCTTCACTTTTTTGCACACACTCACTTTCTTGATATGTTCTTTTTATTGAGTGCTTACTTATTCTTCACTCATATTGTACTCTTTTTCTTAAATATCTCTTTATTCAAAGCACCAATTATTTTATCGATAATCATCTCACGATCCTTTTGAAACTTTCTACATAATTTCCTATAATAATGTCTAGGTATGAACCTCTTACCCATCATTGTCTTTATCTCTATGCTTGAATAGGTCTCTCACTATTCCTAAACCTATTAATTAAAAAGTGATCCCACCAAATAGTATAATCTGTAAACTCAACCATTGTCACTTTAACCTTCTTTTCCTTGGAGTAATTATGAGAATCAAACATATGTTCTACCTTCTTCTACCACTCCAAATATAGTTTGTGAACATTCTTCTCTTGAAAGGTGGAGATTTCATCTTAATACTACCCAAATTGTCATCTTATTTTGAAACAACCCTTTTCCCCTCCTAAAACTAGTCTCATTATAATCGTAATCCTCCTCTTCCTCCCATCAAACATGTGTTTCCTAGAGAATTTAGGTCTGGATGAGGAATCTAAACTATCCAATCGCATTTTTAGAACCTTAATTTGGTTTTAGATAGTTTTCATGAACACTTGAGATTAAGTTATGCACTATCTCTGCCACTCATATTTAAATTTGCAAATAAATGACAGTAATAGTAAATTTCCCTAAAAATCCTTCAGGCTTTTATGCTCAAAATTACATCATTCAATCATGTGCACTCATTTTTGGCTTTTCTCAATGATGTTTTCACCTCTCTTTCCCTTTACCACTCTATTTCCTCTTACATGCACTTTAAGAAGTAACTCTATTGATGGTCCTACCAAAACAATAAGTAGCAATGGGGTTTGTAACTTTGTTTGACAAAATTTAGGACTAACAATAAAAGAACAAAGGAAGTATAATCAATAGAGAGGTAACAAAGATGAATCAGCAGTAAGAATAGGTTAAAAATCAATAAGGTAAAAAGGATGAAGCAAAACTAAGAATCTTTCTTAAACAAGAAAAAGGATTAGAATTTAGGTTTCGATGCACATTTTATTTTTATTTTTACTTTCTTTTTTCTTTTCTATTTTCTTTTCTTTATCATTTCCCTTTTTCATTTGTGTATATAAGATGTGAGTTAACTTAAAAACAAAAGAGAAGATAATGGAATGTTATTTAATTGAAGAACACACAAAGGGAATTTTGAATTAAAATAAATTAAGGATAGAAAAGATTGGATAAATAATGAAAAACCGAAATAAAAATAAGAAGAAAAGAAATAAATACTAAAAGGATAGCACTAATTTTAAGAGTGAAAGCTTTGATACCAAATAATGCAAACTTTAGTTTAAAAACACTTAACAATCCATATCACAAGGAATTAGAACCTCATGATCTTCTTTAAATCAAGTAAGGAAACTTAAACAAACCTACTGCATTGTTCCCCATAGAAACATGCTTTGCTTCCTTTGGTAACTTCCTTAAAGGCCACGAACCAAGGCTTTTCTTTGGCTATATGGTCCGTTACTCCCGAATCTATAATCCACAAAGAATCAGATTCAGTTAAGTACGTGCATGACACAACATGCACAAATGAAGTAGAAAAGGGATTATGTACCTTAGGAGTTGCTTTACACTCATTTGCAAATTGTCCCTTAATTTTGCAATTGAAGCACTTCAACTTGGCTTTGTTGTGTTTTTTCTTGAACTTTTTCAAGGTGGCATCGTTCCCATTGTTTTAACCATCCTCCCTTTGAACTTGTTTTTGTGGGGAAAGGAAGATCCACTAACATTTACCTTTGAATGGTTCTTGATAGCCATCACCTCTGCCTTTAGCAGAAGATGCCTTGCAATTTCATCAAATTGACTTGATTTGAGAGTTGTGGCGTAAATTGAACTTCATCAATTGCCACGTCACTTTAGGCAAGGAACAAATTATTGCTTGAACTTGTTGCTCATCAGTGAGCATATGACTAGAGGATTTGAGTTGATGAATCATGCATGACATTTCACGTAAGTGGGCACTTATGGTGTGGTAAGCCCTCTTACTATAATTCTCAAACTTGAGAATCATAGCTCTTTGTTTCTCCAAAGAAACATCTCCATACTTAGTCTTAGTCGAATCCCATATGGCTTTGGCTGACTCAAGAATAGAGAAATCCACCATGAGTTCATCAACCATGGAACTCAATAGAGTAACACGGGCCACATAATCTTTCTTCTTATATGCCTCATAGGCATTAGAGTTTCCACCCACCGCTGGTGGCTCGACCGTAGGGAAGAGCACATCAAGTGTATCTTGCTCAATTAAGATGAATTGAACCTTTTGTTGCCAATTGGAGTAATTATCTCCATCAAGCTTGAGGTCTTTATTTAATTCAGAAACACTATTCTTACATGCCATCTACGTTGATACAATTATCACATATAAGTGCATTTCTACCACAACAAGACTTAATCAAGCAACAAGCATGAGGAACAACTATTTCATGCTAAAACATCGCAAAAGAAATGCATATAGCATTCAATTAGAAATATTTCAACATGCTTTCATTGTTTCACAAAACATGTTCTCAATGAAGCCTTCAATTTAGCATGGAAACTATCATACATAGAACATTTGGCAACAAATATGTTCACATGCCATTATCTTGAATGCATTAAAAACAATATACCAACATATTAGAATGTCAATTTTATGATCATAAAATCATTTCAAATCATGATTTCAACCTAAAGCTTTGATACCATTTGTTGATTTTAAATCATAACTAAAACAAGAAATCTCATGATTTCATAAGCATACAGGATCCTACACATGTCACTAAGAAGGGTAGCATGATCTACTAACTTGAAATACAGCGGAATAACTCCTTGTATGCTTGATGTTTTGCCTCCCTCGTGGAGATCCTCTATGGCTTCTCCTTCTTCTCCAACTCGTCGTGGTTGGAATGAATGAAGTAGACCAATCTCGTCACATTGCACTAAGGTTGGAAGAGTTGGTAAGTTGTGAAACTAGCAATCTTTATGGTTCACCCACAATGCTCTTAATAAGCTTAAAAACTATTTTATGGGAGAGTACTTTCAAGGTATGAAGATTTGAAAGAAGGGAGTGTTTTCGGCTCAAAAATGGGGAGAAGAGTGTAGTATTCGGCCAAAGAAAAAACTCTCACTCAAAGGAACTACGAAATTCTCTTTTATAGGCCACTAAAAGGTGCCTTTGAAGAGTCATGACTATTCCAAGAGTTATGTCTCTTGGCAAAACATCATGACTCTTAGCCAAGGCACACATCCTTTGGCAAAGAGTCATGACTCTTCCAAGAGTTATGCCTCTTAGCGAAACATCATGACCTTTGGCCAAGGGACATATCCATTGGGCAACGATCCATGTATCTTCACTTGGCACTCAAATCCATAACAAAATATGCCTTTCTCTTTGTTTCAAAACTAACACATTCATTAGTAGATAAAGGCAAACCTTATAAAGGAGTCAAAGGATTAACTAAACAATTTCAAAAGGTAAATTGGATGTAATAGAATGTACAACCCAATAATGCACAAACTCAAAACGTGGCACACAATTTTCCTATTTTTTTAAGTTCTATTGAATGATGGTGCATAGCAATGAAGTAAAGGTCCTATTAACTACCTCAAATTTTCCATCTGATTAAGGGTATGCAATAGTACAAAATAATAGTATAGTGCCTAATTTACTCATAAAGTGTGCTAAAAATGACTCAAGAACTTAACATCACTGTCACTTACAATTGTTAAAGGCAAATCATGCAAATGTACTATCTCCTTAAAGAACAAATCAGCAATATTTGTGACATCATTAGTTTTAGAACAGGCAATAAACTATGACATCTTACTAAACCCATCAATAGTAACAAATATATTGCCCTTGCCATTATGAGATCTAGGTAAACCCAATACAAAAATCCATAGATATGTTAATCCAAGGTTGATTAGGCATGGGTAAATAAGTATACTAATCATGAGGCATTATTTTTTACTTGGCTTGTTTACCGGTTATGCATTTATCACATACATATTGCACATCATGTTTCATGTTGGGCTTATAAAAATGCTCATTTAATATTTCTAAGGTCTTTTTAATATCAAAATGCCCCATTAACCTACCTTCATGGGTCTCCCTAATATGTAATTCATGCATAGAAAATTTAGGCATATAAAGTTCATCTTTCTTGAAAGAAAATCCACCATGCCTAAAAAAAAGACCGATGCACATTTAGAACATACAAGCCACACTTGTCCAAGATCAGTATCATGACCATTTAGTTTGTAATGAAGTCAATAGTGCATATCTTTTAAATAATGCACCACTCGTAGCATTTTCCTTTCCTTGCTTATATTTGATTGTATAAGGAAATGTTTCAATGAACTCTAACCATTTGGCATATCTTTTGTGCAGTTTACCTTAGGACCTCAAAAAATTCATGCTCCGAGATCTCAATGAATAATGAAATCCTTTGTCCATAAGTAGTGATGCCATGTTTGTAGAGTCCTCACCAATGCATATAATTCCTTATCATAAGTTAAGTTATTCAAGGCTACTTTACTGAGCTTCTCACCAAAGTAAGCAATTGGTTTAGAATCCTACATCAAAACAGCTCCTATACCAATTTCCAACATGTAACATTCAATCTTAAAAACTTTACCAAACTTGGGTAAAGAAAGCAAGGGTACATTGATCAACTTATATTTTATAGTATTAAAGGCCTTTTTATACACATTAATCCATCTCATCACAACATTCTTTTTAACAAGTTCATTTAGAGGAGCCACTATAGAACTAAAATCCTTTACAAACCTCCTATAAAACTTGTTAAACCATGAAAACTTTGTACTTGATTTGCATTTTTAGGTGTATGTCACTCCTTAATTTCCTTGATCTTTTCCTAATCCACACTAATTCCACTTTCCTTAGAACAAAACCAAGACACACCATACAAAATGTGCAATTCTTCAAATTAGAATACAACTTATATTCTCTTAAAGCACGAAACACAGGATGTAAATGTTTGACATGGTCATCCAAATTCTTACTATAGCCTAAAATATCATCAAACCATACAACAACAAATTTTTAGATAAAAGGTCACAAAACATGGTTCATTAAACTTATAAAAGTGCTTGGTACATTAGTTAAACCAAAATTACAAGCTTTGGCATGCCTTGGTGTTCTTCCATGGATGTTGTGGCCTCATCATGAATTTGAGATGTGATTAAGCCTTGAACAAATCCTTGTATAGCTTGCTTGAGCTTTAAAGCTTGTTGCCTTGTAATTGGCCCACTAGACATAGAAAGCTTGTCTTGTTAAGTACTGTTGTGGCGTTGAACCTCCTTGCCATCCTTGTCAAGGCTTGTTGTATCATTCCCTCCTTCCTCAAAAGGATTCATCCTTGAATCAGCCCCTACATTATCAAAGGAAGAGAGGTCAGCAACATTAAAAGTACCAGACACTTGATACTCACCTGGCAATCAATCCTATAGGCATTATTGTTAATCCTTTCAAACACTTGAAATGGTCCATCGCCTCTAGGATCCAACTTTGATTTCCTTTGCTTAGGAAACCTCTCTTTCCTAAAATGCACTCAAACCCAATCACTAGGTTCAATCTCATCAACTTATGCCCTTGATTAGCCTGTGCACATTTGCTTCATTACGCTTCTCTATTTACTTCCTCGCCTTCTCATTAATGCTCTTCATCAATTCAGCCCTATGTTGTCCATCCCTACTAGATATCTCATTTAATGGCAAGGACACAAATCTAAAGGTGTTAAAGGGTTAAATCCATAAACTATCTTAAATGGAGAATAACCGGTAGTAGAATGAATGCTCCTATTATATGCAAATTCAACCATAGGCAACTATTCTTCCTAAACTTTAAGATTTTTACCCATAACAGCACGCAAAATAGAACCTAAAGTTATATTTACCACTTCAGTTTAACCATCTGTTTGAGGATGACATGTAGTAGAAAACAAAAGTTTAGTACCTAATTTCCCCCAAAGCACACACCAAAAGTGACTTAAGAATTTTACATCACGGTCAAAAACAATAGTCTTAGGAACACCCTACAAACGCACAACATCCTTAAAGAACAAATCAGTAATATTTGTGGCATCATCAGTTTTATAACTTGCAATGAAGAGTGCCATTTTACTAAATCTATCAACAATCACAAATATGTTATCTCTACCTTTTTTGGTCCTAGGTAGTCCCAAAGCAAAGTCCATATATATGTCAATCCAAAGATGCTTAGGCACAAGCAAAGGGGTATACAAACCGTAAGGATGGGTCTTTGATTTCAATTGTCTACATGCAACACACCTAGAGCATACTTTCTCAACATCTTTTCTTATATTTGGGCAACAAAAATGTTCATAAAGTGTCATATGTCTTTTGCACCCCAAAATCACCCATCAAATCCCCACAATGTGATTCACGCACCAGTATGTCACACATAGAGCAATTGGGCACACAAAGCTTATTCTCCCTAAATAAGTACCCATCATGCATATAAAAATTTTGAAATGCAGCATGCTCACATGCACCATAAGCATTCCCAAAATCAAAATCTGAAGGATACAAATCTCTAATAAACTCAAATCCAAGCATTTTAGAACTTAAAGAATTGATTAGAGTGTACCTTCTTGATAGTGCATCAGCTAATACATTTTCCTTACATTGCTTGTACTTGATCACATGAAAAAGTTTCAATGAAATCTAGCCATCTTGCATGTCTCTTGTTCAACTTATCTTGCCTTTCAAATGCTTAAGTGATTCATGGTCAGAATGCACTACAAACTCCTTTGGCCATAAGTAATGTTGCCAAGTGTCCAATGCTCTCACCAAGGCATAGAGCTCCTTGTCATAAGTGGAATAGTTCAGTTGCGGTCCATGAAGCTTTTCACTAAAGAAAGGAATAACATGCCTACCCTGCATCAAAACAGCATCAATACATATCCTGGAAGTATCACATTCAATTTCAAAAGCTTCATTAAAGTTAGGCAAACTTAGAACAGGTGTAGAGCACAATTTATCTTTCAAAGTATTAAATGCAAGTTCTTGTGCCTCATTCCACTTAAAGCCAACACCCTTTTTAATTATTTCAGTCAATGGTGCAAAAATGGTGCTAAAGTCCTTAACAAAACAGCTATAAAAGCTAGTCAAACCATGAAAGCTACACAGATCAATAACTGACTTAGGAATAGGACAACTTTGATAGCCTTAACCTTCTCCTCATCAACATGAACACCACAGGAAAAAATAACAAAGCCAAGGAACACAACTTTATCCATACAAAAAGAACACTTTTTAAGCTTAGCATACAACTTTTCACTTCTAAGTGCCTCAAGTACAGATTTAAGGTGCAAAACATGCTCTTTTAGGATTTTGCTATAAATCATAATATCATCAAAGTATACAACTACAAATTTGCTAACAAATTCATGCAAAACATGGTTTATCAATCTTATGAAAGTGCTAGGTGTGTTTGTCAAACCAAATGGCATGGCCACCCATTCATACAAACCATATTTAGTTTTAAAAGCAATTTTCCATTCATCTCCTACTTTTATCCTAATTTGATGATATCCACTCATGAGATCAATTTTCTAAAGAAACGTTCACCATGTAACTCACCACGCATATCATCTAGTCTAGGAATGGGGCGGCGATAGTTTACCGTTATCTTATTTACTGCCCTGCAATCCACACACATGTGTTATGTTCCATCTTTCTTTGGCACTAACAACACAGGAAAAAAACTTGGGCTTAAGCTTTCCTTACGAGCCCCTTCTCTAAAAGTTCCTCCACTTGCTTTAGAAGTTCCTTTGTGTCCTCTGGATTACTCCTATAAGCTGGGCAGTTTGAAATTTGAGCTCCTTGCACAAAATCAATTTGGTGTTCAATGCCCCTCAAAGGTGGAAGTCCCTTAGGCATCTCATCTAGAAACACATTTGAGTATTCCTGCAAAATAGATTTAATAACACTAGGCACAAAAGAATCAAGGTCAGCCTCATTATAAAGAGTTTCTCTATAGTTAAGCAAAATTAAAGGCTTATGTGTGTACAATACTTATCTCAACTCTCTTGATTTCGCAAAGAAAGTACTTTTTTTCTTCCACTCTTCTTTTCACTCAGCTCTCCTTCTTCGAATGCACTTCCTTCTTTTCTTTCCTCACCAGTGCAATTTCTCTCAATTAGACAACCCCAAACCCAAAAGAGGATTCCCACACTCTACTTACCAATTGAATGAACTCCGACATGGCCTCTTTTCCATTTTTTCTTTTTAAACTGTCAGCCTCCCTTTGTTTTAATCGTTCCATGACTTTTGAAAGCCTAATTTGATCCTCATGGACCTCCTTTGGCGATAGAGGACCTAAAATATAGTTCTGATCTCCCATTTTGAATAAGTACCTATTCTTATAGCCATCATGGATCACACGTCTATCATACTGCCAAGGCCTCCCCAAAAATATGTGACCCACTTACATTAGTACTATATCACACAAAACCTCATTTGAATATCTGCCAATAGAGAATGCAACCACAACTTGCTTTTGCACCTTCACTTCCCCACATTCATTGAGCCATTGGAGCTTGTATAGGCTAGGAAGTTTTATAATAGGTAGCCCTAACTTCTCCACCAAAACTGTAGTAGCTACATTGGTTGCATCTTCCTCCATCTATAATCATACTACACATCTTATCATTTATCAAGCAATGAGTATGGAAGATGTGTTCTCTTTGCTCATCCACCTTAATCTTCTCTTGCACATTAAAAGCATGCCTAACTACAAGATCTTCTGGTTGGACAAGTTTTTCCACCTCCACATCACTACAATCCTCTAAAGGAGGCATTTCTTCATCTTCACTCTCTTGAGATTCAATTTCCCCATCATCCCTCAAAATCATAATTTTTCTATTTGGGCATTGAGAAGCTATATGACCAGATCCCAAATATTTGCAAATTTTGATATCTCTATACTTAGAAGGTGTATTAACAGCATTAGAGTTAGAATTGGTACTTTTAGAGGCTGTCCCCTTGTCTTTGGACTTGTCCTTGTAGTTATTGAACTTGTCCTTTCCCTTCTCTTCCTTCTTAGGCCATTTGTAACTCCATGAACTTGAAGAATTAGAATTTTATGTCTTTTTAAAGTCCTTACTCTTCAATTGCCTTTTAATCTTCATGGCCATATTAATCATTTCCTCAATTTCCACGTAATGATGCAACTCTACCACATTGGCTATATCTTTGTTCAAACCAGCAGGAAGCCTTGCCATAGTGGCCTCCCTATCCTCTTCAATATTAGCCCATATCAGGGCTATTTCAATCTCATTATGATAGTTCTCCACGCTCTTAGTACCTTGTGACAAAGACTGGAGCCTTTGGTGCAACTCCCTATAGTAATAGCTAGGCATAAAGCGTTTCTTCATTATGGCCTTCATTTCTTCTCGACAGGCCTTTCATTAACTCTTCTTCTACTCAGTAGCAACAGATCCCACCAAACAGCAGTATAGTGTGAGATTCAACGATGGCCAACTTCACCTTTTTCTCTTTAGAGTAATTGTGGCAAGCAACTATCATCTCAACTTTCCTTTCCCACTCTAGGTAGGCATCTGCATCATTTTTCCCTTGAAAAGGAGGTATCTTAATCTTGATGCTACCAATATTCTTGTCCACTCTTTCTACTTCTTCCCTTCCTTTTTCATTCCTTGCTATATTACCACCTCTAAAAGTTCCCCTACCATATCGTCCACATCTACCTTGATTTCTATCCCTATTCCTCCTCCTCATCATTCTCATCAAAATCATCATACTCTCATAATTGTATGTGGTTCGGATCGGTGTAGTAACATCTCTTCTATTTCCCAAATCTCCTCTGCTAGCAAATTGTGATTCCTTCTTCAATCTGTCAAACCTTTCTTCCATATCATCAAGCCCCGAGTTAAGCCTCTCAAATTGATGATACATGGCTTGCAAAGTGAAGTTCTGATCTGTTGGGTTCCTTTGACCTTTCTTAGTTGCACTATTATCACTTTCATTAGACATGTTGTTAAACCTGTACGAAAATGTTAGAAAGCACCTCACTGCACTTCCTCACTTGTTTCACTCGAGAACAAAATTTTTACCACTCGTGTTTCACACAAAATATTGGCTTTTCACTAGATAGGCTCACACTCTCTTGCCTTTTACCTCTCAAGTGATGCCTTGAAGGTTACTCTTTAGAAACCAATTCAAGAAATAACAAGAAAATAGCAAAAAACACAAATTAATTAGAAAAGAACAAGATAAATCCTAACAAGAAAACGAAATGAACCCAAAAAAATGTTAGCCCTTGAAATATTTTTGTTAAGTGTGATATTCTATGGAATTTGAACTTTTTCCTTAGAATGAATGGTTTTGTTAAGCTTGATTTAAATAAATTATGAGGTCTTGATGGAATTATTATTGGAGTTTAATTATTATGTTAATGTTAGTAGGATTTTTATTGTATGGTTTAGTTGTGTTAAAGTAATAAGAAGGTTAAAGGGTATTTTTGGAAGATCACTTAAGGTTAAAAGAGCATAAGCTTATAAGGAAGGGTAAATTGGACTTTTTAGGCTCATTAAGGTAAAAAGGGGAAGAAGAATTGCGGTCTTGTAATTGAAGAAGAAGAAAAACGAAAATTGAAGAGAGGAAGAGAGAGTTATCGTGGGAGAAGAAGAAAAGAAGAGAAACCTAAGCTAGGTTTCCAGTTTTCGTAGTCTTAAAGAGTAATTTTGAAGTTGTTCATGAAGAGAAAAAGAAAGAGGAAGATTAGAGCTTCCATTTGAGCCAAGAGACTCAATAATTGGTGAAGATTCAAGTTAAGTTTATGTTTAAACTTTTGAATTTTTGAAAGGGTTTTGGTTAATGAAGCTTAAGAAATGCATGGGTTTAGGTATTGTAGGATCAACTTTAGCATATATATTTCTTTGAGTTCTCAATTGGAAGTCTAATTGAATTGGGAATTTTTTTGCCAAAATTGAAGGAAATCAAGAGGAGAGGCAAGAGGAGCAAGAAGAGAGACATCTTTAAGCAACTGTTAAGCAAGGAATTCAATGTGGGTTACATTTTTATAATTGAATAATAAGCCATTAATGTTTTTCAAAATCAAGAATGTAAATGTTTTTCAATTGTATTATAAATGTGCATTTATTGCTCTTTGAATGCTTTGAGAAAGTGCTATGTGTTTGGTATGTGAATATTGGATTGACGATTTATGAAAAGAATGGAAAATGAAATTTTTTACTATGTCTACGAAATAACTTTTTGAAAAAAGTGCCATTTTGGGCAACAAGTTTACAAGTTATGAGATACATGTTATGTAGGTTTGGTTTGGTTCATTCTGTATATCAAGTACACTTTCACTAAAGGCTTCTCCCACCTGCCCATAAGTGGCATTGTGTTAGTTCGTTCTGTTCACGACTACACAGGAACATTTCATGGGAATGTGTTAGCTCGTTCTGTTTATGGACCTCCTAAACTGTTTTGATGTGCTTATATGTTGACAAGTTTATTGAATTCTTGATTTGAATTGATTATAAAGTGTTTGATAAACTAGCAATTTGGAAATATGTGTTTCATGATGCATTGTGAATTTTACAATAGTTTTGCTTGTTACCGGTTATAAAATTGTTACCCACGAGCTTTAAGCTCACCCCCATTCTATCCCATCTTCAGGCGATGAGCAAGAGATCAAGTGATCGAGCATAAGGGCATTAAAATGTTTTTCAATTGTATTATAAATGTGCATTTATTGCTCTTTGAATGCTTTAAGAAAGTGCTATGTGTTTGGTATGTGAATATTGTATTGACGATTTATGAAAAGAATGGAAAATCAATTTTTTTACTATGTCTACGAAATCACTTTTTAAAAAAAGTGTCATTTTGGGCAACAAGTTTACAAGTTATGAGATACATGTTATGTAGGTTTGGTCTGGTTCATTCTGTATATCAAGTACACTTTCACTAAGGCTTCTCCCGCCTGCCCGTAAGTGGCATGGAGCTCCTTCAGGGACTCCCTCATGTTTACGACTACACAAAAACCACTATGTAGGATTGTGTTAGTTTGTTCTGTTCACGACTACATAGGAACATTTCATGGGAATGTGTTAGCTCGTTCTATTTATGGACCTCCTAAACATTTTGATGTGCTTATATGTTGACAAGTTTATTAAATTCATGATTTGAATTGATTATAAAGTGTTTGATAAACTAGGAATTTGGAAATATGTGTTTCATGATGCATTGTGAATTTTACAATAGTTTTGCTTGTTACCGGTTATGAAGTTGTTACCCACGAGCTTTAAGCTCACCCCCATTCTATCCCATCTTCAGGCGATGAGCAAGAGATCGAGTGATCGAGCATAAGGGCATTACTCCGGATTATGCTTATTTT
Source organism: Erythroxylum alaternifolium (assembly GCA_027478495.1). NCBI lineage: Eukaryota > Viridiplantae > Streptophyta > Magnoliopsida > Malpighiales > Erythroxylaceae > Erythroxylum > Erythroxylum alaternifolium. The sequence continues at coordinate 11,176,408 of JANIIA010000008.1, read as the reverse complement.
GTATTTTAAGTTAGTTTTTGTAAAACAAGGCTTTAGTTGCATTTTGAGCAATTATACTTTGTGTAAATTATGTATTTTTGGACTATGATGTATTGTGGCTTGACATGCCCATTAAAGCTTTGTAAAACTCTTATTTTTTGATGATAATGAAATATGATTGCGTTTTTGCTTATGACTCTCAAAGTTTGTACATTGCATTTTCAAGCATTCATAAGGGTAAAATTTTTGTGTTCTAACTTCTAGGGCAAATCTGTATTGATCTAGGCTGAATAGATAGAGTTGTCTTCTTCGAAGTGATAAATTATCTTCCTAGATTTCCATTGACATAAAGTATGAAAATTTTTGGAAATTAGGATTGGGAGATATGGTCGTTATAAGTTAGTAATGCTGCACCGGACGCATATAGGACAGCTATAGTGAAAGATGAGAATTTGTTGTATGTGATTAATCAATGGAGTTGAGATTTGGGAGTTTAATGAAATCAATTTGATAATTGAATGTTTAAGGAGTGACATTGCATTAGAAGAAGTGAATTTGGGAAGATTAAGAGTTAAAGAACCTTTCCCGAAAGGTACTTCTGCCTCTATCTCGTAACTTCGCCGTGGCGAAGTTTTCCCGAGAGTTCGTTAGAACACTATCCTAGTTTCACCGCGGCAAAACCTTTAGTATTCTATGGCTAACTTTTCCTGAGAGATCCTTGGAAATATTTCCTAGTTTCGCCACGGCCAAACATTTAGTTTGCCGCGACGAACCCGCCAGTGCTGACGCTGAAAAAATTCTCCTATAAATTGAAGTTTTCAACTTTCCTCTCACATGATGGTTGCCCAACCGTCTCAAATCGTTGATAGAAATTTTTTTGGATGTTATAAGGATGAAGATGAACAGATGATGGCTAAAGAGAATTCATGGAAATAACCCTACAAGGTAATGCACATGCTCACGTTTTATGACATCTGGATAGTTGGGCTCCGAAAACGGGGTCCAATAATCTAGCTCTTCAGATGTCTCACTCTCACTCTTAGATGTCTTAATATGTCTCTAATTTAAGCCCCAAAACTTCTTCTTTTCTTTTTTTATTATTATTTAAAAAGAAAGATAATGAAAAAGCCTTAGACTAAAGAACTAAACTAATCGCCTCCCCACAACAGTGCCAAAAACTTGATCGTGGTTTTTCGATGTGCGTAAGTTTTAAGTAATTAACCTCGATAATCCTCAAGCACAAAGGTCGTTTGCGCAGTACCTAAGGTATCGATCCTACGAGGAGGGATAATCTAATCCTAAAATCTAAGGTCAAAATAAATCGTAGAAATTCAAATGTAGCAAAACTAAATAAGAATGCAATTTAATCAAGCAAATCAATTCAAGAATCAATCGCAAAAATGTTAACAATTTAGCAATTGCAACGAACACTAAAGAATTAACCTAAGGAACTACCAATTGAGAGAAAGGGAATTTTACCTTTCTTTAATGCTAACCTAATCGATTATGAATTACTAGATTATTGATTCTAGACGATCCTAGGTTTGATTATTCTCTCTAGTAATAATCATTAACCCTAATTTATAAACCCTACTCAGATTATGGAAGTTGCAATTTCTTAATTAATAACGTACCCAAAACCCTAATTAGATCTAAAGTTGTCTAATAAACTATCGGAAACCTGTGCATGATCTCTCTTCCCATAATTTACCAATTTGATTTAATTCTCGTTTAATTAAATCAACTAACTCTAGTTAGACCAATTTAATTATTTTTCACTTGATTCACCATCTTAGTTTATCACCGAATTATGCAATTGAAGAAATTAAATCGCAATAAATCTAGCAAAACATAAACAATCAAATTTCATTAAATCAAAGATAAAACCCTTAAGGTGAGTTTAGAAGCAGCATCAACATCCATCAACATCCAAAAATCCTATCATTAACTATTATTCCAATTCTATACAATAATAAAATTGAAAATAATAAGAAATATAAAATTGAAAAGACAACAGGAGACAGCGACGTCAAAAAACTTCTGATTCGGGAAGTACGTTGAGTCAACTTCTTCTCCTCTTCTCTCTTCCTTCTTCTCTTCCTCTATCTCTTGATAATTCACTGTAGGGCTTCTCTCAAAAGTAGCTAATGCCAAATCTCTTTCTTTATGTTCTTCTTCTTCTTTTTATGTTTTTTTGCGTTGAGGGTTGAATTAGGGCTTTTCTGGGGTCCGAAAGGTCCAAAAAATCCCTCGAAATGTGAAGTTTAGGAGTGGTTGCACATATGCTTGATGTAGACCACAATCGTGACCCATTGTTTCAGCTCAAATGTCTTTCGAAACTCCTCCGATCTTCGATATTGACCCTGAAACATTAACAAACACATCAAGGTACCTTAAAAATATAATATTTAAACTTAAAAGCTTAAACTAACCCATAAAACACTTAAATAATTAACAAACTAATACAATTCTAACCTAAACACATACTAAATGATATGATTAATGGGTAAACACATATCAATGGATAAGCACATATCAATCTATGCCCTAAAACATGATGCATTTACACTTATCATTATTCATTTATCTTTTCTTTCTTTTTTTGTTATTTGATTTTGTTCTTTTCTTTTTTTTATCATTAATAAAGAAACAATGAAAAGAAAATAACAACTATATGAAATGTGCTCTAAGAGTAAAAGTATTAAAATCTACTCGAAGCATCTCAGAAAGAAAAAAATGTGTAGCAAAAAAAAAGTCCAAACTAAAGTATCACTTAGCACTCTATTAACTTGTGATTGGGTAAGCTAATAAGGTCTATGGGTCTTAAAATGGGGTGATTCCAAGAAAAAAAAGGTTAAAGGCTCAGTGGTGCTAACAAGGGATAATAAAAGGGTAGGTCATTTAAGTTAATGGTTAAAACAAAAAGGGCCTTAATCATTTCTATTTAGCATGCATCTAGTATATTTAAACTGATTCAAAGCAAGTTTTGACGGTAATTACGTAAATAAGCATCACACAAACAAGGAAATGAAATGACTATAGAACGGAATCATAAAGACCCAATTCCTCATATAGGCTTAAATGAAAATCCATTATGCTTCTATACACTACCTCATTGCTTAAGTGTCAAACCGGAGTAAACTTATGCAGCTAACTACTTTCATCACTCCAAGTGGTTCACTCTCCTCTTAAGTAGCCTAATATGAGTTCATGCATGCATTTAATCTCATTCTAACTAGTATGATAGAATCTCATGGCTTCATATTCATCACAAAAATTCAAGTGTAAGGGAAATGACACATATAATACTACCTAATATGCATCCTAAATGACATGCAAAAATGCAAACACAAATGTAAAGACTACCTCCCCACACTTGAACAACACATTTTCCTCAATGTGAAAAGGATAACACCTAAAACAAAAAACAACATAATAAAAAACAAAACACAACATGTAAGAAGAATAACAAAAGAGATTAAAGGTAAGATAGGCTCATGGTGGTGGGGGCGATAGAGGTGGCACTTTTTTTCCTCTCATCCTTTGGTCCTCCAATACGCTATAATGCACAAAACCCTTCAAGTAACCTCAAAACACATCATTGAGCACCTAAATAATCAGAGATAAAAGGGGGAAACAAGTTAAAACCCAATCAAAACCAAACTAAACACTATCAAATCAAAGTAAAACCACACTAACACAAAGAAAAGCAAATGAAAGACAAACATGCTAAGTTAAGGTCATTAGCTTGACCATTCCATATGCAGTCATAAAAGAGTGAGTGAAGGAAAGAAAGTACTTACCTTTCTTATGAGAATGGCCCTTCAAAGTATAGCTTGCACCTATGCGTATTAACCTTAAAAGTTTCACCTTATCATTTTCCAACTCCAAAGCTCCATGGGAAAACACTTGAGTAAGGTCATTTGTTCATTCGCAAACCAAACTATTAATTTATGTCAAAAATTGCAAGTATACAAGTTGTTATTTATAGTTAAAAACAAATATCGTCCTATAGAGATTGATGTTAGACACCACTCAATTTAGGTTAAGTTTTGTTTAAGAAAACGATTTCAAAAGATTAAAAATAGAAATTAAATGAAAATTAATTAAACTAGCAATGAACACCCAATTAAGGCAAAGTGCAGTAATTTGATGGCCAAGGTTTAAAATTAGGAGTTACTCTATCCCTATTCTGCTTTCCTCTTGTGTTCTTGATCTAATTATACTTGACCCAAGATTTTCTAATGTTCAACTATCCTCTCTCAAGGCGTAATTAGCTGACCCTAATTGAATGGATTAGAATTAGCTATACTATCTCTAGACTTACCAACTTTTCCTGATCCTTCAACAAGATTTTAAGCACTCCTATAGGTGATTTTTAACAAATAGCTAAGATATCTCATCAATTATTTGGAAAAAACTAAATATTTAATAGATCCATTAGGAGCTACCTCTCATTACACTACCTAACTCAAATAACCACACTCACCCTCTCAGTCTATTGTATGGTATAAGAATAATAAATATCACAAATCATCTTTCATTGCATAAAAAATAATAAGAGTTCCACAAATAGTTCAAGAACAACTCCTACAAGGTGTTTAGCTACTCATATTCATTAACAATCCAACAAAGTCCATGTTTTTCACACTAAAAGTTATAAAGAGAAAGGAATAAAAATTAGGTAAAGTCAAGGACTCCTTCTCTCTACTCCAAAAAGTTGGAAAAACTTTGAAGCTTGATGTTGTCACCACTTTTCCAAGATGGATTATGTGTTTCCCTCTTTGGCTAGCCTATAAAAGACTCACTTTTTCTTTTTTTTTTGTGGTCTGCTGATGGATGGAGGCTCCTAGGGTTTAGAGCCTTTTTTTTAATATATGTCAAAGGGAGGGTCAAATCACTTAAAAGCCCATGTTTAACCTGATTTTGACAAGTTTCACCTGTCACTCTCGTGCACAAGCACGATCATGATAGAGAGGTAGTCATCTGTAGTTGCATGATCATGCTTTGTTGTTTGATAGCTTTCTACACTCTTCACTCTGTTGAACATAACTTCCTCTCCGGACCTTCGATTGACTTGAAATTTAAACTACAATTTCCTCACACATTGTCCTTCCTCTCTACCAAATTTCATTGTCATCTGAATTCTCTAAGTCTGCCCAGTGGTGCCATTAAATCACCTATACCACATCCACAGCTGTAAATATGATACCTACACAATTCATCAACAAGGTGCATCAATCCATCCTAAAAAATAGCTCCAAAACTACCCTTAAACACTAGATAATGTAAAGAAATAACTAAACACTTATCTGAATTCTCCAAGTCTGCCCAGTGGTGCCATTAAATCACCTATTCTATTTCCATAGTTGCAAATATGATACCTGCATAATTCATCAACAAGGTGCATAAAAAAATAAGCTCCAAAACTACCCTTAACCACTAGATAATGTAAAGAAACAACTAAACACTTCAAAGATCAAGAAAAGATGCAAAGATGCTAAATATCAAATAAACTAGAATTAAAACACACAAAGAAGCACTTAAAACACATGAAAACAAACTAGAAAAAAAAACCTTAAAACACACTTATTAACTTCCCCACACTTAAACCTTTGCTTGTCTTCAAGCAAAATCAAACACAACCAATCCATTCTCTTAATTCATCATCACAAGGATTAATAGCATGCAATCTTTCAAACTTTGGCCTATCGAATGTCCAATTACTACACACATCATAACAAGTTTTTATCAACATACATAAACAAAATCAAGTTATCACACTATCGATCAAAGGCAAGCATAGAATCAAAATGGATCTTCCTCACTGAATTCACTCATTTCACTCAAGTATTTAAGGTTAGTGTTTCGCTCAAGACTCCCTATAAGAAAGTACACTATCATAGGCTTGCAAATACACCAATTCTTCTCCATAGTGATTACATGCATAAATAGATCAAAAGGACTTTGCTAAGGGTTGTAATGGGGCTAAAGTTTAAGGTATGTAAAAGGGGGCTTAAGGGCTCATCATAAGCACTCATAGAATACTAAGTATACAAAAGGACACAAAATGATTTCTGACACATGCAAATGGATATAACTAACTACTCCAACTTATTTTTGCTACTATTTGTTATTCTTTTCCTTTTTCCTTTTCCTCCTCTCTTTTTTTTGAACAAAACTAAAGAAATACAAACTAACATTAGTGACTAGATGTACTATTCTTTTAAAGTAGAAATACAAAGAAAGTCTCTCAAAGCGTCTCAAAAAAATTGTAGTAAAAAATCCCAAACTAATGCAAATTTAGCACTCTATTAAACTTGTGATAGGGTAGACTAATGAGGTTTAAGGTTTAAAATGAGGTGTTTTCTAGAATCAAAAAAGTTGAAGGCTCAAAGGAATTTACAAGGGACAATGAAATCGGTTGGTCATTTAAGTCAAGGGCTAAAAGAACGAGGGCCTTAATCACATTTATTTAGCATGGATCTAGTAGATTTAAATTGGTTCAGGGCAAGTTCTAGGGGTACTACCTATGGGAGTATCATACAATCAGGGAAATGATATGACTATAGAATAGAGTCATATAGGTTCAACTTCTCACTTAGGCTTAAATGAAAATCCATCATGTTTCTACACATCACCTAATCACTTAAATATCAATTTCTGAGTAAGCCTATATAACCAACTACTTAAGCAAATCCGCATGGTTCACCTTCTATCCAAGTGGCCTCATTCAATCTTCAAGCACGTGACTCAATCCTATTCCGACTACTATGATAAAATCTCAAGGCAACAACTTCTATCTCAAAGACTCAAATGCAGGGAAAATGATAAACATAGAACTAGAAACCTAATATGTAACCTACAAGACATACCAAAATGCAAAGCAAACACAAACATCAAATAATTAGCTACTTAGCTATCGAGCTACCTCCCCACACTTGAAAGACACATTATCCTCAATGTGTGATGAGATAACTACAAAAAAATAACATATTACTAAGGCCAAAAACCATAACATAAAACAAGTACCAATGCAATGGTTACAAAAAACTAGAAACAAATAAACAAACAAAAAAAATACAAAAAATCAAAAACAACAAAAGAGGGAGTTTAGAAAGCTTATGGAGAGGGCAAAGTCGGTAGGGTTGGAGATGGCACGTGGAGTCCTTGCATCTCCCAAGACTTATGGATTTTCTTTTTTAGGTACTATTGTTGGTGGGCTATCAGTTGCATTTGCTCATTCATTTGGTTAAGCTGCTGCTGTGTCTTTCTATTGCTGTCAGCCAGGAGTGTGTATACTCTCTCCTAAACTATTAGCCCCTCTAATTCCTTATTTAATTCATATGATTCTAGAGAAATTTTGGAACTTGAAGCTCCTCTTGAAAACCTATTCTTGATTGTAGTGCACGTTCAAGGATCTCGGAGCTCCATATTGTGGTGTAGTAATTTATCCGCACGTCTTAAGTACAGTGCATCAAAATACTCACAATAAATAGGGGTTAGTCTATTAAGATCAATCTTAAAATGCTGAGTCAAAGCAGTGGCTAAATATCCCATTCCTATAGGTGTTCCCTTTCTTGCCACAAATTGGAACAAAGATTGAGAAAAATAAGAGAACATGTTAGGCTTAATCTTTTCATCTATGCACCATAATAAAAACAACTCCCTAATGGAGCATTTTTTTTCTTTAAGTTTTGGAAAACACAACAAAGCACATGAAATTGTGCAAAAGCAACTGCTCAAGATTAAGAATGTGAGCATTCGATGCATTGTGAGCATTAAAATCAGGTAAGTCAATTAAATACTTCCAATAAATAGTAGATGAGAAGTCTTGATGGTGATCTTCTACTTAAGGCTTAGAAAAACCAAAAAGTTGGCGTAACAACTTTTCATCCAAACTACGAGCTACCTCGTAGTCTAAACCAGAATTTGTTTGGCTTACTAGATTCAAACCTCAAAGAAGTGAAAAACTCAAGTGTTAGTTTATGGAAAATAGGGTAATCTATACACACATATTGTCCCCAATTACCTTTCCTACATAATTTCAACAATTTATCCTTCAACCCTATTTCTTCTAGTAGATCAAAATCCAAAGATCCTAGTGTATAAATGATTCTAGTTTTTAGAAGAGCATACCTGTCACCTTCTTCCTTGGAATGAATGAGAAAATGGGCATCATAATCAATTGCGATGTCTGCAACATTTCCACCTTCCACCTTAGCTTGGATGGGTTCAACAGACTTTTCGCAAAGAATCTTAGTTTTTGGAGGCATAATAGTGTGAAAACAAGATTTGATGAAAACTTGGAAGAGAATGAGCAAGCTTTCATGAAGAGAGGTTGTGGATGCCAAAACTGGAGAGAGGGGAGTGTAGGGAAAAGAATAATAAAAGGAGGTTGTGTTTTTAGGGTTGTTTTAAATAAGGGGTGGGCAAGATCTACTACTCGCCCTGCAAGATCGTACTAGTGCACGATCGTGCACCTATGATGAGTGAAGGGTTCTGTCACGATCGTGCTAGTGTATGATCATGCATCCCTAATGAGTGAAGGGTTCTGTCACTATCGTGATAGGGGTGTCTTTCAAACTTGTTCTAATTCACTCCAACTGGCTCCCAATTTGGTTCTAAGTCACTCCAAACTTACAAATTCAAATTTTAATATAAAAAGCTACAATCAAACTCAAGAAAAGAATAGTCAAACTCAAGAAAAGACAAGATTAAAGCAAGAAACAACTTGAAAACCAAGCATCAACAACTTAATCAACCTGAGAACTAACCATAACATGCTTCATTTAAGGTTATGAGCTTGACCAAAGTTTAATTTAATGAAAAAAAGTAAGGGAAAGGTAAGAAATCATTTCCCTTTCATAAGAGAGAGCTCCTCTAATGTAAAGCTTGCATCGATTTCCATTGACCTTAAAGGCTTTACCCTTGGTGTTCTCCAATTCTATTTCTCTATGATTAAATACGTGAAGTACTTAAAAGGTCCACTCCACCTTGACTTGAGCTTTCTGGGAAATAAGTGAACTCTTGAATTGTATAGAAACACTAAATCCCTACTCTTAAACTCCTTCTCCTTGATGTGAGCATCATGCCACTTCTTAACTTTCTCTTTGCACAACTTGTCATTTTCATAAGCATCAAATCTCAACTCTTCCAATTCATTAATTTGCAGCAACCTCTTCTCGCCCGCAAGTTTTCAATCTATGTTCAATTTCTTTATTGCCCAATAAAACCTATGCTCTAACTCCAAGGGTAAATGGCTAGCTTTACCATATATAAGTTTATACGTATGGGTTTCTTGAAAGCTATCCTATATGCCCAAAGTGTGTCATCCAACTTCAAAGCCCTTTCCTTTGTTAAGGGGATCACTACTTTCTCTAAAATCTTCTTCAACTCTCGATTTACCATCCACTTAGCCATTAGTTTGTGGATGATATGGGATATCCACTCTATGGTGAACATTATACTTCTTCAAAAGAAATTCAAATGGCTTATTACAAAAATGACTACTTGTGTCAATTATAATTGCCCTTGGCACCTCAAATCTAGTGAATATCCTCTTGATGAAATGTTGAACCACCTTACCATTGTTTGTTGGAGTAGCCATAGATTCAACCCACTTAGAAACATAATCCACTCTAACTAAGATATACTTGTTACCTAGGGAGGATGGGAATGGTCCCATGAAATCCAAGCCCCACACATCAAATATCTCCACCTCCATGATGTTTGAAAGTGGCATCTCATCCCTCTTTGATATATTGTCCACTCACTAGCACCTATCACACTTCAACACAAAATTTTGAGTATCCTTAAATAAGGATGACCATTAGAATCCACTCTCCAAGGCTCGAGCAGTTGTCTTATTTGCTTCATAGTGCCCTGCATAAATAGAACTATGACATTGCGTCAACACTTCAGGTGTCTCATCATCAGGGACACACCTGTGAATCACACTATCAGCACAAATCTTATATAGTATGGGTTCATCCTAAATGTGACAAGAACATTGGAATAAGAAACATTTCCTTTGTTGATAAGAAAGATTAGAGGGAAGAGCACCAACTGAGAGATAATTCACAATATCTACAAACCAAGGAAGAAAGGAGTTTTCTACCATCATTAGGGCTTCATCAGGGAAGCACTCCTCAATTTCCTCTTCTTCTTCTTTATGTTCCCCTTCAAGTCTTGATAGGTGGTATGCTATAACGTTTTCTGCTCCTTTCTTGTCTTTAATATCAAGGTTGAACTCTTAGAGTAGAAGCACCCATATGATAAGCCTACCCTTGGCATCCTTCTTTGTAAAGAGATAACGCAGCACCTCATGATCTGTAAAGACAATAACATGTGAGCCTAAAAGATAAGAGCAAAATTTCTCACATGCAAAAACTACTTCAAGCAACTCCTTTTCCGTAGTGGTGTAGTTCAATTGTGCACCTGTTAAAGTCTTTCTCGTATAGTAAAAAGCATTTATTTTCTTCTCCTTCCACTGTCCAAGTATACACCCCAAAACGTGGTCAGTTGCATTACAGATAATCTCAAAAGGGAGTGACCAATCTGATGTTGTCAAGATAGGTGCTGTTATGAGTGCCTTCTTCAACCTGTTAAAAGAATCTAAGCAATCATTACTAACCACAAAAGGGACATCTTTTACTAACAAATGGTTAAGGGTCTAGCAATAAGGGAAAAATCTTTGATGAACCGTTTGTAGAACCCTGCATGACTAAGGAAAGCTCAGATGAACTTAATATTGGTGGGAGGGGGTAACTTTTCAATCACTTCAGTCTTTGCTAGATCCACTTCAATCCCTTTGCATGAGATCATATGGCCTAATACAATCCCCTCTTAGACCATGAAATGACACTTCTCCCAGTTTAAAACCAAATGAGAGTCCTCACATCTTTAAAGTACTCTGTCTAAATTAAACAAACAATCATCAAAAGAATCTCTAAAGACAGACAAGTCGTCCATAAATACCTACATGAAGTTCTCATTCATGTTCGAAAAAATGGCCATCATGCACCTTCGAAATGTGACAGGTTCCTTGCATAACCCAAAAGGCATCCTCCGATAAGCGAAAGTCCCATAAGGATAAGTGAAAGTGGTATTTTCTTGATCTTGTGGGTATATGAACACCTGATTATACCCTGAATATCATCAAGAAAATAATAAAATGCATGGCCAACCACCCTCTCAATCATTTGGTCCACAAAAGGTAAAGGAAAATGGCCTTTCTTGGTGGCTAAGTTAAGCTTCTTGTAATCAATTTACACTCTCCAACCCTTGATGGTCCTAGTAGAAATCTGTTCACCTTTTCATTTTCCATAACTGTCATACCTCCTTTCTTAGGCATACACTACATAGGACTCACTCACTCACTATCTGAAATGAGGTAAATAATCCCCGCATCTAAGAGCTTCACTACTTCATTCTTCACAACCTCTTTCATATATAGATTTAACCTTCTTTGTCTCTCCCTCACTGTTTTGCATCCTTCCTCAAGGTTAATCCTATGCATCACCACATTAGGGCAAATCCCTCTAATATCAGCAATTTGCCACGCCATGACTTTCATCCACTTCTTAATAGTCTCTACCACTTTCTTTTCTTACTCAAAATCCAATGAGTTGGATATAATGATGGGTAGGGTGTGGTCCTTACCTAAGAAAGTACATCTTAAATGAGAAGGTAAGGGTTTTAGGTATAAGGTGGGTGACTTAACAAGGGATGGTGGTGTAGGGGTATCTGATCTCTCTAACTTCTCTTTCTCACTTCCCTCACATAACCCTTCTTAATTCACACCTTCATCTATATTCACTTTAACAACTTTTGCAACCTCCTTTTAAACTTCCTTCACACAATCATCTACAATATCTATCTTCATACGTGTAGTACCATCCATTGGTTTCTTTAGATTTTTTAACATATTAAATTCAATCTGTTTATCTCTAATTCTCAAAATAAGTTTCTCTTCATACACATCAACTAATTCCCTAGCAGTATTCATAAAGGGTCTACCCAAAATCAAAGGACAATTCTTATCCTCTTCAAAATCCAACATAACAAAATCCACCAGAATGATAAATTTATCTACTTTTACCAATACATCTTCGACAACTCTGAATGGATGTTTGATGGATTGATCCATAAGTTGAATAAGCATAGATGTTGGCTTGACATCTCCTAAGCCTAGTTTCCTGAAAAAGGATAAAGGCATCAGATTAATATTAGAACCCAAGTCACATAAGCATTTAGCAAATTTAAAGTCACCAACAACACATGGAATCATAAAACTCCCTAGATCTTGTAGTTTTGATGGCAAGGGGCTTGAAATAACTGAATATAATTTTCTGTCAGGGTCATCATTTTATTGTCCTCTAAAGTGCATTTGTGTGTGAGTATGTCCTTGAGAAACTTTGCATACTTCGACATGCACTCCAATGCTTCCACCAATGACAAGTTAATCTGAAGATTCTTCAGCTTCTCCAAGAATATGGCGAACTGAGTGCCTACCTGATGTTGTTCTGCCTATCACCCTCGTGCACAAGCACGATCGTGATAGAGAGGTAGTCATCTGTAGATGCACGATCGTGCACTGCTGTCTGACAGCTTTCTGCACTCTTCACTCTATTGGCCATAACTTCTTCTCTAGACCTCCGATTAACTTGAAATTTGAACTACAAACTCCTCATACAGTATCCTTCCTCTCCACCAAATTTCATTGTCATCTGAATTCTCTAATTCTGCCTAGTGGTGCCATTAAATCACCTGTACCACATCCACAGCTGCAAATCTAATACCTGCATAATTCATCAACAAAGTGCATCATTCCATCCTAAAAAATAAGCTCCAAAACTACCCTTAAACACTAGATAATGTAAAGAAACAACTAAACACTTCAAAGATCAAGAAAATATGAAAAAGTTATTGAAGATCAAATAAACTAGAACTAAAACACACAAAGAAGCACTTAAAACATATGAAAATACACTAGAGATAAAACCTAAAAACACACTTATCACTACTCCATCTTGATTTAAGCTTTTCGAGAAATAACCAAAGTTGTGAATTGAACAAAATCACTAAGTCCCCACTCTTGAACTCCTTCTTCTTGATGTGGGCATCATGCCTCTTCTTAGCCCTTTCTTTGTACAACTCGGCATTTTCATATGCATCATACCTTAACTCCTCTTGTTCATCAAGTTGTAACAATCTCTTCTCCCCCACTTCTAATTTCCCAATAGGCTCTATGCTCCAACTCCATTGGTAAATGGTAAGCCTTGCCATATACAAGATGATATGGTGTTATACCTATGGGAATTTTGAAAGTCGTCCCATAAACTCACGATATATGATCCAACTTCAAAGCCCAATCTTTTCTTGAAGTGTTCACTACTTTCTTCAAAATTTTCTTCAACTCTCAATTCACCACCTCCATTTATCCACTCTGACAGGCACGTCGTAACACTAGTGAAAATAAAATAACTAGACTACTACTGTAGCAGTTTTGAGTCTAGGTTGACCCACAGGAAGTGTTCAGCTAGCTTATAAAATGAAATTAATTGATGTTTAGGTAATGGGAGGTTTGGGTTTAATAATAAAATAAACCTAATGAAAATAAATTAAAGAAAACATACAAAAAGTGATAAAATTGGAGAATTCGGTAGGGATCCGGTTCTTTGGTTTAATCTCGACCTATATCCTAATTAAGCATAATTCATTAATTTGTTGTTCTTTTATCTCTCTTAGCAATTATCAAAAGTAGATTAACAACAAGCTCTGTTAATCTCGACTTTTCCTTAGATTCTAGTTAATTACGAAGCGCTCATTAATTAACCCTAGCTCACACACTCATGTTCTTTTGCTCAGCACAACTCCTCAATATCTCTTTATTTTTTATACTTTAAACATGGAATAATAGCTGTAACTCACATGATACACTTTCAGCCCATGCAATCCATGTAGCCGTGAGTAAGAGCCCTCCAAATTTTTGGCTCTCCAATTTATTATCCCAGCTTTTTCATGCTACTACCGACACCATTTCATCTTTGTCCTATTGCCAGCTATCTTCATGTCACTCTTATTTATTTTTCCATCCCCTCTTCACGTCACACACATGTATTCTTTATGCCTTAAAAGTTAGTGGAATTAAAATACTGCATAGTCATGAGTTACAATGTAGTATTTTTCTTTGTGTTTCCAGCATATGTCTCATCCTTCTTGGCATTTAATTGTCTTCTTTTGCTTTCAATCTTCTTCTTCTTCATGCTCTATGAATCAATAGAATATGGAAATTAAGAAGATGGCTTCAATGGACATGAGTTTAGATCGCTTTAGCTCCTTCACTTTTAAAATATACCTAAGATCAAATATGAGCTAAAGTGAGTATCCTAAGAATTTCTAAGGTAGTAATCACTAAGTGTAGTATATCAAATGAATCAACATTTAAACACATATCAACTTCCCCCACACTTAGCTTTTGACTGTCCTTAGGTAAATCGTCAAAATCAAAATCACAAACCAAAACTTTTATTCATTTTCCATATTTCTTAAGAATAGATAACCATAAGTAAATCTGAATGAATTTCAAAACTTATAGCAAAAACTTAACATTCAAGCTTATACTTATGATCAATCAATATTCACCACCCTTAGAAACTGAGCAATCTAGATATAGACTGTAATATTAGGTTTTCGGAACATGCTTAGGGTTAGAACCCTAGATCATTATGAATGAGTAATAACATTGAGAGCATTTCATTTACATGCATATCATTAACATACACATATGAATTATAAGTTGTACATATTATAAAGATAACATATGCACTTAAATGACATATTCTAGGGTATGAAAGATTAAAAATGAATATGATGTGAATTGTGAATTGTTATGTCTCGAATTTTAATTTGATTGGATTCCAATTAGTAATTTAGAATTAATTAGGAGAGTGATGAATTAAGATATACATTTAGATTAGGAAAAATTCCAAGAGGTAAGATAAATTGATATATGAAAAATTAGGATGACTAAATCTATAATTGAGTGACATTTGGCATAGTTAAATGAGTGTCAAATGGACTAGTAATTAAATGACAAATGGACCAATTATTGTGTGACATATGGACTAATTACTAGGTGGCATATGGCAGCTAAATTATAGGACAAATGGAGGCATGCCATGTCACAGATGTCTTGGTCCACTAGAGACACCTAGCACTAAATGAAGAGAGTTACAATAAGGATAGTTTCTACATATTTCTCCTTTGTTCTCCACCTTTTCCACCAAAAATTGTCCTTCATTCATCTCTCCGTATTTTGTTTTCATTTTATCCAAATTGCTGCACCAAAACCAAATTTTTACCCTACACAAAACAGTGATAGAACTAGCTGATTGTTGTCCTTGGTCTTTCTCAAAAATCAACTTGCTTTCACCTTGGAATTATGTTGATTTTACTTGCTTGGAGGGATAAGTTATCTTGATGTTTTGAGCTGAGTTGGTAGCCTAATAAGCAAGTAACAATTTGATCTTTATGGCATGATTAATAGTATAAGAATGATGCTTGAATTGGAATGAAATGAATTTGGAGTTGGTGATGATATGTGCTGGAAAATGTTGGATAAACTTGGATGTTTTTTGCTTTTTCTTGGTGTGTGAAAACGTGGGTATTAGGTTGATTCAAGGATGAATTAGATCTGGATTTGAAGTATAATGAAGGTGAATGCATGCTAAAGGAAGATGTAAATATAGTGTTCTTGAATTGAGAAAGAACTAGAACTATATGCATGATAATATAAGATAGTTTCTGGTTTGATTTATGATGCATGAAAGACCATCATTTCTGAGCTATCAATTGAATAATTTTAAGTTAGAATTGGGGTATAATTTAGATCTATATGAGGTTGCATAAATGAATATGAATTCTGGAAAATTTGGAGTGTTAATGACGTTTTTGTGTATGAGAATTCGTGGAGAAATGAAGGAAGAAAGGCAGTGCACGATCATGGCCTGGATAATTAGGTTCTCTCACGATCTTGGTACCCATCCCATGACTGTGGCCAGTTGCAATGACTTCTGACAAAATCGTGGGAAGGTCCACCATGATCATGGGCAAGGCCTGAACATGAATACTTTTCTTTTAAGTGATGTTCAAAACAACTAATGTTAAGGTACTTTATTATGGTATTTATGGACTTAGTTGAGGCTTAAAATGAATCTAATTTGATGTTGAATAAGTTGATTAAATGT
>JANIIA010000008.1:11128618-11143889 GCA_027478495.1 Erythroxylum alaternifolium | reverse complement strand
GCGCATAGAAAATACCAACATGACAATTCACAAACTGACAAATTGAAAATCAATATTCAAGGAGTCGGCACTCGGCAGGGACGGTGACTTGCTATTATTTAATTATTCAATGTTCACTTCAATACTTCAATTGATGAAGATGAGCTCAGAAGCACAGAGCACTCCAAGTCTCCAACATCAACATGACAAACTCAGCGAATTTAATCCATAGTCCACAACAAAATACCCAGGCAATTTTTCTTTCTTATCTTTTAATAACAATGTACAGCAACTCAGCAAGAAATGATCCCTTCTAGCATTATAACTAGTCAAGTTTCTAATTTATGTTCATCTAATTCCGAAACAAGAACAACAATAAAAATTAAACTTGCCTGTATGTTGTTTACTTGATTGTTTGAAGGAAAAAGATGAATAGTTTCAACAAAAGGGGTTGAATCCTTGAACGTCGCCCTCAACAATCCCAGCATAAGGGTTTGGGTTTTGTTTTTTTTTCAATTAAAGTGGGGTTGTTAGGATTTTTAATTATATTTACAATAGGGTTATACAAAATTCACTTTGAAGTTTATAGGGTAATAAGATTTTTTTTTTTTTTGCAGTGGGCCAGTGGCCCTTCTATGCATCCTTCATTGGTCGAAAGTAAGGGATATTCGAACCTAGTGATTGGGTTTGGGTATACAAAGGAAAGGTTTCCAAAAGAAGGTATTAGAGTTAAAGATATTTGGTGAATAGACAGGTTTATAGCTTTAAAGATCCTAAGGTAGAGCCTAATTATTGTCAACTATGATCACAAAGACTTTATCCTCTAAAGTACCTTGTACTCCATCTAAGTGACTCCATAGGAATTTTCTGAACATCCTTTCTAACAATTTGATAAGTCTTTATGATAGGAAGATATGGAAACTCCAACAGATATGAAAAGAAGAAAGAAAGTGATTTATTCACCCCTATAGAGAGTCTTTTTTTTAACCTTTCAATAATAGGATAACATTCGTTGAGGTTCAATCTTTTAGTAGAAATAAACAATCCTAAGTGCATCAAGGGAGGAGCTTTCTATTCATATCAAGTTGCTTTAAAGATCATAAAGTTACTCTTGTTTAGGTTCAATTCTAATCCTGATAATCTTTTGAAACGCTAAGGGAGTCCATTGAAACTTGAATTGAATCTATATGAGCTTTACTTAATAAAAATAAATTATTCGCAAAACACAAATTTGTTAAGTAAACTTTTGTGCATCTGGAGTGGAATTGAATTTTGGATTTAAATTGACATTGTGTTTAATAAGGAGGGTAAGAACTTTCATACATAATATTCTAATAGACCCTTTAAAGATCTTATAAGGACATTTATTCACCAAGACACAATAAGATGCAATAGAGTTGATTTAAATATGTTGGATAGAAAAATTAAAACCTAATTACACATTCAAATAACGTTCTATCTTTTCGGCTTTTAGACAATATCTTTGAAATATTTAGAAATATTATTGTGCAATAAAGCTTATAATTATTTATATTCGATTTGATATGATAATTTAAAAACATATTTTTCACTATTAAGATAAATATTAAATTTAATTATAGTAAGATAATTGTAAATTAATAATAGTGATATTACATAAATTTTACTAGTTACAAGAGATGTTAATAATTTGTTAGTTTATAAAGTGTATTCAAGATTCAATAAATAAACATTTGACTTACTAAAAATTCAATGCATTTTGCCTATATAATTAATTGAATATAAATTACTAAGTCTAGGATATATTTATTATAATTTGAGAATTCAACCTCAAAACATTTAGATGTAATTATAAAAGTTAGAGATGGATCCAACTGTGCCTCAATTAAAAACAGGTTCTATTATAGTCGCACTTTAACATAATATCATAATTAATTATACTTATACGTGTAATTTTAACAAATTGTTGATTTGTTATATGAATGTTCCTACATGATTATATAAAAATATTATCTTATTAATTGGTGCTATTGTCCCAAGTTAGAATTATAGAAATCATTTTATAATGGAGTTAATTAATTTGTCGAATACTGATTTATAAGAGTTTTATTGATGACCACAAAACATTTAATTGAAGAAAAAATAATTAGTAATATTGTTACAATTTTAGTATATTTCTTTGTGTTTAAGTTAATCTCTTCATATAAGCTACAATTTTCATGAATCCTATTAAATAAAATAAATATAAAAGAATAATATTTTCAATAATTAAATTAAAAAAAGAAAATAAAAAGATTAATTGAACATGGTAGAGTATTATTTTAAAAAAAAATTATTATTACTTGATGATGGTTTTATGAAATAGTAAATTTTAGTGTTTTTGCTAAGAAAATTATTAAAATACCAAAAGGTATTAATTAAAATACTGTATGATCCTTTTATTTGTTAAAAAAAGAATATTTTGTTAAAGTTTAATAAAATATTTTCAATTTTGATGAAATAGGAACCAAAGAATAACCATTTTGAATTTATTAATTTATTTGAAATATAAAGATTGTATCCCATAATATTATATTAGCAAGTTAACGACATTTATGCAATTTTAATTAGGTTTTTTAATTTCATTTTTTAAATTAAATGAAGTTTTTACCTACTCGAAAGGTCTCTCAAAAAACAGCGTATGTTCTATTGCATGCTCTTGAAGATAAATTCATTCAAGAGCACGATCTAATCAACCAAAATTGAATTAATAGAGATAATTAAACAAAATTATTATTTTAGTAATTTAATCAAATAAAAAATATTTTGAACGTGCAAGTGCGCGCTCGTCTTAATTCTTTTGTCGGATAATTTTCTTATCGTATAGCCCCAGTATTTCTTTTTTTTTCTATTTTTGTTTTTAAATTTATATTTTTTTAACAAAATAAAATCAACAGCTTCAAATCGATAAAATTTTATTTAAAATTCATTTGATAGGAGATATTAAAAAAAATTTCACGAGAAATTAAAGTTGAGGTAATTGATTAAAAAATTAAAATTTGTTAACTTAGGATGGTTATATTTAAGGTTGACAAAATTTACCCAACTCAAAGTTTTAGAAAAACGATATCGTTTTTTATTTTTAAAAAAGATTAAAAAAAACTGTCATCTTGTTCCAACAAAAACTATCATATATATAATTACTCAATAAAAATCATTTTAAAGATTTTTGATACCACAGCATTTTTAAAACAATAAAAATAATTTTTAAAATGAAATTATATCTTTTACCTTAACAATAAAGTCGAAGAGAACAAAGAAAAAGAAATAGGGAACTTTTTAATTCTCCCCATTTTAAAAAATATATTTGTTTAATTAATAAAGCATTTGTCAACTTATTTTAATAAAAATTGACCGACACACATTTCAGACTATCTTAATATTAATTTTACTCACTCAGATGAAAATTTAATAAAAGTTCATTTTTAGAGTTTTCAATACAATAAAATATTTTAATAATTCAAAATAATTAAAAAAATCAAAAATGAATATAATTATAAAGAAAGTTTGTATCATTTACCATAAAAATAACAAATCTGAATAAAAGTTCATGCATTATTTCAAGGATGCAGCTGGTTGATGTCCCAGTCAAGTCAAAAGGGGACCATGCTATCCAAAGAACAAAACTGCGCGTGATCAACCTGATTTTTAGGGTTAATCTACAGTGTATAAATGTTTCTCAATTGTGTACACGATTAAACAGAAGACAGGAAGAAACCTGGCATATTTCTTTCAGCTATATCTAGAAAAAAGGGGCAGCTGCAGCACACAACTGAACTTGTTTTCCGCACATTATCTCTGAACGGAAAAATATATTGCAGTTACTCTCGGAAACCTTCAATCCAGGCGCTCCATCTGCATAACAAAATACTGAATTCAACAACATGATATGGAGAATTCTCAAAGAGAACACTTCCCTATGGATTAGATGGGTTAATGCATTTTATCTTCGAGGTTATGGTCCATGGAATGCAAAATTGAGAGGTGATGCTTCATGGACAATGAAACAGATCTTCAAATACAAATCAGCTATGCAGCACCACATAAAAGTGAAGATTGGTGATGGTTTGTCCTTATTCTTGTGGTTTGACAATTGGAGCCCTATAAGCCCTCTCTACCTGCTCCAAAACTTCCATACACTAAGATCTTTTTTCCCAACCAATGCCAAGGTCCATTTCCTGATCCAAGGAAACAGATGGGCGGAAGCTAGAAGATTCACAAATGGCTTGCCCAACAGGATGTCAAATTACCAACCAAACCCTTCCACCGAAGACAGAATCAAATGGCAACTTGATCCTACCGGAGAGTTCACTGTCGGATCCTATAAAAATATAATAGCTTCTTTATGGTCTAACATTCTTGCCAATTCATTATCCCCATTCAGTGCCCAGAGGCTGCTTAGTCTCATGGCATAATCTGGTATGGAGCTCTTTACTGCCCCCAAAAATATCCTACACAGTTTGGCTAATTGTGAAGGAGAAGCTTCCTACATTAGAGAGGCTCAACAGTTTAACTCAATCAAGTGCTAACTCCATGTGCAAACTCTGCAAAGGAAGTGTTGAAACAGTTAATCACTTATTCTTTGAGTGCAGCTTCTAAAAACCACTCTGGAGGAATACATTGGAAAGATGTGCAGCCCCTGAACCCCCATCAAGTTGGCCATAACTAACTCAGTAACTCCTGAATCTAAATGACCTGGCTTGCCTAGTTTACTGAATATGGCATGAAAGAAATTCAAGGACATTCAAAGGTTAAACAACGGAAAGGTCAGAATTTCAACAAACAATATTGCACCATGTCAGCGAAATCTTCATAACTAGGGATAGCAACATGACAATCTCAGCATAACATACAAAACAATTGGTCCTTGTAAAATAAACTATCTCAGTACATAGCTAGCTGTATTTTGTTTGCAGAAGATGTATGGGAACATCCTTGTGTAACTAAGCAATTGCTTTGATCAAAAAAATTCTTTAAATTTCAAAAAAAAAAAAAAAAGCAAAGACTACAACTCTTTAAACATAAGAAATCACCATAAGCACTGACTAAAATGTAAAGCAGCTGAAGATTAGATTGTGCAAATTAACGTCAACCACAAAGTGTGACAATCTACATGCAATGTCAAAATAATGGAAAATATGCATCAAGAAGACCAAATGTTTGATTATGAATTTAAGTCATAATGCATCATCATTGCAACCTATGCTTCGATATCCTGAAGGGGTGAAATTATTCATCCAAGAATGCCTGTTTTATTCCTCAAAGCTAAAGCCATCCTGGATTAGCTGTTGAAAATCATGAAATGATAATGATTGACATATTTAAGGATCGATGGTTTCATGATGTACCTTCCACAGGCCATCGTTGAGATAATGCATGTTATCCACCCCAATACCCTTATTGATTGTTTTGCTGTAAAATAAGAAATGTAAGTTAAAACTAATCAAGGAGTGGAACAAGTACTGAAGAATTATACAATATGCAAATCATTGTCTAGTCTACAAATGACAATGCACTAAAATGCACAAAAAAATATTTTTTGAATAACTTACACACAAAGTTTCAGATCAGTAGATTAGTTTCAATGCCACAAGATCCTGTCCTATTGTTTACATGCAAAACTACTTATTTGACTCCCAGTTGATTCTTCTTTACAATTATGAACAGGTCACCAATCCGAATCCACTGAAGAGGATTTCTTCATTGACGCTGTATAGGTCTCAGGCTCTATTTAAGGTCCTAATGTTTACATGTGGAATTATTATTCACTCAATTATTTATTACAATGACGAACAGGTCACCAAGTGGATTCCAATGAAGAGGATCTCTTCAATAATGCTGTATAGCCAAGGTCTCAGACTCTTATTAAGGAGCATTTCTAAGATCTAGGGTTGTCTGCCCACTAATTATATGGATCTCATATTTCAGTACATTGTAACATAATTGACATTTTAACATACTTCATGGAAAATTAAAGTATAACTAAGCATATAGCTGGATATCTGCGTGCAACTGATCACACATTACTAAGAAGTAATAACTCAAGGTTCTACACCTTTTTCCATAAATCATCTCAAGATTACACATAGACTAGCTTCTACTCCAACAAGGAACACACATAACACTTTCCCTTTGTTCAACTACTCTCTTAGTTCATTGTTAGAGAGTTGAAATATAACTTACATGTCTTTTGCTGACATTTTTGTGAATCCAATAGCAAGAGCATGTTGCTTTCCTTCTGCCATTATGGCCTGAGAGTTTTCATTTAACACTCAGAAACATGCACATAATACTGGGCCAAAAATAGACAATAATGACATTCTCAAGAACAGTTCAGAAGAAGGAAACGCTCAGCACAAGACTGTACACTCCATACCACAGGAGTTTCTGATCCCACTTCGTCATCCAAAGCACCGCCCGGAGAAGTAAGTCCAGGACACATGATGTTAGCACCAGCTAGGACAAATTTTATTGCACCCCTATCCACCTGTAACTTCTTCATGATGTCTGGATCTGGAGACCAGTAATATATACACTAGTAAGCAAGCAATGGTATCGACTTGCAAAATCTTAGAAGTCTCTCAATGGAGGTCTAGTATCAAAGTAACAGTTGAGAAAACAAACAATCAACTCTAAGTTTCAAGATAAAAGAATTTAAACTCAAGAAAAAAGCACCTCATTCCACCCAAAAGGTTGTAAAAGTCGCATAAGTTCTGAATTTGCTCAGAACATCATTTTACTTTAAGATGATCATACAACTTCTAACAAAATCTAATAACAGATGCCTGGATAAATTATTCTACACTTCCTGCCATGCCTGCCGATAAACCCAAGTGAAATGTGAGGACGTGAGTACAAAAGGTAAATTTAGCTCCCACTAAAGAGAGTTGAAGAAGAAATCTTACCACAGGAAAAAGCATGCAACATTTACAATATGTGAAAACACCAGCCTTCAAATTGCATTCATTGGATAAGTTCATCAACAATTCTACAGCTATAAACGGGATATGACACAGTAACAAATATCACAAACCATAATGAGATGGGATGCTTTACATTGATGGAGAAGCCGCAAGGTAGGCATGTAAGGGCCATCACGGACGTTGAAAAACAGGGGCACATTGTTAACCAGAACCAGATTCAAATGATTTTGGCTGCAAGACAAGAGATAAAGTTTCCGAATATATCAGAAAAGGAACTACAATACCAAAAGACAAAATAGAAAAGATAGATAATCAGACCATTTGGCTACAATCAGAGGAGCCTTTTTTGGAAGCAAATCCTCCATAACCGGTTCAAGTCCAGGGTACTGCAAAAATTGACGAGTTGTTTCAGAACACTAAACCTTAAACCTTACAAAAAGAAAAAACTGAAAATGAATGAACTTGCAAGACAGAGGTACAAACCTCGTCAACTATACTTTGTCGAATTTTGCGCTGGACCGACGCCTTAACTTGGTTCTGCGAGGAAACATCCTCGGAGGAAAACCTGAGAAACCTCATAGTTCAATTGGGTTAGTTGTCGGCAAATAGTTAACACTAACTACAGTAACAATCAAAACCCAAATAATCACACATAGAAGTTTCCTGAAAAAAAAAATGGTGAATGCCGTATACTTACTTCTTGAACATTTCCTGAAGGATTTGAGAATGGAAAACGCAATTAATTGAGTGAACAGATTTAGGGTTGAGAGGTTTCAATGCGATCACCAAGAAGTGGTAAAAACTAGATTTGACGAGGAGAACAGTTAACAGGTTCAAACTCTCCTTTAGTAAAGCAGGCGATTACAAGGTATTTTACATCATTCGTAAGTATGTGTATCTTCGTCATTCGTAAGTATTAGAATACAATTTGGTATTTTACATCAATTCTTTTATTTGTTAAACAAGTTTATAATAACTTTAGATCTTTATATATAATATTTTGTTTTTAAGAAATTAATATGGTATTTTGTTTTATATGTATATATAATTACAATTTAAGTATACTTACTGATGATGGTGCGATAAGGAATCCTTTCCTTTTAGAACTAAGTTTTATCAATGATTATATTATATAAAAAATGAAAAATTTAGTACCAAAGTCAAATTTTGAAAATTTTGGTCGTTAACTTGAAATTTTATAAAAATTTTAGACTAAAATCTATAAAAATCCCTTTTCAATGTCCTCCAATTCCATTTCACTACCTTCTTATTCGATTTTCACTGTGCGTTATTGCCATCCACTTTTGCCGACGTCTCACTGTTGTGATGTTATCGCCCACTATCAACACTCTCTACTGCTTCTCACCTTTAGCTTTAGAGTTCAATGAAAATCAACGGAAGGAGAAAGAAAGACTATATATGTGTCCATAGATAATGAAATGAGATATAATTTTTGGAGCTTTGTGAAATTGAATGGAATCGACACATTGAGTAGTAAAAGAAGATGTGAGACAGTGACAAGATAACATATTTGAGTTTAAAGAGGGTTAGTTTAGTCATTAAAATTGTAGAAGTGCTCAGACTAGAGAAATAACATGAATATGTAGTCCCCTAATTCCTATTACTAATAGATAAAATTGAATTTTCTATGTTAAATTAACGGAAGTTCCAATCGATATTTTGATGGTAATAAAACATAATGTGTTCATTATTTTAATGAACAACATCATTAGAACAAAATAAAATTATAAACTTAAGAAAATAGTTTATGAAGTTGATAAAGAGAAGTTGAAGTTTCCAATTATCAAAATGGAGATCAAACTAAGAAAAAAGATGATTAAGACTTATTAAGGTTATTCTTTAGTTTGTAATACTAATTATAATCTTACTTTATTAATTTGATGCTCTAAAAGGATTGTTATGCATAAATATTTCATTTCACTTTATCATATAAGTCTTTACATTCATTAAATGGTATTAAAGCTTTTAATTTTAATAGAAAAACCTTTTGATCTTTTAAACACTTTTTAGGAAACATTTTGAGAAGTGTTTAAAACATAATTGAATTAAATGAACTGATTTTGAGCATTTGAAATTGTTAAAATCATATTTCTAAGATAATCGGTCAACCTATATGAGTTAGCAGTCGACCAATGTAAACTAAAGTTATCAAATTGATGCATCATGAGTTTATTGTAACATTGGTTAATGTTTTGGTTAACTAATATGTCTATTGTCGACCAGTATTTCAATGACAAGTGAATCTAAAGCTTTTAATGCATATTGGTTAATTAGTATATACTCGTTGTAATAGCTAGTTTTTGGCTATAATAGTGTTTTCTTGTTAGTTTTAGCATCAAGAATGTTTTAGGAGTCATATACACATTCAAAGTGCTTTTAAATCATTTAGGCATTATTATCTCGTATTTACATGAGTGAGCTATTTTAAAGTTTTCAAGTGATAAAGTAAGGAACTTTGAGTTATAACATTTGGATAGAGGAATATATTATTATACTCGGGAGTAATCCAAGTGAGATTGAAAATTTTTTTCACCTTGAAAAAAGATTGCAAGAAGGGTTCTTTTTATCGAAAAAGATTATATAAAGGTTATTCTTTTTCTTCAAAGAATAATTATAATTAAATTTCAAAAAGTGTCGTTAATATCTTATATATACTTTTTGTGTTCATATAATAAAGATAAGATGATTAAAAAACTAAAGTAAAAATATAAGAATGAAGTACAAACTTTATACTATACCTCATCTTTTAAACTTTTAAATCTATCATCCTTTTTAGATTTTACTTGTCCTTTAAATTTTTAACTTTTATCCGTAAAAATATAAATAAATAAATACAATACGTACTTGACATTACATAAAACAAATTTATTAAAATTTTGGCTTCAAGCTGGGATCCTGAGAAACAGTATTATGATTTTGCTAATCGTGTAGGCACCATAAATAGCCAAGAGTCCAGCTAGTAATTGAAGGCTATTATAGAGCTTCTTTCCAGCTAAGCAGCGTAACTACCAATCTATTCCCTGTTTCTAAACAGCTGTACGCGCATTTATAACTCGAAACGAATCCGAAACAGAAGAAACATAGAACAACAATCCACGATACAGAAACAAAGAAATATGGCTTCATTCAATATTTTCAGATTCCGCACGTCCATATCGGCATTCATTGTTCTCATTTTCATATCTTCACACTCTGTTTTATCATTTGGATCTCAAGATACAGACCTTCTCGCCCAGAAGTCAACGGCCTATGAGATTCTCGGTGATTACAATTTTCCCGTTGGACTTCTTCCAAAGGGAGTTGTTGGGTATGCTCTTGACACTTCAACAGGTAAGTTCTCTGCATTGTTGAACGGCACTTGTAGCTTTTCTCTTGACGGGTCGTACCAGTTGCGGTACGGGTCAACGATCAAAGGGTACATTTCAAAAGGGAAGCTTTCAAGTTTGGAGGGTGTAAGTGTGAAGCTGTTTTTCATGTGGGTTGATATTATTGAGGTTTCCAGAAGTGGTGATGATCTTCAATTCTCAGTCGGCATCGCTGGTGCTGGTTTTCCGGTTGACAATTTTGCGGAGTGCCCTCAATGTGGATGTGGTTTAAACTGCGGGAATGATACGAAAGTAATCAAGCTTAGAAGTAGCTCATTTGCTTATGGAATCTAACCGTGATTTAATCACGGACGCAGCGGAAAAGCAAAGCTTTTGCTAATTCCCAGCGGATTTTGTTTATTGAATAAGTTTAAATAAAAACAAAAACAAATTAAAAATTGTACTTTTTTTTGTTTTCTTGTTAGAAAACAACTTTTTGAAAAAAAATTTCCGATTGATTAATCACAAATTATTCAAATGTTCAGCTCTGATTGTATCCACAGAGCAATTTTCAAGACTAATTTGAGAGGAAGAAGACAAAGGGCTAGCTTCTAAAATGTTCTTCCCTTTTTAAATAGAAAAATCATAAGGATCTTTAATTAAAATTAAATTTCTTTACTTATAATTAAAATCAAATTCTAATTCTAATTAATTTAATTTTAATAAAATCAAATATCTTATATTTGATCTCTAAAGCTTCTTAAACTTTATAATTAAGTCTAATTTAATTAAATTGATTTTTCTTCCACAAATTGCTCTTTGACGTGTGACCTATTAGGTTCCTAATAAATTGACAGTGATTATAAATTACAATTCTAATTCACAATTAGAATTAGATAAATTAAACCTTTTTAAATTTATCTTTAATTCTCCAATTAAACAATTCATAATCATAAATCATGATTGATGTCTTGTAACATATCATGATTACTCAAATATCAAGAATGTCAAAGTGATTGACTTAACCTGTCCATGCATGACTTGAAGTATAATTTAATCCTTTCATCATTCAATATTCTAATTGAACATGATATGAATATAGTGTCTACTCTTATCATCCAATCATGTTCGTTCTTGTTAATTAGTAATTGATTTATAATTGAAATTTGAAAATACCATTCAAATGTCAATTTATTCTAGCTAGAGAATTCCATAAATCATTACTAATCAAGAACATTAGAATACTCTCTCTAATTACTTTAGAGTGACGAATTTTATATTGACTTACTCAACTATCTACATATGGTTTATATTGTATCTAATTACTACCGACTGAATTATCCTAAGACGATTCATAAGTAGTATCAAAACATAATAATTCCAGCACAAAATACCTTGGTAATCTTAAGTCTGAGTATTAATTATACAACCATTATTATGAGATAATTAATAGACACATAAGTAATATTCCATTTGAAATTCTCATAATCAGGTCAGTTCAGTGACTTATTCTCTAATAGTCACCCATACATTAGTTTAAGTATCTTTATACTTTAATTTATAAGATCAATTACTTTCTTCATAAGAAAGAAACATAATGTGTGCCAGTTTTACCATTTCAACAATATCCCGTCTTAATAAAACTACAATTAGGAACATTTAGAAATAAGACATAAGTGTAAATTGAATCTTACAGTTATGATCTTATTATAATTTTAATTACATAGTAATTATTCCAAGGATTTTACCTTTAGTATTAAAACATAAAATATTAATTAAATTAATACATAAAGATAAATAAAGCCTTTTCATTAATTCAAAATAGTGTCATACATTAATTTGCATCCAATTGATTGGCTACAAGGGCATAAACTAACAATCTCCCACTTGCACTAAAGTCAATCCCCTATGACTCTAATACCATATCCATCCATATGTCGATTATGTCTCTTTAGAGACAATGACTTAGTAAGAGGATCTGCTAGATTCTCTTTAGTAGGAACTCGCTCTAATGCTATGTCTTTCCGCTCGACTATCTCCTTAATCAAATGAAACTTCTTGAGTATATGTTTGGACTGTTGATGAGGCATGGGTTCCTTTGTTTGCGCAATAGAACCGTTATTGTCACAATACAATACTATGAGCTCAACAATGCTAGGAACCACTCCAAGTTCGGTGATTAACTTCTTTATCCAAACTGCTTTCTTTGCCACCTATGACACTGAAATGTACTCTGCTTCGGTCGTTGAATCTGAAATCGTTGGTTGTTTGGAACTCTTCCAACTTATTACACCACCATTTAGAATGAAGATACACCCTAACTGTGATCTATTATCATCATGATCTGACTGAAAACTAGCATCTGAATATCCTTGAACTCTCAATTCATCTCCTCCATAAACCAAGAAAATGTTTTTAGGTCTTCTCAAATAATTTAAGATATTTTTCACAACCATCCAGTGACCCTCACTAGGATTAGACTAAAACCTACTCGTTATGCTCAAAGCATAAAAACATATGGTCTATTACATAACATCACATACATGATTGATCTAATTATCGAAGCATATGAAATACAATCCATTTTATCTATCTCCTCTTGTGTCTTTGGACACATACTCTATAAGAGAGAAATCTCAGGTGATATGGGTAAGAATTCCCTCTTGGAATTCTCCATGCTAAAACTCTTTAGCACTTTATCTCTGTATGTGGATTGGGATAATCTAAGCAACTTTTTGATCTATCTCTATAGATCTTTATTCCCAAAATGTAGGCTGCTTCTACCATATCTGTTATAGAGAAGTTCTTGGATAACCAGATCTTTACAAACTATAACATAGTTATGTCGTTTCTAATTAGCAATATGTCATCCACATATAGTACCAAGAAAACAACTGCACTCCCACTAACCTTCTTATGGACACATGGTTCATCCACATTTTTGATAAAATCAAACTCTTTGATTGTCTCGTCAAAACGGATGTTCCAACTTTGTGACGCTTGCTTAAATCCATAAATGGACCTTTGCAACTTACATACTTGATTAAGAAATCTTTTGGATTCAAAACCTTCAGGTTGTGTCATATACACATCCTCCTATAAATTCCCAATCAGAAATGCAGTTTTGACATCCATCTACGAGATTTCATAATCATGATATGCTGTTATGGCTAACAAGATCCTGATGGATTTTAGCATGGCTACTGGCAAAAAGGTTTCATCAAAATCAACTCCTTGCTTTTGTTTGTAACGTTTAGCCACTAACCTTGCTTTATACGTATGTACATTACCATCCATGTAAGTTTTTCTCTTAAAAACCCATTTACATCTAATAGGTACAATACCAGTAGGTGCATCAACTAAAGTCCATACTTGGTTAGTATACATGAATTCCATTTCAGATCTCATAGCTTTTTTCCATTTTAAAGAATCAATATTAGACATTGCTTTTTTAAAAGTAGTAGGCTCATCATGTATGAGTGATACATTATCCTTTCCTTGCTCAATATGTAGATCTAATCTAGTGGGAGGACGACATATTCTACTAGTTCATCATAGACTATGTGTGTCTTGAACTCTCGATTGTACATCATATTATTAACTTGAGGTTCTTGTTCCATTTCGATGTGAATTTGTGGTTCTTGAACTTCTTTAAGTTCAACCTCACTCCCACTACTTTCTTTGAGAATAAATTCTCTTACTAAGAATGTAGCATTCCTTGAGACAAGCATCTTTTTCTCAATAAGATGATAAAATTGATAACCAAAACTCTCTTTCGAATACCCCACAAATTTGCATTTATCTGATTTAGGTTGAAGCTTATCAGATATAACACGATTCACATAAGCTTCACATCCCCAAATCTTTAAGTGTGATAATCCAAGTCTTTTACCAGTCCATATCTCATATGGTGTCTTATCAACTGATTTAGATGGAACTATATTTAGAAGATATATTGTGGTTTCAATTGCGTATCCCCAAAAGGACATAGGAAGGACTTACCACAGAATATACCATATCTAATAGTGTACGATTTCTCCTTTCAGAAACTCCATTATGCTGTGAAGTTATAGGAGGAGACCATTATGAGAGAATCTCATTCTCTTTTAAGTAACCAAGAAACTCGTGGTCTAAGCATTCACCACCTCGATCTGATCTAAGTGTCTTAATACTTTTGCCAGTTTGTTTCTCTACCTTTAGTCTAAATTCTTTGAACTTTTCAACTGATTCAGACTTTTGTTTTATCAAGTACACAAAACCATATCTAGAATGGTCATCTGTGAACATAATGAAATACGAGAATCTACCTCTTGCATTTGTGGACATAGGCCCATATACATCTAAATGTATTAATTCTAGTAACTCACTAGCACGTTGTCCCAAGTTTGGTCATCTTTCTCAATAAACAAGATTAACATGTTTCATATGATTTATAATCAAAACGATCCAAATATCCTTCTTTATGTAATTTTGTGATTATAGTTTTATTGATATGACCTAACCTACATTGCCATAAGTAAGATAGAATTTGGTTAATTGATTTTCTTCTTTTACTATTTATGTCAAGAATTGGCCTTTTAAGATCTAACTCATACAAACCATTTGTAAGCAATCCAGATCCACAGTAAACATAATCTTTATAAAAAGAACAATTGTTATCCTTAATTATAAAGACAAATCCATTCAAATTCTTGAATCTCGATAATTGAGTAATTGAGAAAACATAAAACGATTTAGAAATCATACCTTGTTCGTCTTCCTATTAAAAACTTTTGAAACTTTTCTGATTGATCAATCGCCAACTATTCAAATGTCCAATCTCTGATGGTATCCACAGAGCAATTCTCAAGACTGCTTTGAGAGGAAGAAGACAAAAAGTGTTAGCTTCTTTATTGTTCCCCCCTTTTTAAATAGAAAAATCATAAGGGTCTTTTAATTAAATTAAATTTATTTAATTATAATTAAAATCAAATTCTAATTCTAATTAATTTAATTTTAATAAAATCAAATATCTCATATTTGATC
>JANIIA010000008.1:11033715-11050580 GCA_027478495.1 Erythroxylum alaternifolium | reverse complement strand
TAAAGCATAATTGAGTTTTATGATTTGATTATTAATTGATTTTATGATCTGATTTGTGAGATGAAGTATTCATGTTTG
This sequence comes from Erythroxylum alaternifolium, assembly GCA_027478495.1. Taxonomy (NCBI): domain Eukaryota; kingdom Viridiplantae; phylum Streptophyta; class Magnoliopsida; order Malpighiales; family Erythroxylaceae; genus Erythroxylum; species Erythroxylum alaternifolium. Next base: position 11,050,502 of record JANIIA010000008.1, on the reverse strand, counting down.
TGTAAAATTCAGAAATTTAGAATGTGAATGTTGTGATCTATTGAAATTATATATATATATATATATATATGATTTGTGTGCAGTTCATTATCGCTGGCTATAAACATATTAGCCACTGAACTTCTCAACGCACCCCATAATTTTTTCATTCCTTAGGTGAAGAAATAGCAGATTAGTGAACCTTGCAAAAAACTTCAGCAAATCTCCAAGAAATATTTCATTTTGTAACTAAATTAGTTTGGATCATTTTTGGTAGCTTTATAAGCATGTTAGGCATGAACATCAATATTGTATTTTTGTATTATGCTACTGATGTGGCTTTTGTTTGTAATATGAAGATGTGTACCAACTCTATTTTGTTGAGAATTGATAGCAAAAGTTGCAGAAATTCTCTTTGTATATATGTTCAGGATTTCTCTTCTGTTAAGATGGTATTGTGTTGGTAATAAAATTGTTGAATGTTGGAAGACCTTTGAATATATTTTTTTGAGGAAATTGTATAAGTTGGGAGTTTTGTATGTATGGTTTATATTGTTGGTTTTCGAGTCTTTTGAAAATTTTATACAAGTATTGACAGATGGTAGAGAGAAAAGAGGAAAAAGAGAATAAACTGTGTTCTGAAATTTCAAGGAATAAACTGGATTGATCTAGGAAGAATTGGAGTAGAAAGTTATGATATTTTGAAGTTGATATGTGCGACTGGAAAGCATGATCGAGACGAACTTCATTATCCACAACTATTCACTGAAAGTCGCGATCGCGACGAGCCTCGAATTTTCGCCACTGTTGTGCAAGATCGCGACTTTTGTGTTTTAACAAGAACACAACCATGACAAATTTTATGCACGGCCGTGACATTTGCTTCTTCCTCTTCTTCTTTTTATTCATTAATTCGTAAGATGATTTATTTGTTTTAATCCCCATTTTTGAGTTTTCATTATATTATATTATTTTATTATTATTTTTTTATATTAAAAAGGGTTCCTTCATGACTTCTTTTAATTTATCTTCATGTTAAATTTATTCTAGGCTATTTATTTTAATTGTTTGTGTATTTATTCTTGCTCCCACCAAGGAATTAAATTCTTTTTATTTTGATATTAATTTTATCTATAATTATTTTTATTTAAAAAAATACCCCAATTTTTGACGACCTGTCGCCACGAAATAGGAACCGACACCCAGGGTCAACATTTTAATGAAGTACACATAAACACATAAACAAAGAGTAAAGACAAAAATTAAAGTAACAAAGAACATATAAAATGAAGAATAAAAATAAAATAAAATAATAAAAATAAACATAAACATAAAGACAAACTAAAACTGAAGGTTTAATTTGGGAAAGAAAAATTAATTTGGGTTAGACAAAAATCTTAAGGGGATGGAGGTGGTGACGGTGTCGGAGGTGGTGACGGTGTCGGAGGTGGCAATTGAACATCGTGAGACTCGAAATATCGATGGATCCGTCGAATATCTCAGCTTTGGCGTCGTTATGTGCGCGCCATCTCTGCAAGTATTCTGTTGGTTTCAGATATTGCATCCAAAACCTTCTTCCAGCCTTGTTCTTGCTCTTCTTCTTCTTCTTCCGATTCCTCACTGGTAGATTCCTCCTGTCGAGGCTACGCGGAACTCGAACTCGAACTCGCTTGACTTACTCTGGTCTATACATGTGTCTTCTCGTGAATCTCCCATAGACTCATATTTGTGGAATGAATGATCTCTGCTCGAAATAAAAGATAATGGTTGAGGAAGTCAGGAAGGTGAACTGTTAACCCCCTTCATTCCACAGCAAAATGTTCTGCAATGGCAGACACTATGTATCCCATTCCAAGATGGTTGCTCCACTTTTGCAAAATTGCAGCAATCACATTCAGGACATGGGTGGACGTGTATACTGGAATACTGTGCTCCATACACCACAGTATGAAAGGTTCCTTGGTGGAATACTGACTTGTCAGAAACCAATTGGCACATAAATTTGTGCAGCAGCAAGTTCTCATAGGATCAGATAATGTTATTATGTGCATTCTTCTCGAGGAATTGCTCAATTCCAGTCAGCTTACGTCAGTATTGGGAGATATGGAAATTGTCATGTTGATCAACGATGGTGGATTCAGGGAATCCACACATCTAACACATGAGTTCAACATTCAGTTTGTATGCCCGTCCTCCCAATCTAAACCATAATTCTTTCGTGTTTTTAGGGTCAAAGGACAAGAACGTGAAAAATTCTAGTGTAAGCTCTTCATACACAGGGAATTGGAATCATATGAACTGGCCTCATTGGATTCTCTCGGCTAGGTTCTTTATCCGCTCACGCAGTTCTAGCCTATCTAATATGTCAATGTTAAAGTACCTAAGAGCTACAATTTGCCGAGAGCGATTAGAAACGAATACCTTCTTCCTCGGTATAGATGGGGAATGGTACTCCAAAGTCAGCGGCTCGGTTCCTTCTTCCCCAGCCCATAACTTGCTGTCTTTCAAAGGGCTCCCGTCGAGCCGATTGCTTAATGTGTGGCGTGTTTGAGGTAGGATGTGGAAGAATTTAGGAAGGTTAAAAATTTAGTGAGAGGTGAGAGTGTTTGATCGCTAAGTAAGAACTGAATATAAAGGTGGTGAAAAGGGTGAAAATGTAAAATTTTCGTTTAAAAATCACCTTACCCTGTTTCTTCATAGTAGCAGGCCACGATCATGGCATGCAGCGTACCACCACGAGCATTCTCAATCGCAAGCCATGATCGTGGCCAACGGCTGTCCTCTAGCACCAAAGTCTTTCGTTTGCTCTTTTTTCAGTCTTTTCTCTTTCAAATCGTAATTCTTTCATAGCCTTTCTTCACTTCTCTCTTTATGTTTGCACAATATTCCAGTGATTCCGAAATCCTATTCCTTTTTCTCTTTTATTCAATAGAGACAAAAATAAACCTAACTACAGAATTCAACTAGTCTAACTAAATTAAATGACCAAACTAATTTTTTTTCCATGGGTTGCTTCCCATATAGCGCATCTTTTTACGTCAGTAGCTCGATACTCCTTTAAGCTAACAGTGATTGAAATGACTGGATCAACGTTAACATTCCCATTATCGCAGCGTCTGTACCTTGGCTACCATATTGCAATTACCACCATCCTTGCGATTTTCTTTGCCTCGCCTTCTCCTTCGTGAGCGTTTCTTTCAAAAAGCATTTACAGGATCCTCAATGTCCTCCCATTCTCCTCGAGGTTCAGTTTCCTTGACATCCACTGGAGGTGAAGGAGTTCCGTACTCTCTAATGGTCACCTTGAAGGTTATATGCTCCTTCCCTAGTCGCAGAGTTAGTTCGCGCCCATCCACATCAATAATTGAGCGCACAGTGGCCAAGAACGGTCATCCAAGAATCATCAAAGTGTTCTCATCTTCGCTAATGTCCAAAACAAAGAAGTTCGTGGGAAAGATAAACTTACCGACCCATACTGGCACATCTTCAATGATTCTCATCATTCTATGCGAAGTTCTATCAACCATCTTTACCAAAACTTGGTGGTCGCTAACTTTCCTAACCCCAATTTGAGACTGAAAGCATAGGGCATCATATTTATGCTTGCACCTAAGTTCACAAATGCCCTATCTATGATAATGTCGTTAATACTACAGGGGATAAAAAGTCCCCCGGGTCATCTTTCTTCGTAGCTATATTAGGTTTTGCTTTTAGGGTTGCTCCTCAACCTTCTTTTTGACGGACTCCTATAGTTTAAGCTTCGACTGTATTCAGTTCATCACTTCCTTAATCTTGTTATGCTCAATTTCTAGTAATTTTTCCGCTTCCCTCTTTGCATATACCTCTCGCTACTGTGCAATAGGGAACGGAAATACCTGTCGAGTTACTTGAATTGACTCCATCACGAGCTCAATCGAAAGGTCTTTTTCAACTATTTGACCTTTATCTCTATCTTCTACCTTTTCCTGCACTTAAGCAGTTTCTCCATCCCGAGTCTAAGTTATGACCATGATACGCTCTTTTGGGTTGGACTCGGTATTGTTTGGAAGAGTTCCAACATTCTGAGTTGAAATTGCTTCTGTGAGTTGCCCTACTTGTACTTCTAAATTATATATAGATGAGGCATAATTCTTCATAACTTGCTCGAATTTACTCTCGAGCCTCCTATGTGGCTCTTCCATACCTCCTATCTTGTCCAAAATTCTATCCAACTTTGAATCCATCGAGCTTACCTTAGCCTGTTGGAAGCTCGATTGCCCTTGAGGCCTAAACTGCCCTTTATTATTGTTGTTCAACTAGGAGAAGTTAGGGTGATTCTTCCACTCGAGGTTATAAGTGTTAGAGTAGGGATTGTTACCCCCTCTCCATCTAAATTACGCCCCCATGTAATTCACTTGCTACTAGTTATCCTCTCTTATCAGGTAACAGTCTACAGTATCATAATTTACTTAACCACATAACTCACACTTCGCTTACATAGCCTTAATCGGAGGAGAAGATGATGCCTTCATATTGCTGAGTTGTCGCGTCAAATTGTCGATATTAACTTTTATCTCTGTCATTGATCGACTGCGATAACTCCCTTCTGCTCTCTAAAGATAGTAGGTTACCTACTTCTCTCACTTCCCTATAAGCAACTATTGCTCGCCATCTCTTCAATTAACTCCTCTGCTTTGTCTACCATCTTGTGCATCAAAGATCCTCCTGACACTGCATCGATCGTGCCTATAGTAGGTGGGTTTACTCTGTTGTAGAATGTCTGCGGGAGGAATTCCTTCAGTAGCTTATAGTGTGGGCATCTCCTCTACAGTTCTTTATAATGCTCCCACGCTTCATAAATCAACTCCCCGTCACCTTGTTGGAAATTGGTAATTTTCTTTATGATCTTTGTGGTCTTCGTTAATGAGAAGTATTTCTCTAGGAAGGCACGTACAAGCTGCTCCCACGTCGTAATGTTGACGGGGCTCAGTGAGTGGTACCAAGCCTTCGTTCTATCCCTAAACGTAAAAGGGAACAACCTAATACTAACATCATCCTCCAATATTTGGTGATACCAAAAAGTATCACAAATATCAAGGAAACTAATGATGTGTGCGTTTGAATCTTCATTCGCCCGTCCATAAAATTGGATGTTCTGCTGAAGCATATTCAGAAGGGCTGGCTTGATTTCGAATGAGACCGCTTGAATGCGCAGTCTAGCTACTCCTTAGTTTGCTGGATTAAACCCTGGCTTTATGAAGTCCATGAGGGTCCTCTGTTGTTGCCTTCTAGGTTTAACTTCCTGATCCATATTTCTTTGAAATTTCTCAGTCATTTGTGATATTTCGATCTCTTATTCTTCCTCTCGCAGAGCTTTCCTTAAGGTTCGTTCTAATCGCGTGATGTCTAAATCTATCGTTTCAACCGCTCGAATTGAACCTCTTGTGACTCTTATGTTCATGCAAGAGCACGATTCTGAAGTAAAACGAACGTAGTAAAAATAAAAACAGAAAATCAAATCTAAGTTAACACCTTAAATATAGACTAAATGTTGCCTTCCCCGGTAACGACGCCAAATGCTTGTTCGCAAGGTTATACACGTTAAGTTTTACTTTTTTTTAACCTTGGTAAATTCTGCAAGCGCACGGGTCGTTAGCGTAATACCTAAGGTATCGATTCTACGAGAAAGGCTAATAATCGTAAATCTAAGGTCACCCTAAACTATAATAATTCTAAACAATTAACTAATAAAGAAATTAAATCAATCAATAATCAAATATGAGAATTTAAAGTGTAGAAAAGTCATAAAATAGTAACTCACACAACAATCCAAAATCAACCTAGCAATAGCCAAGTGAGAGAAAGGGGGATTTAATTCAAAACTAAAGAAAATCTAACCAATTATGCAATTGTCAACCTACGGGCCTAGGCGATCCTAAGGTGAATTACTCTCTCAAGTTATAATTCTTAACCCTAATTGATGATCCCTAATTTAAATTATACAATTGCGATCTCTTGATTCGCGATTGATTGAAAACCTAAAGTAGTTCTAAGTTGTCTAAACACCTATCAGGAATCTATACTCGATCTCTCATTACACAACTCTACTGGTTTGATTAAGCTCTCTACCTATCGATCCACCTAACTTTCATTAGCCCAAATCGATGATTTTTACGTTTTGAATCACAATTAATTCGAAAGAAAACACAATCAAATGAACTTTATTAATCTTAAGAACTAAAAAACCCGAAGGTGAGTATAGACAATAAATCAACACTCAACAACACTATTTCCAATAAATAACCCAATTTCATACATCTATTAAATCGAAATAAAAATAGGAAATACTATCGGAGCAGATCTTGGAGGCAATGACTGCGGGAAACCACTTGTTCTGAAAAGTACTTCACGTCAAACTTATCTCCATATCTCTCTTTCTTTGTCTCCTTTCTCAATCTCTTGATATCTCTCTAGGTTTTTCTCGGATTTGATGGGATGATGCTCTCTTGCACGACTGTCTAGGCTCCCCCTAAAAACTCCTTTGCGGCTATCACATTATATTCTATTTATTCTATAGAAGCCCCAGGTCAAAATCAGGGTCAAAATGGTCCACAAAATCTCACAAAAATTGATTTTTTTTGTTAGCCCGACGTAGGGCACGATTGTGGCCTACTGTTTAACCTTTTTGTCATGATCGTGGCCCAATGTGCACGATTGTGGCCTGACTTGTCGCTCTCTGTCACGATCATGGCCCTACTATGCACGATCGTGGCATATGGCTTTAGGCCGAAACTCCTCGAATCTTCGCCGTTCTTCCCCGTTCACCCTAAAACACTAACAAATGCATCACGACACTTCAAAAATAAAACATTTAAGCTCAAAGGCTTAATCTAACCCATAAAACACTAAAAAACACAAACTAACATAATTACACCTTAAATGCACACACACCACTCAAATTCACACTAAATAAATAACAAATTCAACCCTAAAACACATGCAATTACACAACTATCAGGAAGCACAGTGCTTTGAAGTAGTTCTTGGTCAATGAAGACAGTCATTTCCTTTTCAAGTTTGACATGACAACAAATGCTCCAAAAGTTACGAATTATGGCCTTTGGCACATTAATAATATGCCTATATTCTTACAGAAGTAAAAATGATAGGTATGAATTATCGTGTCTTTTCTAGGTATTAAAGTGTGTTTTTAATGTTTTCTTATGTGTAATTTTGTTTTTAGGGCTTAGATTTATGTTCTTGTTAGTGTTTTGTGTGCTTGTTTGATTGATTGTGTTTAAGGCAAGGATTTAATCTTAAATGTATGTTTCAAAGGTTATTTGATGTGCTTGCTAATGAGTGGAGAGACATAAAATTAAAGAAAAGATGAAGAAAAAGTTGGAGAATAATGTCTGGCATGATCGTGTATGGCCATGCATGATTGTATATGAAGTAGTAATAGGTTAGAGAGCCTCTAGCATGATTATGTATCCAATGCACGATCATGCTACAGAGTTGGAGCAATGTCATGCATGATCATGCAAGTAGCTTTTCCAGGTTGTGAATTTTAAAAATATTTTTGACAATTTAGGGCTATTTTTGGTACAAAAACCACATGGAAAACCCTAGATAACCATAGAAGACTTAAGAGTATATAAAGGAAGAGAAAAATATCAATTGACGACTGGAAAACATAAAAAAGAGGAGATTAAAAGATTAAAATCTGAAGAACAAAAGCTACAGTTTCCAGCTCAAGGCAAAGAAAAGAAGACATCTAGATTCAATTATCTACTCTTTTCTTTTATTACCTTATTTTTTGAATATTAATGATAATTCAATTAGGATATCTAGATACATCTATGGATTTATAATTTTTTAAGGAATTTCTCTTGATTTATTTGTTAAACTTTACAATCTTGATTTAATGAAATATGCTTGTCATGTTTATTTCTTTATATTCAATTTGAATTGAGACATTGTAATGGATCCTTTGTGCTGTGTTGCACAGAGAGAGCTAGTACCTCAATAGACCTATAAACATCAAATTAATAAAGAGAGATATTAATTGTTTACTAGTTACCTATATGATTGCTTCAAATGCAGTTGTATAGTTAAAAAGAGGTTTGATATATCAAGAGGTCACAATTCAATTTCTATCTATTTTAATGGGATTATTCAATTAGATCTTGACAAAGGGTAATCATAATCATTGAATATATAAGGTCAAGTAGGATCAAATAAAGAACCTAAAGTGAAAACAAATAAGGATAGAAGTAATTTCACAAGTTTGGCTTTTCACCTCCCACCAAATTTTGAGTCAAGAGTAATTTCCAATAGACGATCAACTTGATATTGTACACATATAATCCATAATTCGAAAATGTGGTTTAGATAATTTGCCAGAATTTCATTCATTTAACCTAAACTAAAATAATTACATAAAGAATAAACAATTGAAATTAAAAACTCCATTTTATATGGTTAAGGAAGGGTTTTGAAAAGTTTTAACTTTTCCATGTTCATAGATTTTCATAGAGTTATAAACCATGGATGTATAATAACTAGTTGTTGGCCGCTACATTGTGTGGATATATGAAAAAAAATATTTTTAAATATTTTTAAACATTGGAAATAGATATATTAAAATTATTAATATGTGAAATAGTTTAGATTTAAAATAATAATTTATTAATCATTTCAATGATACCATTTAAATATAAAATTTTATGTTAATTACTATAAATTAAATTGACCATGTTAAATAAAATTATCAATCAGTTAAGAAAAAAATGATTAATTTATGACAAATATATTAAAATGTACATTAAAAACAAATATATAATTAAATTATAATCATATTTTGCTTGGCAGTACGTAAATCGTGACCAGTTTTATATATAACTTTATTTTCATTTTTTTTGAAAAATGAAAATTGTATTAACTATAGGCAAAAGTAATATAATATTACAATGAGCTCTAAGCTAATAACCTTCATTCAAGTATAATATGATTGAAGATTGTAAAAAAGTAAAGAATTACAATTGCTAATCCTAGATTAATAAATTAAGAAAAAATATAGTTTCTGTCTACACTTTATATCTGTGGTAAGAGTGCACTGCACATTTTTAACAAAAATAGTTGCTCTAATCTAATTAACAATCTTGTCTTCTAGTTAGTATTTGCCCTCTTCCAAGTTTGAAAACCTTCTACTATTTCTCTCCTTCCAAATTATGTAAATTTTTGTAGTGAAGGCTGCTTTGAAGATAATTCCATTAGTTATTCTTTGCTTGGAGTTTCTGATAACCTAACTCAGTGTTTGTTCCTAAGCATACATGTTACTATTACCTGGTATCATATGCAAAATCCTACTCCAAACTGCTTTGGAGCATCTGCAAATTAAAAAGAGGTTATCTTTGTCTTCCACAACCATTTTACATAGTACACAAGTAGAATCCACAATGCCATGCCATTGGCTTTTGGTCCTCAGCCTATTTTTAATCGCAAGCCAAGTGATTAATGAGGCTTTAGGATTCAAAGTATTTCTCCATAGAGGACTGTGTCAAGGAGCTTCAGTTGAGCTATTAGTAAGAAACTGATGATAAGATTTATTTGAGTATTTAGCACCCAGATTAAGAGTCTAAGTGATTACATCTTCATTCTTCACATAATTCAATTGAGAGAAGTATTTCACTTTAGAGTCAAAACCTCTAAAATTTCCACTCCATTCACCATGCCAAATCTATGATGAAACTTTTAGATTTAATGGTATTCTATTTCTCAAATGAAGAACCTCAGGATTGTGAATAATAGGGCTTGAATCTAGCTAATTATGAAACCAAACCCATGTCTTTTCTCCATTTCCAGTTGTATGCTTGAGGATATATAATGCCTCTCATCTTCATCATCTACTTAAAGATCAAAGAGACATCCTTTGTACTCTCTTTTTATATTTATTCACATGCAATTTTTATAATTTTTTAAAAATTGACCTAATAAAAGGTGCGTTCTTAAATTTCAAATCATATATATTACCCTTATCCTCTACTCATAATTCTTCTTCCTTAAAAAGCAACTTGACGCTCTTATATTTTTCTAATTCCTTGGAATCCTCTAGGATTTGCTGTGTTTAGAATTTGATTTATGCAGTTGCAACTTTCACAACTTCTCTTTATAAAAATATATTTATTAGGTTCTTTTATAATTGGAACCTTCATCAGCCTATTAATAGGCATAATGGCAATTGTTATCACCAATATTTATTCTTTCCCAACCTTTTCTTTGTCCTTGAATTTTGAACACTCTTTATAGGATAAATTTCAAATTTTAACTAGATTCGCACGACCTCTATAAAATTTTGCCTCCATGGCATCTAATTTAGTATGGAAAGGTTAAGAATTTACCTAGACAAATTTTACCTTATTGCCTTTCTACATGAGAAGTTAAGGACAATACGAAGGAATATAAAAGTTGAAGTGGATCTAATCTCTCCCTAGTAAAATTTGATAACTGGCCTATTTTCCAATAATAAAGAAAGAGGTCATTGAAAACTTTCCCTTATTATGATGTTCGTAGGGAGAATTCTCTATGCTCTGCTAGTCTCACTGTATCAGTTAGTTTTATGAGAACCACCCTCTCTATAATACTTAGTTCCATAACTAATATAGATACTATGCATTTATCTTTTCTTAGGTAAGGATTCCACCTTCTTCTTAGGAGTTTTACAAAACAAGGTAAGGAGCTTTATATAAGAAATAGTGAATGGAACCTGAATGAGAATTTCACAATCCATCGTGAATTCATTTGAATATTCATCTCGACTTTTAAACTAGGGTGACTTCATATAAAATCTACGATTGTGTTTCTATTTTGTCTCACTTCACCCTTCACTGGAAACTTTTACACTTTATTTCTTATGAAGGGTGACTTCCTTAGGGTTAGTTTCTCCAATGGTAACATCTTGCTTCTTTTGAACCTGACAGTAGCTTTTTATCGTTAAAATCTATACTTCGAGTTGTAGTTAATGGTACCATATTTTTGGGATGCATTAATCACTACCACTATTAAGATGGTGGAACTTGAAGTGGTACTACAAATTGAAGATGTCTCTACTAAAAAGTTGGAATTTGAGGATCAAATCTTTACCTAAAGATTTGAGTGAACTATATTTTATGAATCCTTCCTGTAATCTATATTTTTTGCTAAATTTTGAAAATTTGTTAATTTTTAGTCTGAGCATTAGCATTTAAACTATAATTGGGAGTAAAAATACCAGTACCTACATTTGTAGCTGATGCGAATTAATCTTCCATATTCTCAACTTCCTCTTGACATCTAATAAAATATTTAGATTGAACTTAGTCACATTAACAATTGGAACTTGTGTGAATGGATCTTTATCTATCAACATAGTTTGCTTAACTTTAGTGAAAATATGATTCCCTGGATGATTTAACATTAAGTTATATTCATGAATCCTCAATACGAATTTGTTGGGTGATTCTATATATTGTGGTACATGTAGTTGTTCTATTCTTTGATTTCTTCCTTTGTGCGAATTTTATGTTTTGACGATAAACTAATGAAATTTTCTTATAACAAAAATCAAATATTTACTCTATTTTGGTGATGACAAGAAGTGTATTGAATTTGAGTAGTTGGTGTTTGTATTTTCCTTTTGGCTTTAAGAGATTTTCACTTTAAATAAGGGCAAATATAGGTTCCAGGAATATTAACATCAAGCACTACTAAATTATATAAATTCGAGTCCATAAAATAAGTACCAATTGAACACTATTCCTGATGTCCTCCTTCCCATAAGAAGTTCTTCATATTTAGACATTTTTTCTACAATTTATAGAAATCACAAAATTCCATATCTTGGAATTTTTTTTCAAAGTTTGATATCTAGGCCCCTTAGAGCTAACTTCACATACTTGATCTTTGAGAGTGCAATCCGACATTGGCTTCTCACCTTCTTAAATTAAGTGACGAATATGTCTAAATTTTTTCCACTTTTTTTAGTAGCTTGAGACAATTTAGTTATATTGACTTCATGTTCATTTTGTAGAAACTGAGTATGAAAAAATCTCTCCATTTTAGCATATAAAAGGACAAAACTCCTAGGCAAAAAAACATGCTGGGAGAAAGTGATGCTAGTTAACAATTTTTTTAAAAATGAATTGCATTAAACCACTTAGGCTAATAATTATATACAACCTTTTACACAAAAAACCTAAAAAGGTTGTGAAAAGAAGTTTACTAATTACATACACATAACTATTAATCTACTATAATACTGCATGCTAAAGAGTGTTACTCCATCATCTGATACTTCAAGAGTTTGTGATTAATGGTGTCAACTAGAACTTGTTGCTAAAGATGATGATGTGAAATCTTATTATTTGCAAAGTCTACATGTGGAATTATTAATTGGTATGGCTTACTTTTTTTGAAAATTTGACCGTTTCTTTCCATCCAAAAGGTAAGAAGTAGGTAGGAAAGAGAAACTTTGTAACACCATCCATTGATCTTAGTTACATGCTTGATTATTAAGCTCCATTAAATGATATCTAGCCAATCAATTGGTGGAATTCTTAGATTGCATTTGTCTAGTATCATTATCCTTAGTTTGCTGGTGTAATGACATTTTTAAGAATAAGTGTGAAGTGCTATCCTGTGCATTTCTACATAATATGAACCAATTAGGAATTGTTTTCTATCTGTTTAGTCTATCAATTGTTGGTAGCCTATGTCTTATTTCTCTCCATAAGGTTATGGAAGCACGTGGAGGAGATACTTGTTCCAAACTACGCTGTGCGAAGATAATTTTGAATTTCCACCTTGATAGAGTCTTCTGCACGATATGTTGGTGAACTTTCCATTATTGGATGGATTCCATATGTGTATCCAACTCATTTTTGCACATATTTGGAAAAAGTCTAAGCCTTAAATTATTGAAATTCTTATAATTAGCCAATTCACCACATTGAATAGTGAATCTAGAGATATGCTTAATGGTTAGTTAACCAACTTCACTAGAAAGCAAATTAAATTCAAAAATTCTATTGGCATAGGGATAAAATTTTTTATAGTCAATATATTTTTATAATAAATATACTTTAGATAAGTCTTATAAAATTTTAGGCAGCCAAGCTGCCTTAAACCAGTCCCATACTTTTCCTAAAAAGCATCTCTAACAGCATCCATATTAACTTTGAGCATCATTTATGGAGGAGCAATAACAGGATTATGATTTACATCTTTAAAGTTTCTCCCTAATTAGTAATTTGATTTGTTAGCTTTAGCTTCGAAACCAAATGCTTGTTTACTAGAAGTTAGGGCCTGACACCTATTGGCTATTTCTAGGAATAATGTGCTTAGGTATATTAGGAATGTCCTCCCTTTTATAAAGAGTAACATATCTTTCATCCACAGATGAAGAAGTTAGGGGTGAATAGACTTGCCAACTTTATTGTATTTTGTGCAGTATACCCCGAGCCCTTTGAAAATCTTCCTTGCTAGAGAAGGATAATTTTTTATAGTGATTTGTAGTAAAGCAGTAGAAAGTTTCTCCACTTTCTCTACCAAAACTTTGATTGCCTTAACTATAGAGGATGAATTGGACTTTAATTATGGATCTTATTTGTATAAATAATATTATTTCATGTTAATGGCTATAGTGATTTTAGATTCTCACCAGTTGGAGAGTTAGTTAAATGAGATATTGCCTTCTTAATTTTTCAATCATTTAGGATGTAAAGCCTTCGTTCCCTACTACAGCAGGGAGTTTTTCTTCTATGAATGGAAGCACAATGATTTCCTTTCCATTTCTTGTAGTGGTGTGGTGTTCCATTAAGTGTGCCAAATTATTGGTTGTTTATACAATCAACCTAGAATTTTAGTGTGTCAGGGAGGAATTCTCTTATAATTTCTTCATGATTTCTTATCAATGATTTAGGTAGGCTAAAAAGTGTTGGAATAAGATTTAAACTAAAGAGATGATTTGATTTAGGCAAAAGAAAAGTACAAGCTACAAAATTTTTTTGAGATCATTATAGGGATGAGTGCACATTGCAAAGGAAATGTTAAGTAACAACCAGATATTTTTGTTAAGGTAGTTTGGTTGTCTGTATGTATGTTTTTATTTTTTATGTCTTGATCTAATTATATGTGCTTATTGTTATGTTGTTGGTGAAATTTATATAATCCTCTTAACTTTAACTGCCTCAAGTAGTTTTTCTCAACGTCCTTCGATTTCTCCTCGTGACCACATTCTAGTTAACTGCCTAGCACATGTTGTTCTCCAAAGTTTTTCCCCAAGCAGTTCTTAATGAAGTTCTTAAGGTCTATAAATAAAGATGTATGCATTTGGCATAGAAAGCTAAGACATGCAAGTATGGATCTTATCTCTTAGCTTAATTTTAAACGACTTGTCAACATATTGCAAAAGCTAAGTTTAAGAAAAACAAGGTATGTGGTACTTACCAAATGGGCAAACAGACCAAGAGAAAAAAGTTGGTAAACTCTATTAGAATTTTACATTTACTTCATATAGATTTGTTTGGTTCTACTAGAGTATTTAGATCACTTTGTGATTGTATTCATCAATAATATTTTGGTGTACTCGAAAAGTAGAGAGGAGCATTATGAACATTTAAGGTTAGTCTTACAGATAATGAGAGAGAAGCAATTGTGTGCCAAGTTCAGTAAGTGTGAATTTTGGCTTGATCAAGTAGTGTTCTTGGGTTATATAGTATCTAAACAGGGCATACAGGTAGACCCAAAGAAAGTTGAAATAGTGATGAAGTAGGAAGCCTTGAGAAATTTACTTAAGATTTGAAGTTTTCTCAGATTAGCAGGATCCTACAGGAGGTTTGCCGAGGAGTTTTCATTAATCTCATCCCCTTTGACAAAGCTTTTGAGGAAGAATGTACCATTCAGATGGACTGATGAATGCCAAAGGAGCTTTGAGGAATTAAAACACCGATTAACTATAGCACCGGTATTAGCTATTCCATCTAGATTTGGAGGATATGTAGTATAGGGGTTAGGATATGTTTTGATGTAGTATGGCAGAATGATTGCATATGCATCGAGACAGTTAAGGTCTCATCAGTTCAACTATCTGGTTCATGATTTAGAACTTACTACAGTGGTGTTTTCTTTGAAGATTTCGAGACATTATCTGTATGGTGAAACATTTAAGATATTTACAGATCATAGAAGTTTAAAATATTTATTGAGTCAAAAAGAACTGAATATAGGACAAAGAAGATGGATTGAATTGATTAAGGATTATGATTGCATGATTTAATACCATCCTGATAAAGCTAATGTCGTGGTTGATGCATTAAGCAGGAAATCTAATATCAGTGTGGCACAAATTCAAATATCGAGGTTACCAAACCTAGTACAATTGAGAGCATTAAATGCTAAACTGAAATTAGGACAGAATGAAGCATTGTTAGCTACATTGAAACTTATACCGGTATTTCATGAAAGAATCAGAAAAGCTCAAAGTAAGGATCCAGAAGTAGTGATTCTTATTAAGAAGTTGAAACATAACTCAAATTTTGAGTTTGAATTGATTAATGATGCATTATGGTTGAAGCAGAGATTATATGTACCTGATGTAGATGATCTAAGAAAAGAGATTTTAGAAGAAGCACATATAGGAGCCTATGCTATGCATCCTGGTACTACCAAGATGTACAGTACTCTGAAACAACATTTTTGGTGGCTAGGAATGAAGAAGTAAGTGACGAAGTATGTTGTTAAATGTTTGACATGCCAATAGATTAAGGCAGAGCATCAGGCTCCAATTAGAAAGTTATAGTCATTACCTATTCTGGAATGGAAATGGGAGAGGATCACAATGAAATTAATTATAAGTTTTCCGAGGAATCTGAGGCAACATGATGCCATATGGATCATTGTCGACAGATTGATGAAGTTGACTCATTTCTTACCTATGAGAGAGAATAACATACTAAACCAGTTAGCTCAGAGGTATGTAAATGAAATAATGAGATTACATTGAGTTCCAATGTCCATTGTATCAGACCAGGACCCCATATTTACTTCTAATTTTTGGGGTAGTTTACAAACAACTTTGGGTATAAGGTTAAACTTTAGTATAACCTTTCATCCTCAGACAGACCGACAGAGTGAGAGGACTATTAAGACTATTAAGGATATGCTCAGAGCTTGTGTTTTGGAGTTCCAATGACCATGGGATCAATATGTAGCTCTTATTGATTTTTCATACAAAAATCACTATCACAATAGTATCGGTATGGCATTATATAAGGCATTATATGGAAAGAAGTGTCATTTGCCTTTGTATTGGGATGAAGAGGGTATAAGGATTATTGAAGGCCCAGAGTTGATTCAAGATATTGTTAATAAGGTTAAATTGATCCGTAATATAATTAAAGCAGCTGAAGATAGGCATAAAGGTTATGCAGATTAGCGCCGGAGAGATATGGAGTACCAAGTGGGAGATAAGGTGTTTTTGAGAGTATCACCTTGACGAGGAGTGCTAAGGTTTGGTAAAAAGGGTAAGTTAAGCCCTAGATACATTGGTCCATATGAGATTACTGAGAGAGTTGGACCATTGGCTTACAAGTTAGCATTACTAGCAGAGGTGACTCAGATTTATAATGTGTTTTATGTTAGTATGCTAAGGATATATCGATCAAATTTGACACTTATGTTACTAACACATTAAATTTAAATTGCAATTAATTTAAGAATGTAACACCCCATTACCCTAGGGTACGCACCGGAACGCCCGTAGGTCATTCCGACACATATCCTAAGATTAGGGA
>JANIIA010000008.1:11014692-11033615 GCA_027478495.1 Erythroxylum alaternifolium | reverse complement strand
TCAGAAACACTTCCAATTATGCTAACCCATTCAAAAAGACCAATTTACCCTTTCCCATAAGTGAGGGGATGTTACAAAGTTATATTGAGGAACTTGTTAAGATAGTTGGTTATCAGACTAAGTAATTGAGAAACTGAGCGATCCCATTGCTTAAAGTCCTTCGAGAGAAGATGCCACATGAGAAACTGAGACGAATATGAGGAAACAATATCCCCATCTGTTTGATCAATCTGGTAAGAATTTTGAGGATGAATTTTTTTAAGGGGGAGAATTGTAATTCCCAGTTTCCAAAACATTACTAAAGGTTAGAGCCTTAGGCTATTGAGACACATGAATTTTATCATTTGAGAATTCATGAGATGCATTTCATTCTCATGCATATCATTAATGTACACACATGAATTATAATTTTGTACACATTGCAAAGATAGTATATGCACTCAATTGACATGTTTCGGGGTTTAAAAGATTTAAAATGATCATGATGTGAATTATGTATTGTTTATGTCTTGAATTTTAGTTTGATAGATCACAATTAGTAGTTTGGAATTAATTGTTATAATTGGGAGGTTAATGAATTAATATGTAAATTTGGACTAGAAAAAATGCCAAGTTATAAGACAAATTGACACATGAAAAATTAGGATGACTAAGCCTATGAAATAAGTAACAAATGACATAGAAAAATGAGTGAAATTTGGCATATGTAATTAATTGACAAATGGCAGCAATTATTGCGTGAAAAATAGACTAGTAACTAGGTGACATATGGTAGATTAAAGAGGAGATAACTGGCTTATATGCCAAGTGACAAATGTCATTGTCAAATGGTGACATCTTGCACCTAGTTGAATTAAGCTAATGTAGCAAAAGTTTCTGTTGAAACATTTACCATCTTCTTCTTTTCTCTCCACCAAATTTGCTTCTATCTCACATCTCTGTTTTTTGGTTTAAGCATAGCAAAATTTTCACACCAAATCCATACTCTTACCTTTCACAAAATAGCTAAAGAACCATATTATTGTTGTCTTTTATCATAGCCGAAAACCAACCTATTTCCACCTTGAATTTGTGATGTTTCTACATGCATGAAGGAATAGGTAGACTTGATGAATTGATCTAGAATTGGAAGTTAAATAAGTAAAATGTTGTTTTTTATGGCATGTTTTAATAGAAAGATTATGGTGATTGAATTAGGATGGATTGTATATGATGTTGATGATGAAATGTGTTGGAATATGATGGTTGAACTTATATATTTTTATGCTTTGTTCTTGATGTATGAAATCATGAATTATAGGTTGTTATATAGATGAAATAGATTGGGATTTAAAGTATAATGAAGGTGAATTTATGCTAAAGAAAGTTGCTAGTGTAGTGTTCTTGAAATGAGAAAGAACTAGGACTATATGTATGATAGTGAATGATAGTTTCTGTTTTGTTTTAATGCATAAAAGACTATAGTTTATGAGCTGCCAATTGAATAATTTTGGGTTGGAATTGGAGATGAAATTGATGAGGAATTGGAGTATAACTAAGGTATAATTGAGGTATAATTAATGGACTATTAAGAAGATGTTTTGAATTTGGTATAAAGATGTTAAAATCTGGAAAAAAAATTGCAGGAAATGGATGGTGAACCTTTGGTTCACTCATCCCACGATAATGGGAAGGTCCTTTACGATTGTGGGCAATTCTTTGGAAATGAAATTTTCTGTTTTGTATAATTTTTGAATTAACTCAAGACAAGTTACTTTACTTTGGTGTATTTGGACTTGATTGAGGCTTAAAATGAACCTAGTTTGATGTTGGAAAAGTTGGTTAAGTGTTTGACAAGTTTAGGTTGTTAATTGATGTTTTAACTTAAGGAAAATATTGTTTGATATCAATATATCTAAATTTGGAGTTTATTAGTGTTAAAGGAATGAATGTGTCCTTATGAATACAAATGTGATCCAAACGATATGAATAATGCATTAGGAATGAATGAATGAGAATTGGGATATTATGCGATTATATAATGCTAAAAAAGGATTGGTGAATGTATGGTTGATGAATTTAGAATAATTAAGTTTACTTAAGGTACAAATCTAATTGCAAACTAGTTATATCCAAGTTATGATGTATGAATGGTTAAGATTTGTGATTTAAGGATACATACCTGGGAAAGTCAATTGAGCATGCATTGAACATGACACCTATATATATATGTGTGTGTGAGTATGATTGAATATTTATATGATTGATCAATTTAGAAATGTGTAAAATATGTGTGTATTGCATGATTAAAGAAGCACAAGTTAATTGTTAGCATCCAGACATTGCCAGATCATCAAGGCAATAGCTTATCTAGAGCGTACTGTGAGTTAACCTAGATGTTTTCTCACTATGATTGAATTCTTTTTGATTAACTTTTGGATATTGAACTGTTACAGATATGATTGTGATAATTTTAGACATTAATGGTCCGAGGAGTTTGATAATCGGGATTGTATTGGCAGTACTTTCAAATTGTATATAAATATGGAAAATGAGTGCAAATTGAATGAAAGTTATTGATAGCATAATATGCGAATTGATTCGTTCCATCACATTGTTACGTATGATCAAGTAAAGGAGTTGTGGCAGGAGTGACCAAAGTGAAAAAGAGCTTAAAACTTATAAATGTGCACAAAGAGACACAGGCTCAGTTATTAATGAGCTTGGTTTCTACAATGAATATGGAACAAAATATGAAATGAGCTCGGTGTCCATAACGGATATGGGATAGTAAATAGGCACTCGGTCACAACAAAATAAATAATGAAAGTGGAGTCATATGTGCACTTGCATTTATATATGTATCTTTACATGTATCATGTGAAAGATTTCGAAGTATTTTTGAATTGTATTAACATATAGATATGCAATGTTTGCGTACATGTTGACGATATGAATGATTGAGACAAATGATCGGATTATTCTAAAATGAGTATATGAAATGTTTGAAGCTCATGATGTATTGTTGAAATATGAGGTATATTGTGAATTTAGTTTATACTTGTGATTTTTGTGTTCTGACATAAGTGAGCACATTGATTATGGTTCACTCATTGAGTTCACAAACTCATCAAAATTGCAACGTTGAGTTTTCAGGTATGAGGGAGACCTAGCTACTAAGGCATTCTAGTAGAAATTTAGGACTGTCAATTTTGGAAACAACAATGACTCAAAAATATGGTTAGTTAATATCTGAGGAGTCTAGTAGATTGTGTTTATTTAGTTTTTCATTTTATGTAAAACATTTTGTAAAAGGGCAGTTCACTCTCAGATGTTTTTGGAAATGAAAATATATATATTATGAAGTGTAATGCTAGAGTGTAAGATGTTTGTGAATGAAATGGGAAAAGTTGATCTTTTGACTACTTATGTTCTGTATGATGCCATAATAAGTTGATGTAATTGCTCTAATATGCCATTTTCATAAGGTATGATCTTGAATGTCCTCTGGATGTTTGGGTATATGCTCTATGATAGTGGTGTGCTACATTTTATGCCTTGATTTTGCCCAAATTCTTCTCCTTTTAGTCTATAAAGGAAAATATCACCTAATAGCATACTTAAAGCAAAATAAGTATAAAAAAGACTATAAAAATATTAAATAATAAGCAAAACACACTAAATATGGGTATACAAATATAACTAACTAATCGTTTATCATAAGGAACAACATCTTTGGATTTTACAACTAGGTAGAACTTGTAACCATTCTTTTACAGATATTTGAACACAAAATATCCACATCTAAGCTACTTATAGGCCTTAACAACAACTATGGCATCTAACAATTGTGTGTTAATATTATAATTAGCTTTAGGTCAAAAAATGTCCAAAACATATGAGAGAAATTTTTACTAAAACCTTTCCTTCATTTACACACCCTTTACTTTTCGAGTACACACTTTAGAACAATGTGGTGATCACTAAATTTGTACTCCGCCTAAAACTTGATCACTAAGCCTGATTGGCTTTAGTTCCCACTCATTTTCTTCCATTTTGAACCCCTAGAATCCATACAACACAATTTACATTAATCTCCTCCATTACGTCATCCTTTTCTCTCAGTGTTATCTTGACTAGATTAAATTGATAACAAAACTAGTAGCAGAAATCCCTCCTCAAACTAAACCTCTCCATCTGTCATAGTTCACTGAATCCCATATTATTGACCCACTTTAACTACTTCAAAAATCCTTTATATCAATTCAAACACCTTCTTTAAATACATCACGTTGAAAAATTTACAAATACTTATTGAAATTATTTATAATAAATAATAATAATAATTAATTGCCAAACTATTTTATTTAGTTTCATTCAGACTAAATTTCATACCTTGTTCTTAATACCAACATTTTCCTCACTAGTCCCGTAAGTGACAACTTCATTATCAACCTACATTTTTAAGTTTCAAATCAATCATTCAAAATCATATTAATCTTAATAAAATTCTTGCTCATTACATTCCTTTTCACCTTCATCAACTTTTTCTATGGTGATGTTGGAAGAGATTGTGATCTGATAACGAGTTTAACATTATTTTATAAAGTCTAACAAAAATTTTTTTTGGCCATACCAAATCAAGTATTGTGACTAGAATTTTGTAAAACACTAAAAACCTTGTCTAAAATCTAAACACATCTACTGGACAAAAAAAACTTTATTAAGAAAAAGAAGAAGATGGGAGCAACATTATCTATTTATGATGTCTACTTCTTAGTTTATTACTGTAGAGGTGTCTAAATCATAATGAGTTTAAAGAATAATGAGAGATTTAGGTTATTTGGTCTTGGATTCTATTTAACACTAAGAGATAAAGGAAGATGATGGTAGGAATTATTAAAATATGTAGGAATTATTAATCTATAATGGATGGGTATTTTTTCTATTCATATGTGCAGTATTGGATAGATAGATTACTAGCATGGCTTGTATTGAGATAGGGTATGGTTTGTACTTAAGAGTTGGTATCCCCATTTTTCTTTAAAGCTATTACTAACTTCAAATGTGTCATGGTAATTTTTTTTTATAACAATGGTATTGAACGTATTGAGTCATGGTATAGTTTGTATTGGAGCATGGTACTCCGTACAGTCAATCATTATATTACTATTTAACTGCGAAGGTGCTACTTAAATGAATGGTGGTATTTTTCAACATAAATGTATCAAATAAATATAATACTAGTATAGTTTCTTCTAAAGCGGGATAATTTATATAATCAACATGGTATTCACATTTTTCATTAATGTTGTTTCTTATTTTAAATGATTTATGATAACTTTTGTTTATAGTTCTTGTATTGAATATGGTTTCTATTATAACTTAGCATTATTTACACACAGGTTATTAATGCAAGTAATGTATAAGGAGTCAACTTATAGTACTTTTCTACACTTTTTTCTAACGATTTTCTAATTTACATGGTCGTGATATTTTTTTTTATGGAAGTCTTGTGATTTTTGATATTTGGAGACATGAGATTTAAATATTTTACTTAAAAATTTTAATTTATTGGTAAAATTATATTAATTAATATGGATGATATCGTTGTACAAACCTTTTATGCTCCTAACAAAACCATCTTTATGGAAACATAACCTTTCGCCAATAAAAAAATGTACTTAAAAATGCCAAAACATAATCATACATTAATTGTTAAACAATTCATAATATAATCCTTATATATGCCATAAATACCACTACATTAATCACAAAATACCTCTGCATTTTATCAATTATACCACTAAATAAGACAATAAATATCAACATACATTAAAAGACGCCATTATAAGTTTTTAATTTATTCATTTTCTTATTTATCTTCATCTATTAAAAAATATTGACATGGCACCTACGGGCCCCAGTGGCCACCAGTCGTTATAAAAGTCTCTTATGTGCCTATTGTCCAGACTCCAAATCATTATCTGCCCACCATCATTGCCATTCCAACTTGAATATATTTTTTAAGTCATCCAATCCCTTTGTACAAGCAAACAAAATTTATCCTCCAACTGTTATTACTCACAAATTACATTATCGCTTAAGAATAACAAAACACTTTCTGACCAAAAATATAACATTGGTTGGTCACTAAAGATTTTCCTTTTTCACCCCCTCAATGCCAATTGTAGTCCCTTTTCATGTAAATTAATGATTTTTATTACATTATTTGGTCCGGTTAATACCAACATTATGAGCTACACAACTACAGTCATTGGCTGCGTCGTTGGACAGCTTGAGAATTGCGTTTGGGTATGCTTATTCATTCCTGTTTTCTTTATCGTTGCATATAAATTTTCCGAATATCCAGAAGATGATCAAGAATAACGCCCAAAGAAGTTAGCATAGATCCAGCATCCCTCTGTCCTGTCGTAGTTTACAGAAAAAGGCAGCTGCTACTTAAGAACAATATTGTTATTATCCTTTTGTGCTGTCATAGCTTACAATGAAAGGGCTTGTACTAATTAAGAACATTGTAATTAATAATGGATTAGATTCACCAGCCTTCCCTGTTACAAACGCGCAAACAAATTGGGATCACATATCTGAGAACCCACCAACTTGGTCTCATTGTGTTTTGTTAGATGATCCTCATGTACGAGCTTCATCAAACATCGTCAACACACACAAGTCAAACCATGAAAAGCGTGTCATATCGACTCTTAGACGCACGCACACAACAGCCTGCGATAAAGCGTACGAACAACAAAAACTTTATATACACAGTGCAAGCAAGGAGGCTACATTACCAACTCTACAAAGCTACACCGCATCACAAGATCGATGATAATCATCATATCATCATGACGTGATAATTCACAGATAAAACACCCACAATTTTGATACACATTGACGGATCACGTGCTAGGTTTCTGCTACAAACCCCATAAAGAGAAGTGGAAAATGATACAAAGCTACCAAGAAGTAGAAGTGAGCAGTAAAACTCATCATATTTCACAGGTCGTAAGGAGAAGTAGGACCCCTGGGTCTAGCCTCGCTTGCTTTCTCATACGCATCCGACGCCGACCTTCTCCGAAACCGGAAGGACTCTTTGCTTCCTTCACATCATCACCCCATATCATTTGGTCTAGTTAGTCAGTGATGATAATTAATGCTTCAAACCAAATTACGCATAGAAAACAAACTATAAAGATGATGCCAACTTGAGAGTTTTCAAAGCATAGATAAAATCCAGAACAGGTATATTAAAAATAAATAAACAAAAAGCTCATGCATAATTGGACATACATGGCTTTAAGAAAGCCGGCCAATTCCCCCACCATCTCCTGAATTATGATCATTATCCACTGTTAACGGTGACCACAACACTACATGACAAAACTAACCCCACTTATCCAGTCACGTGTCACCTAACCCAAAAACTTTTCGGTGAGACCATTTTGGACGTTGAAAATAATAATTCATGGACATTATCGTCAAAGAATTAAAACAGCTCACCGGAAAAAGGAGACACCGGAGGAGTAGATCCGGCTGGTGACACCGGCGGTGATCCGCTCTGGTAACCAGGTGGTTTTACTATCATGATAGATCGTGAAACTCTCATCGCTTCCTCCGATGTGTCGTCTCCGTAAGATCTCGCGTTTCCGCCTTCAAACTCTGATGAAAACCACGTCAATTCATCAGACTGATAGTGTTATCGAGTTGTTCGATCGGATATTAATCAAATTCGGTTAGTCGCATAGATCATGAGTATCCTTTTTCTTTCGCTTCCATTTCGATGAATCAATTAATAAAAAGCAGCGGAAATTGCAATCCTTTTGGATGAATTAAGAAAAAAAATGAAGTAGAATTTAAAGTATACGCAGATCATTCGCCTGCGAACCGACATGTCGTTATACTCATTTCAAGCTCAAATGATTATATTTGATCAATTATATTCAGATTGATTCTTCAGAATTCTATACATTATTGTAAGCTGTCTGTATAATTAGGTTGTATACATAACGTCGTGAGCGTAGTAGTGCTACCATACCCTTGCCAGAGTTTGGCCGAAAACTGAAGGTTGAATGCTTCCGCAGCTTGCCGAGGCCGTTTTCCGGCCGGGGTCCGGCAACTGTGTCGTCCCATAGCTGGTCGAGAAGACCCATGGCTCACGTTAGTGGAACTTCTCTAACTTAAAACGAGAGTAGCTCACGTTAAGCTTTAACAACCGTGGTATAGAGGATGGGAGACCTTGAATAACGAAGATATTTAATGACGGCCGAGGCGTTAAAGATCGAACTTCTCTTTTAGCGCTAATATGATCTGAACCGTAGATCTAGATCTAAGGTGTATTACAATGACGCGGCAAGTGGCTCGATGAGCACGTATAGTGAGATAAGATCGATGGAGAATTGTGGGGCCAAGATGCCGGAAATCTCTAGAAAGTGGATGACAGGTGGCAGTAAAAGATGGGAGAGGGCACGTCACGTGATGGGTTGTATACGAAGGTTAAGGTACTATAATACCCCAAACTTTATTTGGAAGAAAATGAAACGGCCACGAACTTGCAAGGAATTACAAGATTGAGCAGCTATGTTTGGACTTTGGAAGCAACTCCACTGCATTACAGTAGCGTCGTAGCCCGATCCGAAGTTGACTCGAGTTTTGTCTTGGTATTCTGATATTGAGATAGCTAGTCACTCTATAGAATCGTAATCTGCACTGAGAAGTGTTCTAGACAATGTACAGGATTTATACTTAACCTAACGCGCGTGTTGAGTTTCTGCTTTTTCTAATCAATAAAGAAAGTTACATTTCATACCCTACCCTTGGTTAGAAGCATTCCAGTCCAGGCAGTAAAAGATGCGATGTGAAGAGAATAGGAGACTTGTATGCACATAGTGCCACAAATCTCCCGATCCCACCCAAAAAAATGAGTGAACGCAATACTCAGATATGTTCCTGAGATTTAGCCACCTAAAAAGGCTGAGTCAAACAAGTACTTTGCTTTAAAGTGGGGTGGGGTGTAGGTGCATTTAACTTTTGACAGGGACATTAGTCGTCACAGATTAAGTATGATAACTCAATACGCAAATCATTGTTTGGGAGGTTGCTTTTATTTAGATTTGTGTATCTACCCAACCATTAGCCCAAAAAAAAAAAAAACAACACTAGTGCAGAGGACAGCAACTTTGCTTCTATACAATCCAAAGCGTGGAATTTCCAGCAGTGGAGTATATCACATTGTGGACATTTCATAATGTCTCATGTGCTGAAGCTGCCTTAAAAACGTTTCCTATTGCATTTTCACCATCTATTTCTTTTTTGGAGAATCTTAAACTGAAAATTCAAATATCTCTTAAATCTCTCAATCTATTACTTTTTAGATACTTATACAATACGGTAGCAATGTACGACATTCCCTCTTCCTTTCTTTCTACGGCATCAAACATTATAACATCAATAAACTATAAGTCCTAAGATGTTGACAATAGAGGAAGATAAACTTCATTTTATCAACAATTAACAATCTTTACACCTCAGCTAAACCTTCCCACTAGGGCCTATTTTGCTACTGATAGGATATCTTGTACACCTCTATTATACCAGTCCATTTAAATCCCATTTCGCCACTAATAGCCGATTATGTTGTATGTAGTTTATTTTGGTATTGTGTATTTGCAACTATTAAAATATGTTGGTATCAATTATACTATTCAGTGGTATAATTTATATAATACAAAGTTATTTTCTAATTAATGTAATGGTATTTGTGACATAACACTACAAGAAAAAAGTCATTTAGCGACAGAAATTATCAACGGAAATCGTAAAAATTCCGTCAATAAGTCAGATTAACGACGGAATTTATCGACAGATAAATGCGTTATAAAAACGATCGTAGATAATAATTACCGATGAAACACATGGATTTTGTCGGTAACTTTACCGATGGAGATTTAATTTTCTGTTGATAAATATACTGACGGCATTTGTGTTGTTGACCATCGGTAAGTATTTTAAAATATTACCGAACTCATTACTAAACTAGAAATTTTTTTAAAAAAACATACCGTCAATAAATTTTATTTAACGATGTTATGATTGATGCATACTTTAAATAGTTATGAATTTAATAGTATATATTTAATTTGTCTAAACAGAAATTTAATTGATAATATAAAGTTAAAAATATCTTAATTGATAGTAAAAACATGACATTGTACATAATAAGTTCTGTAATTCAAATGAAATGACCAAAGGTATACTATTGATCTAGTGACAGTGGATACTCTGATTGGTACGATGAGATGCTAGCCCTACCCTTCAACTCATCTGCCTTATTACGGAGATGAGTTATGTACTCCATCAATATCTACACTGTGCTCTGAAGCTCTTGGATTTGATTGGTTGATCAAGAGGTAGTGATTCATTATACCATTCAAGAATTTTGTCAAAACTACGATCAGAAATATGCCTTTCAGACTTTATGTTCAATATTTGAGCAATTGAAGACAATTGAGTCATTGTTTCATAATTTGACCATAGTTCCTAGTCAGCTGAGTATAGTAATTCAAAAAATTGTTTTGATTGTGGGGTTGGTTTTCTTCAAGATTTTCTATATTTTTCTGAAAGGTATAATCGGCTGCATCATTAACCATTTGCATGTAAGGATTTTCATTTGCATCCACATTATTTGTTTTAAATCCAATCCCCCCTTCAGACTCATTTAAGTTCACTGATGATTGTGCTTCATTACCCCTTGAGGTGCTACAAATTAATGGTTCCTCATGCAGTGTCCACTTAAAATAATTTGGGACAAACCCTCTTCTCAACAAATGCCCATTCATTTCATCAATAGGAAGGAAACGAATGTGTTTGTACTTTTTACATAGACATATGATCTTTGGGCCATCCATATATACAAGTTGAGAACATGCATAATGAATAAAAATTTCTTCCTTAGCAAACTCATGATTAATGAAACCATCAGGTGCTAATCGTCTATACATCCAAGATATATCAACATTACCCATTTCTATAAAACTGTTAATTTAAAACAGTGATTCCATAGTTAGTATCCTTCATGTTCTCCAAAGTTTACATAACATCTAAACTTTACACAACATCTCCTAAGTATTAACCAATTGAATTAATCACCTACAATTGATTTCAAAACTATGGTACGTAACATTGTTTACCTGTGAATCACGAAAACAAATTCTTGTTATGACTCCTAGGCCCATGGAATTTTTCATCGACAAGCCTCACGAGAACTGCATCACGAGTTTTCAGCCTAAATACTGTCCTAGGGGTTTATTTTGGAACGAATTGTCTTATATATGATTCCTTGTGTTAATACTAAGTTTGCATTAATCATGTCGAAGTTGAAGAATTAATCGATCGAATTAATCACCCACAATTGATTTCAAAACAATAGTACATGGCATTGTTTACACCTGTGAATCAAGAAAACAAGTTCTTGTTGTGACTCCTAGGCTCGTGGAATTTTTCATCAATAAGCCTCATGGGAGCTACATCACAGGTTTCCAACCTATACACCATCATAGGGGTTTATTAATGCCTCAAATCATCCATAACATCTCAAACTTATTCCATATATAGTAAATACTTAGACTATTAAAGAAGAAAATAAAAACTCATCAATGATTATAAGAATATTCTGAACAATAACACAAAATCAATACCTCGTTTGCATTCACACAAAATCCAGCGGTATTAGAATCGTATTATTAAAGCAATACATATGGTAAATATTAGTTGGATGACTAACCTAGATAGATGGACAACTTCAGACTACAATGAAGAAAGATGAGAGATGCTCTTTAACACAATATAGGGCCCATAAAAAAGAATATAAAATATTTAATATAATACACTTGTTCTAATACAACATCATAAACTAATGTGGTCCATCATGCTATAGGAGTAAAATCATGAACAAACATTCATCGTTCTATTTAATTCTTTTACTAGAGCAATATTTAAGGAGACATTTTCAAAAAGTCACTTAAATAGTTAGTGTTGGAGGCTTATAATACGATGACAAATTTGAGTAACTATACATATAGTTAAGTGATGCCTTTTAGTTTACTTTGTTATGCATAACTAAAGACAGGTGCTAAATCCTTCTTGTAGGCTTTGTAATAAGTTTCAAACAATTAAATAATCATTTTAGGACACATTGTTTTGAGCAACAAGTGTAGGCTATATGATTTAGTCCTTATTTGTGTAAACAATTAAATAAAAGCATGGCAACATTGCAAGATCAAAAGTTATTTTTTTATTATTAACTGTGTGGTAGTGTGATCTTAATTACATATTGAAAGCTTCTATAGATAATTTTTTAATCTATTATCAATTGAGTCAATTACTTAAAATTATATAATAAATTAAAATCCACTTCAATATTTAAACCTGGTTAAATCAGAAATTAAATTTCCAAACATAGATAAGAACATAGGTGTTAAATCATAAATTAACTGACTAGTTTATAAATTTTAAGGCACTTGATGTTACTTTTTAAGATGGGTACATACACAAACTTTACTTAAAGATTAAAAACATCATCAGTACTAGCGTATTGTTATTAGTTTGCCCTCTAAAAATATTTTTATTATATGAACTATTTGGATCTATAAATTAGAAATGAATGGTAATTCTAATACTGAACAAGTATTTTAGATTGAATAATTAATAAAAATTAAGTTACTTGACATGTATGTCAAATAAATCATGGAAGTACCATCAAGAATTTGAATTATTATGGTGAAAAACTAGTGGTATATTTCATTATCAAAACTTAAAATGATAATGATATTAAGTCAATTGAACATTATGGAGATGTAAAATGCACACTCTTTAAGTCAAACACAAAAAGAAAGCCATTATACAGGTGTTAAGAACCTGATGAACAAAGAGGAGACCTCATAACCCATACAAAGAATTGTATAGGTCAATTCATAGACAAGCAAGTAGATCTTGATCTTACGCAGTACCTATGTATGAACATGTTTTAGGAAAAACAAAATGAAGACTAAGTGCCTCTGGCTCTTCAAATCATTTTGATAAAAAGTTCAATTCAATAATAAACAAACAGTTGGTTTTCTACTCTAGATTACAATACAATTATGAAAAAATCCAAGAATCTAGTTGAGAGGTTGATCACCCACCATTTAAAAAAAAGAAATTAAGGTCCTATCCAGTCAGAGAATTCCTATTAAGCATTGCAAACAGAATCGGTGGTAGCAGGAATCACTTGTTGAATGCAGTAACTTGCTTGTCAATTCCTGATATTCTAAAATTGGAATTTGAAACTAATTTTTACCACCCAGAAGCTGGATGAGACTTATAGATTAATAACTAATAAACAACAACTTCAAATTAAAATCCCTAAAAGTGTTATGCTTAATCAAAACACGAAGACATGTTTTCGTATGGATACAACGAACAAGAAAACTTTTTTCACTTGGCTGAAAATGACCTAAAGGCTCTTTTGAGAGCTAACCTCATATTCTTACAAACGAAAACAAAATGAAATGAGGAAAGAAGCCCCAATATTGAATGATACCTTTGCACCCACATCAAAAATCAGAATCCAAACACAAAAAACCCCCTAAAACCCCAGGAAGATAAAGAAAAAACATTAGGAAGCAAAAAAAGAAATCGAAATAGAAAGAGAGAGGCAGAAGAAGAGAGCATT
The DNA here is from genome assembly GCA_027478495.1 of Erythroxylum alaternifolium. Taxonomy (NCBI): domain Eukaryota; kingdom Viridiplantae; phylum Streptophyta; class Magnoliopsida; order Malpighiales; family Erythroxylaceae; genus Erythroxylum; species Erythroxylum alaternifolium. The sequence continues at coordinate 11,019,907 of JANIIA010000008.1, read as the reverse complement.
ACCCAAAAATCGAAAGAGAAATGTGTAAAGAGAGGGGCGACTACAACCAGTGTTGATTAGAGAAAATGGCACACTCTTAACATTTTTATAGAGGCACTCTAGTGTGACGAACGGCGACGGCGAGGGGAGGAGATGCAGACGTGCAACAACAGAAGACGACAACAGATGGAAACGACACGAAGAAGGAGGAAAAATCAAGAAAGAATAGAGGAGAAAAATGAAAGGGAGGGTTTGGGGTGCCTTTAACCCCAAATCAAAATGAGATTGTTTGGCATTTAACTAAACGATTTCGTTTGACATTTAACCAAATGAGTAATCTAAAGTTAATGACGGAAGCGGAAGACCGTCGGAAAATCACCGACGGAATGTAAAACCATCGACAAAAAATCTAACTTATCTTGTCACTTGACAATTTTCCTATTCCAAATGTCCATTGTAATACCTCAATTATCTAATAGCTTCAATTAATTCCAATTCATTAACTAGGGTCCATTAATATCAAAATTCAAGTCATATGCCTTTCACTTTCAAATGATACTAAAATTTTACCTTATATCATACATGTACTTTGATAAATATGTAACATTTTATCTAGGATATATTTTGGGGCTTTACAATTCTCTTCCCCTTAAAAGAATTTCGTCCTCAAAATTTATACTTGATAAAAATAGCTGAGAATACTAAAGAACTAACTAATAAGTGATCATACTAGTCTGATAACTATTGTACACATACATTGAATATGACATGTACCTCCTGAACATTATGACATAGAATACTTTGTGGATCTAAGTCCTTCTAACAATAGCAATTGTTTCGTCTCATAGTCAAGAACCCAATAATATGGTTTGGATACTTTACAACAAACAAAGTACATGTACTCTCTATAGTATATTCGACTTCTCGTGCTTGAGTGTCATACTTATCCACTTCCAACATTCACATCTAATTCGTTCAATACTCATTTGTTCCTAAAAATGGAACATTTCATTTACATGGTACAATTCAGTGAAAGTTCTCATGCCGGAGATTTCTTTCCTCAATAATCTGTACTGTTCACGAAATCCTTATCAGTCAACTATATTCATCGTTACTTTTCCACCATTCATAATATCTTACTCAGATGATACCTTGATCTCGATTACTTTCATATCCAAGCATATAATATATGTGTACACTGTAATATCATTTGTCAAAGCATTCACATTATCATATGTACACTCACAATAACTGATCAACGTAATCTTGAGGACTTCTATATATATCAATATCATTTAGTTCATCTTAGTTACATATGTTCTCAATCAATTCAGAAATATAAAATAAATAACCATCATGAAATTCTAATATCAAACTGAATGTTATAATCTTATACTAAATCACAAACTCCCAATATGATATCTAAACAACCATTCCAGTACCAAGTTCAACCTCTCAAAGTATTAGAAACTTTGATCTTTGTTCAACTTTGCTTGTACACTTTAAATCCCATCACTTTTACTTACATCTCTATTCCTTTCTCCGTCACTTTGCTTGTACACTTTAAATCCCTTCACTTTTACTTACATCTCTATTCCTTTCTCCATCAAAGCCACGAAAAATATTTACTTACATTTCAATTTAAAGCTATACAACCACAGCATAATACTAGCCTGGTATTCCTTAATATAACCACAAATATATGTACATTGACTTTATATCCAACATATCAAACATGTAGTATCTCCTATATCATGATATCAACAAACTTTCATTTTCTCATACTCTGACAGATCATCATTCATCTTGATTTACCCCAGAGGGTCCAGATATAGATGGACGAGATCGCACAGGAGTATTACTCTCGACAACCTCAAGAAATCTTTCTATACTTAAATCTAAAACTAAAACGTGGGATAAACCGCATTAGACCAAACACAACTCTTATATCCAAGTATAAGCAATATTTAAGCACTGGTTAACCAGAATCGCCTAAACCATACTCTGATACAACGTAATGTAACACCCACATACGCTTTAGGAGGATAAGCAGATGCTACACAAAACAAAACTAAAGTAATCCAATACATAATAAAGCACTTCTAGCAACTCAAGGAGCATAAGGACTTAAACATATCAAAACAATACAAAGAGTTTCCAAATTTTAAGTAACCAATCATTACTTTTCCATACATATTCGACTTTAAACAAAATTTAACCAGCACACTGAATTTATTTGAATATATGCTTTAAAAAAATAGTACTTATCTTAAGCTCAAATACACTATGAATTACAATATTTACAAACTTTTAAGAAAATACATCATGTCTCATATTATTACATACAACCCAAACGTACATTCCTAAACAAAACACATTCTTTGTGGCCACTATGATTGTCTTTGTCCTAGTCGCAAGTCTTTTTATCAGAACCTATATAGAAGTAAAACTACCGCGCTAAGTATAAAGCTTAGTAGGGAATAACTAAACAAGACATGATTTGGTGACTGTTTCTAACAGTTGTTTAACATTCACATATACATAATCAAATTACATTTCAAACAATAATCATTCATATAAAAGTGCAATCAAATCAATATGTATCTCAGAACAGAATATGCTAAATGAAAATAGAAAATATTTACTTTAGAGAAAAATTTACAAGTATCAGAATAGAATAGCAAAATTTCATAACCGAACTTTAAAATACCAAAAAAAAATTGTCTATATCAAAACAGTATCTGATTATATCAGAACAGAACTTAGTTATTTTAGAACAGAGCTTGATTATATCAGAACTAAGCATTAACAAAATACAAAACAAATTAGCCTACTAATCCTTTTTACAGAAGTGGGTAACGGGACTAGAATAGGAGATATCTATTAGTATCATAGAACAAGAGAGACTCATGTCTCGACACCAAAATGTCCTTATCAGGAGACACTAAAGTGTCAATATCAGGAGAGACATATGTCTTAGACATCGAAGTGTCATTATCAGGAGACACCAAAGTGTCGACACCTTAAATATGTCCAGGAGCAGCTGCAGACCCTTCTAGGCATGCCTATTTACCCATGACTAAAACTTGACAATTTTAAAACAATATATTTTAGATTTTGCAATCACAAGAAAAAGATGTATGTCTTTATTCCACTTTCCTCATTTTGAACATATACATATGCACATCCAACTAATCATACCTTATAAGCACAAACATTTGTAATAATGTACCATTAAAGGCATTATGTATTTCCCATTCCATATCATGACACAAAGCTCCAATTTGTAACAAATCATATTTAATTCACATCATATAAACCTTTTGAAACACATTGATATTCATAAGAACACATTCATCTTTAAACACATCATTCTTTTTAACATTTGACACATTATTAATTAACCTCACATTCTTTAAGTAATTATCTCCATTAATGAACCATAACTCAATTAACTTTTACTCCATTAATCTAACATCATCTAGGTTCATTTTTAATCTCAATTAGGTTTAATTAAACCATTGTTAAAAAGCCATAACCTTATATATATCAACAATTGCGCAAAACCAAGTTTTTCACCTTCCTAACCCTTTTCCATATTTTTTCAAGACAGGTTTTGGGTAAGTATTGTATGGCCATTTTGACATAGACAATTAGGTTTCTCGACAATAAGTTCCTATAAAACAATGTTCCTCTATGTCTTACATTTCTAAAGTAATAAAATTAATGCAATTTGGTTTATAGTTCTAGATTATACTTAAAATAGTATAGACTATTCTCAAACAGGGACAACAACTGGTATTCAACTTCAATCCGAATTTCAAAATCCTTAGAGACAGAAATAAAATTCAGTTCCTTCATACAAATTGTATAAATATGTGTTTAGTTTAATATACAATTAAAATCATTCCATTTGGATATCTACAGGTCAAGTTATGGCTAAAATATCAATGTCTGGTCAGTGGAACCACTACAATTTTCATACACCTTCAACACCCCTTCGCCATAGTTCATCAATTCCACTTCAAATACAACTTATTCATGCCTCAATTGCACCTTATTTACTAACTTACAAATCAATCTCTTCCACACATCAAAACTAAACTAAAAATTATCCCACAAATATCATTTTTCTATCATTCATTTATCATAATCTTGACATATATTCCATACTAATTCAATTATCATACAACTTATATTGATACAAGCTATCAATATCAATATCAATATCAATATCATAACACATACTTCATGCCAATTCAATTATCATCAAACTTGTATTAATACATCCTGTCGAGTTTAGAATTCCCTTACCATATCACCTTCAAGTTCCTTCTTCCAAGGACTAACCAAATCGACCCTTCATGTAACCAATACACAACCCTTAATAAATCATTATCAAAACATCTCCTAACCAAACCATTCCACAAAAGCATTAATAATACATTAATAATCATTTTTCATGTTTTATACTTTGACTAATGCAGGTTTTAAAGCCCTAAAAATTAGGAAATAATATAAGGTTCTTGCACAGGGGGTCTATCACAGGCAGTATTAGGGAAACAAGCATAGCTAGAGCTCTAGTCCCTATTTTGTCAGGTAATTTTCACAGAGGTCAAGTTAAGACCTATATATACAACTTTCATTCTTTGAGTTTCTTCAAATTCGTGATATAAGGATAAGAAAGATAGATTGAAAAAGAAAGATGAAATTGAAACCAGAATTTCAACTTACCTTGACAACTTTTTTCCTTCTCCTCTTCTCTTCCCCTTTTTCTCTCCTTCTCTTCTCATTTTCGTTTTTTGCCCTCTTCTAACCTTATAGCCAACCTTCACTCTCACTTTTGTTGCCTTTTTCATCCATTTTCTCTAGAAAATTCAAAGAAAGTCAAACTAATCCATGTTTCACCATTTTATTGGTCCATATGTCACCATTCTGTTGGTACATATGTTATTCTTCTATTGGTCCATATGTTACTATTCTATTGGTCCATGTGTCATTTACTTTAGGCTGCGCATGTCACTCATTTAAGCCTCCATATGTTACTACTTATAAGGCTACATATGTCACCAATTATAAGGCTATATATGTCATCATTTGTGAAGCTACATATGTCACCATTTTAAAGCTCCACATGTTACAAGTCTAAAATGTCATTTGTGTAACATCCCCTCACCAATTGCTAGTGAACAGTGACATATGCATGCATTCATACATGCACATGCATAGTAGATAA
>JANIIA010000008.1:10991789-11014592 GCA_027478495.1 Erythroxylum alaternifolium | reverse complement strand
AATCAAGAGTAGAAGTATCATCTGTGATGACGTAAGAACACAGAGGACACATCATCACACAGAAGATAGAACACAGAGGATAGACCAAAGACGATAAGTGGTCAACACAAAAGATAAAAGTCAACTACAGAGGATAGAATACAGAGGATAGACCACAGACGATAAATGGTCAACACAGAAGATAAAAGTCAACTACAGAGGATAGAACACAGACCATAGGCCAAGCATTATAGGAAGGAGTTACGAAGTGATATTAGTTGAAGAGTATCATCTGTGTTACTGTACACAGATTCGTCTGTGTTACTGTTCACAGACTCCCTCTGTGTTACTGTTCACGAGTATCGTCTGTGTTACTGTTCACAGACTTCCTCTGTGTTACTGTTCATGATATTGTCTGAGTTACTGTTCATGGTTATCTTCTGTTCTATTTTTGCCCATTTAGAAGTTAAAATTGGCCTTCAGGGTCTTCATAAAAGTTGTAGCTCTTGAAATCCTCTTTCAAACTATCTAAATAAACCCTAAATTGGATGTCTATAGAAAAATTTATGCCAATAGCCCCTAAGCATGTATATATGTAAAGTGTGGACTCACCAACGCTATTCCTTGAGGTATTCAGGTTGAAATGGATAAATGGATAGTCGAAGAGCAAAGCTAAACTAAAAAGGAGAGTCTTGAAGGCAAGTATGGGTGATGAATATGTGTTATAAGTGTGCGACAGTTGTGGTATCAGACAAAAGAAGATAAACCGATAATGGTCAAGGTGTTGGAAATAAGCTCACGTATTACGATATTTTGCATGGAAGTCGGGGTCCAGGAGCGGGTTCCGACAAAACATATATCAGAATATAAAACAAGTTAAATTGCTAATCCTTTATACAAAAGTGAGTAACGGAACTAATACAGGAGATACCATGATTGGTGTCACAAAACAGGAGAGACTTATGCCCTAATATCACGAGACACCAAAGTGTCAATATCAAGAGACACTTATGTCTCAGACACCAAAGTGTCATTTTTAGGAGACACCAAAGTATTGACACCTTAAATATGTCCAGGAGCAACTGCAAACCCTTCTAGGCATACCTATTTCCCCACGACTAGGACTTGACAGTTTTAAAACAATCCATTTCATATGTCAAAATCATAAGCAAAAGATACTATATCTTTATTCCACTTTCCTCAAATTGAACATATATATATTCACATCCAACTAATCATACCTTATAAGCATAATCATTTGCATTAATGTGTCATTAAAGGCATTATGTATTTACACATTCCATATCATGACACAAAGTTCCAATTTGTAAACAATCATATTCGATTCACATAACATATCTCTTTTTGAAACATATTGGTATTCATAAGAACATATTATTAATTAACCTCACATTCTTTAAGTACTTACCTCCATTCCTAAATCATAACTCAATTAATCTTTTCTCCATTAATCTAACATCATCTAGGTTCATTTTTAATCTCAATTAAGTTTAATTAATCTATTGTTAAAAGTCCTAACCTTATATATGTCAACAATTACACATCAAGTTTAGCATTATTTTCTTGGATCAAATGTGTATGGTAATTTTGACAATAAGTTCTACTAAAAAAATGTTCCTATATGTCTTAAGTTTTAAAAGAAACAAAAATAATTCAATTTGATTTATTATTCCATGAGTTGTATTAAAAATAATGCATACTATGCACAATAGTGTGAAGGGCTAGTGCATGATCATGCTTGTGCACGATCATGCACTCCCATTATTAAAGTATTAGTGCATGATCGTGCTTGTGCACGATCATGCATTCCCATACTTGAAAGGTTAATGCATGATCATGCTTGTGCACGATCATGCACTCTTGATGTGCACTCAAACTTGTAAGACTCATATCTCTCAATTATGATATCCAAAAATTAGAAAATTTATACCATTAGAAATATAAGAGGATATGCTACAAATTTTATGAAGACAACTTTGTCTAATTCGAACTACGTCAATACATTTTAATCTTTGAAAAATAGGACACAATTTTCTGTCAGGGACAGTACTGCAGCCAAAGCCAGAACTCAACTTCAAGCTAAATTTTAAAACCCTTAGTGACAGAATTCAAATTTGAATTCTTCATTAAAGTTGTAGATAAATGTATATAATTTAATCTTAATTTAAAATAATCCCATTTTGATATCTACAGGTCAAGATATGGTTGAACAACTGATGGTTGTTTAGTAGAACCACACCTTTTAATGAGTACCCAGCACCTATCAAGTTTCTAACCACAATTCTTCACTAATTCAGTACACATTATATCCACTTCAAACATCAAACTATACATGTTCTATCATGATACCAAGTTTAGTACTCCCCTACCTTACTAAACTTTAAATTCAACTCCAAGAATCCAATTAAACCAAGTTTCTAAATAACCAGCACATACCTAAGTTTAATATGCAACTTTAAACATTAAGAAGGTAATAATACATAGAATCACAAGACCTACTTCTTAATGAAATAACTTAAAAAGCTTCCAAGGGTTGATAATCCAAATTCAAGAAAAATTCCAGAAGTTGAGAGACGATGAGAGATTTCGGTGGAGAAGAGCAAGAATAGAGGGAAAATCGAAAACATCAAATGGGTTGGAATGATTCAGCTCTTGCTTTACAAGGTGTCCTAACCTAGAAGGGAAACATGTCCTTCCATGGATTGACCTACATGGCAAACATAAGAGTGAGCCACTTGTCTTCTTATCATACTACCATATGCCAATGCATTAGCTAGGCTAAATGTCACAAATTTATTAGGCCATTTGTCACTCACCAATGTTGCCAAATGTCATTCAAAGTATAGGCTTAGTCATAGTAATTTCCATGTACCAACTTATCTTGTCACTTGACAATTTTCCTAGTCCAAATGTACATTTAAATACCTCAATTCTATAATGATCATAATTAATTCCAAATTACTATCTATAATCCATCTAAACAAAAAATTCAAGTCATATGGATTTCTCAATCATATCACAATTTTAAAACCTATCATTCATGTACTTTCATGAACATGTAACATTTCATCTAGAGTATATTTTGGGGCCTTACATCGGAACCACTGTACAAGGAACTAAACTATTTGGTCACAACATTTCTGGATTATGGATAAGGTTCTTGGTTTAATTTATGGTATGGAAGAAAACAAAATAGAGTTTGCTTGGAATTTGTTTAATGTAGATGGTCTTAATTACATAAGACGAGTATAATTTTTTGATTATTAATTGTGATGGTCAAATTGAGTAATGTCAACTACTAGGTTAAGACTGGGGTTTGACTTAGATGATAAAGGTGAATTAGGTAACCTAGATACAATTTTCTAACTTTTTGGTGCTAGGGAGATTGAAGAGTTGGCAATATTTTGGTTTTATATGTAAGTATGCATATTAGAATTAGTAAGATGAAAGAAAGAAAGAGATAATTGGGGAGCTAATGATGAAAAGCTGAATTATGGTTTTTATATGACTAGATAGATTAAGCCAAGTGATTGATTTTTCCCTTTTAGTAGTTATGATTGGACTATTTCTTGAAATTAAAACTCTTTTTCATTGAACATAACATATCTTGCAAGTTAAATATAGTTAATGGTGATATTAAAATAGAAGAAAGTTGAATGAGAAGGGATTTTTCCAAGGTAGATAAATGGTTTAGTTTAAAATAAAATTAATTAGTGTTATAAAGTTGAAAGAGAGAGTAATAGAACAATCAAATGGTAGAAATTCAAAATAATTTTGATATTTATTGAGAGACAAAAAATATGGTTATTTTTAATATGTTGTTAAAAAAGGACAATTGTTGATTAACATTGCACTCATTTCAAATACATAAGTCTAATATCTTAATGGAATATGACCATGAGCAAGCAAAGTAAGAGTATTGTCATCCAAATATTTGATTTTTCTTTTAGATATTCCATTTTTATGATTATACGAACATGCTATATGTTTGATTATTCTAGTATTTTATGTAATTTTTGGTTTTCCCCTCTTTGATTAGAATGAAAGGCTTTGATTTGAGCCTAAAATTAACATTGAACATAAGATTAAAATTAGAGAAAACAACGTCACTTGATATACTTAGAAATAGTGAGTAAAGTCATCAATGAATAATAAGCACAAAAATGAACTAAGCTTGAAAAAATGAGAGTCAGATCCTAAAAATCCAAATGTATGATTTTGAATGGTTCCTAACCATATTAGAATAGAAGTAAAAGGAAGTTTTGCAAGTTTTCCTATCAAACATGAAGTATAAAGAGAATAATCAGACCTATAATATGGTATATTAAAATCTTTAACTATTTTAGAAACATTTCATAGTTGTGGATGCCTAAGTTGAGCATGCCCATCATGAAAAGAGGGAAACTTGGCTAAAGAATCCATCTTCACTTAGTCCTTGAAGGAGTATCTTGTTCATTACCTAGTGTTTTATAACAAAATAAGTTTGATAAAATTCAAAGAAACAAGAGTTATCAAAGTGCTTTTTAGAAGTCTCTTACGATCCACGAGTTCTCTATATAATTTAGAAGATGAAATGGATAAGGATGAAAATTTAAAGTAGCGATGACATTATAGTGTTATAATCTGATATTATAGTCGATTATGGTATTGAATTCTATTAAGATCCTAGTTATAGCAAGGTCTTCAGCTAGAGCCTCTACCTTTTGAAGATACTATAAAATATTAAGATCATTCTTTTTTAGTTTTTAAAATTCTATATGAATTAGCAGATGGTTATTTTGTGAAATTGACTTAAATGAACTTGATAGGGCCAACCAAACATGATAAGAGGATGTTAGACTGAAGACACAAGGAAATACATCTTTGATAAGGGAGGAAAGTATCCATTGGAGTAATATTTGGTGCTTTTTCGACTAGGAATCATAAGTTATATTGGTTTATTTGTTGAAAATGATATGAGGTAGAGGGAATAGTTTAAGGTGATGAAGAGAAATTTGGATTTATAGAGTTATGTAGACTTCAGTAATTTAGAAGGGGAATGAATTAAGCCTTCTATATGAGGTAATTTTTTAGATGTATTTTATCCAAAAAAGTGTGGTGTGTAGAGGAATAGAAAGTAGGAAGGGCTAGTATTAATGACACAAGTTATAAATTATTAGAGATTGTCATCATTAAAAAAAATTTAGCTTGTTGATACCATGTGAAAATAGAATACGATGTATTATTTTTGTGTTGAATGAATACTCTTATTATAAAGGATATTATATATAACTTCTGAAAAATGATAAATATAAAGAATCATATAAATGCATTTAGTATGATAAATACAAATAATAAGATAAGATAATACGATATCATAGATATAATCATCAAAGTAATATTTTGATTATGATTATCCTTAACATGATAAATAAAAATAAGATAATAAGATAATAAGATATCAAAGGTATAGTTAACAAATTGATATTGTGGTGATGACTATCCATAACTACTAATATAAATAGAAAGAAATTCATTAAGAATAATAAATTTTTATTAATATTGAACATTAATCTAATTAAAAGACTAATGGATGATATATTTCTTACATATATAAGGAAGTAGTCAATTTTATAGATGAAAGTCTATACTTAAAGAAATTTTATGGATTTTTGCTAAAGAATTCACTAAATCGATCCATTGTGTAAATTCCATATGAAACATCACTTGTGCATCTATGAAAATACTTATTGTAAAAATTATATAAGTAATTGCTTAACTTAAGATCTTCGAAGTATTTCATATGCTTATTCTTATATTATTAGTTCATAAGATCTACCTTAACTATGGGTAACTCAATTGGTAGTCTTTGGATATAGTATCAACTATATGGAGATAGATGATCAATATAAAATTATCAACTTAAAGTATTTTAAGAGAAATTTTCATTATTTTCAATTAATATTGATTTAAGAAATAATTGTCCAAGATAAAATGATACTTTTAAGATAATTTTCAAATTTCATTAAAGGAAACAATTACCATTGATGGAAAACTAATATGATAGACTCAAATAGAACAGACACTAAATTCATACTCTTTTTCTAATTAGAACATTATATCAAGAGAGGATTTAATTATACTGGAAAGTCACAAACTAAAAGATTAGTAAAATTCACTTGGACATTCCTAATATTTGGGTGGTTATGATATATTTTTTTAGAAAAATAAAAAATTTATGATAGGAAAGGAAAGTGTAAAAGGATTAATAAAATAACAAACTTTATAAAATCAAATCAAGGGTACCTGAGAACATAACAATTTGAAGCTAACTTTCTATATCATCAATATATGGAGTATCAGTGTTTTTACTTGAAGGTATGATTAAGGTTGCATTTCTTAAAGAGTTAGCCGCTAATATCCATTTTAATATCAAGATGGGGCTATAAACTAGATGGATCTTATGATCTAGGATTTGCTCCTATAATGTTTGAATTAAGGACTTCAGAAGTGCTAGATGCAGAATATTTAAGTGTTAAAACACGCTTTTATTTATGGCTAGCCAAATATAATACAATGTTTTGCTCAAAACCAATTTAAATATGACATAATCTTCTTTCATTTCTCCTTTTATTATTTCAAGTCCATTTTAAAATGGATAGTTAGATCCTAAAATGGCGAAACAAATTACATAAATTCACAATTTGACTTTATAGCTTGTAAATTGTAACGTACTTGATGAATAAGTAGCTTATATTCTCCTTTTTTAACTTTCAAAAAATGCAAATGTCAGTCACATTTTTTAACTTCCTCGCTCCGTCTAGTGTGGTTAATCTCCCATTAATGGATATCCACAAAATAATTGAGGCCCTTAAACTTACTTGGGGTAACTATATCAGTTTATGCCATTTTATTTTAGGAGCATAAAGAATCGATGAAGGAACTTGATGACTCTAGGTTTCATTTGATAGAGTCTTTATATCCTAGAATCAATTGTTGGTTATGGTTGCGGGCTTCCAAATAGGTTACATATGTGTCTATCACTTCCTTTACAGTTACATAGTTTGTAATTAGGTTCCTTAAGCTGGATAAAGAGGGATTATTGATTAATGGAACAAAATTTGTCTAACTATCATACCAGAAAGATGTTGAGCTCCCATCACCAATATGCATTATGATACAAGGTCCAAATCTCTCCCTTAACTTGATGATAAGCAACATTTTCAAAAAGTAACATATTTATGTTTAATAATCAAGAAGTTTTTAATTTTGAAGTAATACGCATGGATCCATTTAAACTAAAGGGATTATTTATCTTTAAGAATTCTCCATATGCTTTTGCAAAATTATGATTTGTTCATTGTTTTGATAGAGATAATACTTAGTCCCCTTTACCCCCCGTCAAAGCTTAGGTAAACATAGGGCTTTCCATTTTACTTTTGCTTTTTTTAGACTAGGAGCACTAACAGATCATATGAAACTTCTAAATATTAGTTTGAATGACTTATTTATGGATCTAAGGAACCAAATATGGGATGATTAGAAGACTTTTAAGTTATTAAGGACAGAGATAATCAGTTGTACCCTTTTTGTAAGCGACAAATTCCTATTGCACCAATTTTATTTCCTTGGTTTGATCTTGTCTATTAAAGTTCTAAACTCTTTACATAGGGGTCTTTTAGTGGAAATTGGGACTTCTAAATAATTGAGGAGGCAATGAGGCTTTCATTTTGGTGATACTTTCCGATAGACTTACTCTTTCCCTTACTCCATTTGAAACCAGGAGTTAGATTTTTTAGATGTTGATGGATAAACCAAAAAGGCTTTTTTAAGGTTCTCAGAGCAATCATGAAGCTACAAATTGATTGGGTCAGCTCTAAAAAAAAGGGTTATATTTAAAGGTAAGATTAGTGATTTTTAATACCTTGCATTTAGAAGGGTACCTAAATTTTCTATCCCTCTTAACTCCTTTCTTGATGAGGAAAATTAGGAATTCTATACACAAGGCGAAGAGGAAAGAAGACAACAGGTCTTCTTACCTTAGTCCTTTGACATCAGAGAATGTTTTTAGGGCTTCCTATTTATTAAAATAGTATAGGAGAATATCTTGATACAATGAGAGATTTAGTTGGTAAACTTAACTCAAAAGTTGAAAGCTTGTAATGTGTGTAGAATGAAGTTATAGTTTAGTAAGTTAAGGCTTTGTTAAATTTTATCTTAATGGCATAGTTCTTGCTATAATTCATTCTATTGAAATTTTTTAAGTAGTTTTACACCAATAAGATATTATCCCTTATTGGCCCACTTTTTTTATGAAGGCACATTGAGAGTGATCATCAAACTTGTCAATTATGGAATTAAATCCATCTGTTAGCAATTTAGAGATGACTTTATATACGATGTTGTAGTATGAAATGGGTATAAAGTCCGTAATAACATTTGGAGCTTGAACTTTGGTAATTAGATATGTATAAGTTCTATTCATTTCTTTTAATATTTGTCCCTTATCAAAGAACTCCAACACTACATCTGCAATAATTTTCTTTATCAAAGGTCAAGCCTTATGATAAAAGTGGGCATTCAATCCATCCGACCAAAGAGCTTTAAAGGGGTGAAGGGAAAGTGTATCTATTTCAATATAAGATTCATTGAAGTGTTGGATTAGGAAGTCAACATCCTAACGAGTAAATGATTTTGTAATGATATCTTTCAATTAGGACTCAGATAAAAAAGCATTAGTGCTTAAACCTAAAGAGCCAAAGAAGTTTGGGGGAACTTCCTAGTGAATTTCCTCTATGGAGTGTAGTTAGTTCCCTCCTTGATCTTATAAGGAAACAATTCTATTTACATTTCTTCTAGACAATAAAGTTTTATGAAAATACCCTACATTTTCGTTACTTTCCTATAGCTAAAGCATCCTTGATCTTTGCCTTATCAGGAAGTGGTTTTTGCTTATAGCTTCTACTTATTAAGATAAGTTGATCCTGCAATTTTATATCATTTGTGGAGTTGTTTAAAGACAACTGCATTGCCTCAAGCTTCTCTTTGGCTCCTTGAACGACTTTAGAGGTGTTATTATACCTATATCAGGAAGATATAAATGTTATAATTCGTTCTCACAAGGAAACTTCAATGACACAAGGAACTCCAAGCCCCAACATGGAAATTGTCACTCATAGAGGTACGAAGCCATCTAAATTCAATGCAAGCACTTTTATTATAACTTATTTAGAGGGGGAGACTAGGGGTGCAAGTTTCCAAGGGGTTACTAGGATAGGATCCAAAAGGAAGAAAAAGCCAACTTCATCCCCTTCCAAATGAATATCCTTTCATGAAATGCTCATGGTATGTGGCTGAATTTCTTTAGTGGTTTTTTTTATCTAGCCCCTTGAGTTCATGGTAGTTACCAATCTGAAACCTTCTTTAGGTGTGGATCAATATTGCTTCTTAGCCTTATACTCTAGCTTCCATATCTAGGTTATTAGCACTTCATCCTTTATTATAATTTTATTCTTAGTTAACCTTATGAGTAGGATTTTATCTGGCAAGATCTAATCAATTTCAATGAGGACAAATATCTTAACATAATTAACTTTTCAGGTTACTTGTGGCTTTGTTTAAGCACAATTATATAGCTACCCAAATGGCTAAGCCCTCTTATATTCCAATATTTAAATGGTAAGTGGTAGATGTCTATCCAAATGGGGATATGTTTCTAATTAATGTCTTTAATATAGATTCCTAGCTTCCAAGCATGAAGGAATAAATGACAGGTTCCTATCCTATAATGACTAGGTGACCTGCCTGACACTCTACTGTGGCTCGCCAGTCGACATCCAAGTCAGCCAGAAATTTCCTTTGAAGCTATTCCTATTGCCTTTGTTAAGGAAAAGCTTCAATTCATAATAAGAAATGTAAACAATAGAGTTTTGTTTTTCAGTTTATTGAAAATTTCAACAGCACAATGTCTATATTTTGACATCCTAAAAATTTCAAAGTCCCTGTAAAAGTTCAAAACATTTCTAATTTCTCAACTCCAAATTGCGGACTTTAAATCCACTCACATACAATCTCAAATAGTTACATCAATAAACTTTGAAAAGCTAAAACAAAGTCATATATTCCATTTAAAAACCCTTATACACATCCATTCTTTATACAAATGTACTTTCCAAAACATGTTTAAAGATATGAAATAGTTCTCAAAAATATGTACAAAGCAAAATAAAAATGCTTACACAGCAGTACTTGATGAAATTGACTACTTGCAAGGTGGAGTCCCTGCTATTGAAGCCCCTGAGCATACACGTAGGAGGTTTTTTTAAAAAACATAAAATAAAGGGTGAGCTAAACGAGTTTAGTGAGTGTTATTGGTTTCCAACAAAAACATTTATATAAATATTAACCTCCATAAAAGAAAACAATTTCTTTTCTTTTCAAGTAATAACCAATGTTCTTACAAAACACATTCTTTTCTTTTCTTAAGATCAATGCATATGTAAAAAAAAACATATATATTTTTCTAAGATCAATTTCCACTTTTCTTGTAAAGTATACAGCGATGACAATCGATACTTTTATGAATGTTCTTTTTAAAACATAGCCTATCACTAATTTTCTTTGCCATATGGTATCCTTAGCTGTAAGGACACAAAGCCAGTTCTACATCGCTTACCCGTGCCTAGTTAACCTCTATATATCGATTGTTATGAAGTTAGTTCTGCATTGCTTATCTAAACCGATACTAGCACTACATATAAATTAGTAGTTATAGAGCTGGTTCTGCATCGCTTACTCGTAACAGTGCTTGCACAATATATACTCAACATATGTAGAGGGCGACTCACAGGACATACTGACAGACACAACACCACCCATGTTAGTTATAGATGTCCCATAAACACTACCATACACATTAAGACGTACTCTGATCGATATCATCATATGTATAAAGACCTAACGGCATACTATAGGCTAAACCACAATTAATACATAAGCGTGCCTCATTTCAATAACAATTAAAAACATATTCAAAATGCATTTTTATGCCAATTCAAAGCATATGCAAATTTCAATTCAATGCTAATTGTGTACATCTTCTTAGTTTCCAAGTGCATTCAAAACTCAATTCAATGCTAAATCAAAGCATATGTAAAGCTCGTGAAGATTAACTTTTAAATTCAAGTAGTAGCATTAATGGAATTATTCATAAATATACTTTTAAATACACACTCACTGTTTATCGCTTATGGTAAACCACCCTTACGTGTTTGGTGCTTTTTGTTTATTAGTCCCTGAGTCTATGGTGACAAGAAAATTTTATTGTCTTACTCAGCTATGAGGGAGACCCCTGAAGGGTTCCTAAAACCTGCCAAGTACATCCATAACTTACCACCTTTTTTTACAAATTTTATGACAAAGGGCTTAGCCAAAATCTTAGCATTTTGTAAGAATAGATTTCTTTTTCTTTTCATTCAACCATTGAACAAGTTTCATGATTTATACATGTCGTCTTCTTTTCATTTAAATAACATACATAATATACGCCTAATGTTTTCCTTACATTGAACCATTGAACTATGTACAACATAAATGCTACCATTGAATAGCTATTAAGTCACATATATAGCATCTACAAGCTACCAATTAATACCCATTGAATAACATACATAAGATATGGATATACATGCTGTTTTTCTATGCATTTAACCATGCCTCCATTTGTTCCTTAATTTTCACTTATCAAACGTTCAAATTAGGTTTTGAAGTCTTATATACCTTTGTTCCCCTATGTATCTAGTTTTCATACCATAAAAAATTATTCCATTTAAACTTCTAAATTATGAAACATGTACCAAAAATCACAAACTGCTTCAACATAGGGATAGTATCAGGCTACCATAATTAATCTCAATTTTCAATACCATTTAGCTAAATTTAGCTCTAAGTCTCTTCTATATATTTTTAGTACTATGTCTTAAGTTTCAGTTACAGTTGGAATCACCCAATTTTGAGTTCTGAAGACTAAATTATGGACACAACACTAGGATTGCTCAAGGAAACCAAGAATCCTAATACAAAATTTCACTAAACATAGTTAGGCAAACTTACCACTTTCTTTAAATCATGCTCAAACATTCACACAATTCATAAGGAAATTCATGTTTCCAGCTTACGCATTCATGTGACTAGCTAAAGAGGATGGAAAAGAGTGGTTTAACATACCTAAAATCATATTGTATTGTGTTGTCCATTCTTTTTCTGCACACAGCTGGCATTGATGAAGATGTCCATAGTTTCTAGCTTAAACACCAAACTGAATTTATTTCCTAAAGCCAATAACTTGGAACACCTATATGTGAAGAAAGCAGCTACAAATTTTTCATCATCAATTCTGGTCCAAAAGAGAGCTAAAGTTTCGGTGGAATGAAGGTGGAGCAGCTCTTTCATCATTCTTGTTTAAGCTATATGTTGTTAGAAGTTGTCCAACACTTTACAAGCTTAACATCCAACAGTTGTCCATTGTTTTATCCCTCATCGTCTTTGTTTAATTAAGCCATTAGTCCCTTGTATCATCCATGACAATACTTGTCTCCCACATATAACAAGTTGTTTTCATTTTTGTCTCACCAAAATGACAAATGTCTATACCATATATTGGTCTCACTTGTAACAAATTTTATGTCCCTCATATCTACTCCTTCATAAACGTGGCAGCACAAGGTTTCCATGCATTCTTGTTCCAAAATAATAAGAACTTCTTCATGCATGTGACAACTACCACTTAAAGCCCATTCACATGTACATGTATTATTTCTTGTCCAAAATAATTATGTCGCTTAAGAAAAATCCATCCAATTTCGGTAGAAATTTCATGTCTACTTAATAACATGTTACACCTAAATATATTAACATATAAATTGGATCGATTTACTTTAAGTATCCATAACTATGACTAATTCTTATGTCCATACATTTCAGCCCAAGAATGCTTTAAATTTACTCCACAATAATTTAAAACAAGGTCAATCTTAATCTATCATAAATCCATCCGATTGAATTTATTTTTTAGCCCATTTCTATACCAATCAACTCCAATATTTTTTTTACTATCATTTGAGTTTAATACTTGTCATTCAGGGTTGGGTTCTTAATTCACCTTTTATTGAAAATAAAATTTACATTATCTCGAAAACATAATTCACTCGAAATGAGATTTTATAGACACGTGAAAAGAAAAGTTTGGGGTTTTACAATAGGCACCTCATCCTGCACTAAGCCCTCATCATTGGCCTCCAGATCAAGTCATGCAAGAAATCGCATACATCTGTTCATACTAACCAAGGAAGAAAAGGAATGGTTAGTACCACTGATTAGAAAAAATCTAAGTAAGGAAGATATTTTAAAGAAGGATTAAATTCCTATTTGTCCGCCATAACAAGTAAAACGACACCCTAGGCTTTAGATATTTTAACTTAGGCTTTGATACCAAATTTCTTATGACCGAAAAGGGCATGTGAAACTTAAAAGTCAAAGCCCTCAAATCATACATAAGCCTAACTATTAGTGACAAAAATAAATACAAAATACATAAAATAAATAACAACATAGGTATGCGTGAGTGTAAATGTAGTAAAGTACAATAATGTTAGTATGTGTCAGAAGAAAATTTCAACATGCTAAATCATATCACTACAAATCCTAGAGTATAAGTACAAGTAAAAACAAATGGAAAGAATATGTAGAGGTAGATATGTTACAACTGATGCTCCTCGAAGTCACTGTTGTGAAGTTGGTGGTAACTAACCTAAAAAATAGAGTTAAGGGGAGTCAGACCTCACTAAGTAAATCCATATCACCATATGATACCCAATGGCATACTCATACATAATATACAGTTTATACTAGTTATAAACATATATATGATGCATGAGAAAATCACATGTAATGTACAATAAATTGTGGGGGAATATTTGTAGGACCTTAGTCTCTAAGGGTAAATCCTTACAATACTACACCTCGAATGGTTGTAGGGAGTTAAACATCACCAATAATCTAACCATACACCTATACTCATATAGTCATAAGGATCTCTTAGTCCATAGGGGTTGTAGGGAGCCAAACATCACTCACATACTAGCTCTCACTTGTTACGTTCGAAGTCACAATCATCAATAAGATACATATCAAGCAAGGACTTGAATAAGAGCCAAACATCAACTAGGATCGATCAGTATCATATCTCAACATCATATCACAATCATCCCTTATAATCAAGCTAGTACGCATTTGATGCATACCCATCAGATGGAACATCTTACATAATTTTCCTCCTCCATAATCTCAATCAAACACCTCAACACACATTCCAAATTTCAATCACATAATTTCACAAAACATGCACTCAATCACGTTATAACCTATCATAAATGCATATAGTATACCATAAGTACCCAAACCTGTATACATATACTTAAATATCATGGTAATATTTATATAGATTATGATAAGAACTATATAAATTGCATATGTATATGTATATATTTATAGATACCTTTATATATATGTATATAAATATATGTGTGCATATTTATATATATCATATCATATCAACATGCGTAAAGGCAAGGCATCTAACCTGGCTTAACACTGCATCATTCATATTAGTGTAGAATCATACTCAATAACTGGTAAGGATTTGATATCAGTAGATAGATATGAACTTACCAGATTGATATACTTGTCTATCTAAACCTTGCGATATGGGTCCCACTCCTAACATACCTATAAAATAAGAAATAAAATATCCTAATTAGTGTCATTTACAAAGTGTTGGGCTTAATAATAACCTAGGACTCATTAGGTTTGCTAGGATGGTCCAATTATGCAATTCAACTCTTGATCATATTCTTGCCTACAATTTTGTGATTTTTAATTCACAAAATATTAAAAATTTCACTATGATTCTTACGGGAAGAATGATTAGCATAATTTATATATTTTTTTTGCTTTTCAAAATTTTTCTAAAAATGTCACTAAAACAATTTCTCTAACAACCCTTTGTCATTAGAATATCCCTTTGGTGACTAAAAAATTTCTTTTATATCTGCAAGATACTTAGATTCTTAACTAATATCAACGAATTGAAGAAAAATCATGTCAGAGCCTTAAGTTCCATTTTTGACAATTAGAAATGATACAAGTGGTAACCAACAACAGCACTATAAGATTTTTTCTCTTGACATCAAGGAGAACTCAATGGTGGTGGTGGTGGTGGTGGTGGTGGTGATTGGCAACACTCACTAGAGGTGAAAGATTGAAGATTTGAATTTTTCTTCTCAATTTTTGTGATGATCCTAACATTCTTATGATGTAAAATAATTATGGTTGTGATGGGCTTAAAGAGAAAAGTCAATTGGTGTATTTGGTTGGTCAATTAGAGTTTCCATCGGCGAAGAATATGTGAAGAGGATAGTTATGTGAATAGTGACCTTTAGGAGGTGAAAATAAAAAATAGAAAAGTGGGGGTGGAAGATATATATTTATATATATTTAAATAATGTGCATTGGATGATCCACATCTCAGGGTCAGGCGCTGATGAGCTATAACTGTCGGATACCTTATTCGTTCTAATTCCTGAATTTATCCGAGGTACCCATAGAATCGTGGATGCAGAGTTAAAAAAGAATACATTTCTTTCTACCATACTATCAGATCTTATCGAGAAACTCAACGCCACTATTCTTAAACAACTTGGAGTCGGGCCTTCGTTATATCGTTTATGACTCGTTTAGGAATCACCAATTCATGGGGCGGTACAGGTAATTTCAAAAATAAAAATCTAATAAAAAAAATAAAGAAATGGGCTTTTCACAATTTTCTTTTGATCATACATTGATCCATAGATCCTTTACTCATACTCATTCAATTGGGAAGTCTTGATCCATAAACTAAAACATTCTGGAGCTACAAAGATAGTTATTAAATCGTTAGCTTTTATATATATATATATATATCTCTGTGTCTGTGTCTGTGTGTGTGTCTGTGTGTGTGTGTGTGTGTGTGTGTGTGTGTGTGCGTGTGGAGGGTATTATAAGTGTCATGTTCATTGTGAGCCTTCTCTAAAACCTTTTCCTCATTATGATGTGGCAGAGAGTCAACTTTAAATGACGCTAGCATCTTTTCTAATTTATTTAGGTAAATTCAACAAATACAACATCTTAGCTTATTTGGATCTTTCTTGTTGCAAGCTCTATACGTTTGCCTACGCAGTTACATCCTATAAACATCTTGAGTTTGCTATGAGTATGAATATAGTATAGACTATCAAAATACCAAATGATAAGTTACCAATCCATTTTGCTAGTGTCGATCCAACTTTCAAAGCTTTAGTGGCTAGTTAACAAATGCGCTAACATATTTACTCCTTTTGTCCAAAACATTTTAAATACTTATTTTTCAACCATTACATTCTTTGCCATTTCCATTAAGTTTTTGTTCTTTCCTAACTACTACATTCTACTAAGGTATGCACCAAGTTGTCAATTGGTGATAAATTCCTCTTTAATATAAAACTCTTTCAATTCACTAGAAATACATTCTAAACATATTGTCAAGCCTTAATTTCTTGACTAAGAGGTCTATTTCTTTTTTTAATTTTTTTCAACTTTTGACAAAAGTATATTTTTAACCCTAATTTTTTTACCAAAACATAGTTTAAATTCTAGCATTTTAGAGAGTTCAAAATGAACCCTAATGTTTTGTAAAATGTTTAATTTAAATCATAAATTGATGAATATATTAAAATGGTTATGTTTTTATTATGTGTCATGTTAACACAAATGTTGTACAATTTTATTATATTTTATTAGTCATATGAGTCCTATTGTGTCATGCATATGCCACGTGATATAATAGGACCCATACATTGTAATTAAACTAATTTTCTTAATATTGATTATATATGTGACATTAGAACTTATGCATTCTAATTAAATTAAATTAATTTTAAATCGTGATTATATGTATTACACTCTAATTAAAACCAATAAATATATTGTAATCTAAATAATCTAACTCAACCTTAATTAACCTAAATTTAATAAAAACCCTAATTACATGCAAATTCCTAAATTGATTAATCAAATTCCATACCATCTAAAAACAACTCAAAAAACCTAATTTCTTAAATCATCTTTTTGAAAATTGATCGACCTAATATAAAAATTTTGAATCCCTACCATCTAATCTGAACCATAATCTCATGACATCATTTTTTTCGTAATCTCCCTCACTTAACTTCTCTTTGTCATTAGCAGCCAATAAGACTTCTTTTCATCTCAAAGAAGCCCTAATTCATAAAATTTCCTATTTAAATATCGATCTACCTAATTTTATATGGCCCCTTCCTAATATATCTACCCATCCATTTATAATTTTGTAGTATCGTCATGCCACATTGTATATGGATCTATCATAAATAGCCTATCTATTAGGTAAGGGTAAGGCTACGTACTATTAGACCTCTCTAGACCCTGTGCCTAAGCGAGATTTTAACTAAGTATTGATGATGATGATGATTTATGTCCTTAGTTACTAGACCTACTACATATCCATTTTAAGAAGACACTACATTTTTTTCAGTAAATAATTATGAAGGATAGTTTATTGGTTTTAGAATTTATTGATAGCTGACTAATTCATCTAAGATTGTTCCTTTTGGTATGTATGTATATCAGTGAATTTGATAATTCATAAATTAAGGAAAGAAGTATCTATGTTAAAGAAAGAGCTTAAGATTGGTAAAATAAGCACAACCTAGGAGACTGAGGAGGAAATTAAGCTCTTGAAGTAAGGCATTAATTTATTAGTAAAGAGAAAGAGAAAGTTGAAGTTTATATTAATGCGTTTTGTAATCAGAATTTTTATGCTTATGGTGGTTATTATTCTTAACTATATGATCAAAAATATCATTAAATTACAATGTTAAAGTCCAAACTTAACTTCTATTTATTGAAATAATTGTGTACTTTAATTATATAATTTTATGTTTATATTAAATTTGAAACTTGACTTCTATTTAACTATAACAAACATATCTACTATATTAAAAAAAATGGAAGAGCATAGAAATCCCGTTCATTTTCCATATCAGTCTTGTAATATTAGCATATAAGGACACATTATTATTCAGTTAAACTATATATGGATTAGAATTGATATACAAAATTTAGTTTAAATATGGTCATATGTAGCCAAAAGTTATGCCAAAGTTTATATAAAACATTTGTGTCAAAAGTCAATACATTACTGTTCATATAATCACATGTTATGCCACATTGCTTGCTTTATATCTATTATGAAATGATATTAGATTATCCTTTAAACCTTAGACCCCCTGATTCAAATGACAACTTAAATATATGAGAATTAACATCTTTAAACTTCTCTTTACTAGTATGTGAAGAGCTTTTAACTTGAAAACAAAATTGTAATTAGTCAGTTATATTACTTATTAATAATATAATGAATGAATGTTATACATGGAACTCATAATATTGCTTTGTTAACTTAGTATAATAATATATTAGTATCTATTTACATCAGTAACCTATATTAATAAAAAAAACAAATTTATCAATTATTACAACTAAGATAAATTGATCACAAATCAAATGTTTATATACTTATGAAGATGCCTTCGTTATAACCTAATAATAGCAATGGGAATAATAAAAAATTAATGATTGTAAAGATATAAAATGATTATAATATAAACAATTTATGTTATAAAAAAAGAACATAAAATAAAGCAAGGTTTATATACATATGAAGATGCCTCAATAGGTAATACTTCCTTGTTACTTTTTCTGACGTTATAACTAGAATTGACATATTTCCTATATATTTGCACTTACCCCTTCTAAGATAATTTATTTAGATTTTTCAAAATTTTAGGCTCATTTTTCTTTCCTTTCTTATGGTCTTAGGTCCCCTTTTTTTAGATGATGGGTGTATCACCCCTGCATCAATTGTAGACTAAAAGAATTTACGCCAAATAGGTTATAGCACATGGTCATACAGGTTAAGGAAATAGGGCTTTTTATAGAAAGCATTTACAAATGTCTCAACCTTTCGTTTGGAATAATGTATTGCACTTATATTATGGTTCTAGGTTTATCCATATAGATCTCAAGCCCGAAAGCTATAGATTTGTTGTCTACTAATGTCCATAGTATATTTATCATCACCATTTGAAACTCCATATGCCTCATGTCCATTATAGACTAATCTCCATTATATTGCGCCTTTTTTTTCCAACTTCATGATAATTGTTACTGCAATATCTAACTTTTATCAATGTACAAATCATATCCTATTTGTATGACTCTTTATCATCATAATTCTAATTATTTCAAGGCTACTAACTATTGATCTGTATCTGGCTTATAAGAACCACCCATTAAAACTTTAACTTATGTTATTGTTAACTACCATATATTTTGATTCAAATGAATGGTATCATCTTTCTCACCTCTTTTTAAGATATTCAAACAAGGTAAAAAATACATATAGGATTTACTTTTCAAAAAAATCAAAGAAGTTTATATTTTATTAAGGAGAATAACAAGTTTTCGTAAACACATAGCTTAAAACAAATAAAACCAAGCAAGCCAAGGAGGTTGAACCTTAATTAGTCTAATGGATTAAATAAAATGAAGTAAGGTGAAGCCTAAGATGGCAAACATATGTGTTTTATTTTGTTAAGTCTCTTAAGTTGCTTATTGAAATCTTTTGCACGAATTAATCATACGCAATTTTAGAACCAGCGTTCTAAGTTCTTTCCCTCCCAGTTCATATACTCAGCTCTGGTATATGTGTTTAGCATAAATTCAGTGAGTTACATTTAGAAAAGTCCCTTCTATTGCTCAAACCAATGTTTAAAACAATTTTGAAAATTATTAGATCAATTAAAATTGATGAATTCTAATTAATATTAAATATATATATATCCAGTTCTGGTATATATGTTTAGTACATATTCGGTGAGTTATATTTGGTAAAGTCTCTTTTACTACTATGATCTATCTTTAAAACAATCTAAAAATTGATTAATTCTAATTAATTATAAATATATGAAGATTAAGATACCTTTTGCATATCAATTATGATTGTAATTCCTTCACTATTATTCAATTTCAAATTAGGTACTAATAGATTTATGAGCAAACTTCATGAATAATTTTTTTTACCTTCACAATAGCCCACATTAATAGATACATCGGTCTATCCTCATCCCTCCTTACTGTACCTAGAAATTGGTTTTAAAACTCTATCTTTAGAAAGCATCCATCTATCATAAAAATAGGTCTTAAATGCATACATCCTCTTTTCATGACATCAAAGCAAATATATAACCTTTTAAACTATAACAAAAGATAATGGAGTTATTAATAAAATTTTTTACCCTCTATTTTTTTGGTCTCCTATTTGTAGCTTTATACATATTAGAGTTATTAAATACGTTCAATTTTTCTCTACACTCTTCAACCATTTTTATTATGGGGATATGAGGCTTCTCAAGAGCTTTATCTTGAAATTTCTTATTAAAATCTTAGCAGTAACTCATTTCGGTTTATTGGTTGTGGAACAATTATGACCAGGTTTGTATGTCTTCACTTTGAAACACCTTTTTTTTCATATCTTATCCAAGATACAAATCTCATGGGCATCCCTCAATACACTTAACCCTAAACATATTTCTTTCACTCTTTTCAACTTGAAATTTTATCATATGTATATAACATAATCCACAAAATATTTTTAAATTATTTTGCAATTCTAAACAACATACCCAATCTTTATTATGGTGCCATATCATTTGGATTATTTCTAATACTTGTAATGCTTAACCTAGGCCCTCTCCACACGGTTATTCATTACTGCCAATAAAACTACCACAATTAGTTAAAAAATTTTCAATAGGTTGATGGTTATCAAAAAAATTTTCTTAGAAATTGGCTTATACATGCTCACTCACCAACTTGTTTATCACTACAATCAGCAATATGTTCATTAGCTTGGTTATTAACTTATTCATGAATATTTTCACCAATATATTCATTAATTTATGCTTTCGAACTTCAGTAATAAAATCATCAATATAATCCACCCTAATGCCACTACTTTGTTCTTCACCATAGCGATCTTTATCCTCTCTAATAAGCTCCAATATGTTATGTTTAGAGACTAATGTACTTAGCTTATGGGTTATATACAACATATATATAAATCATTCCATGGATTTTCATTAAGTTGATAAATGTAACAAAAATTTTGTTTGATTTAATAAATCTCAATGACTCATTATATTTGAAAACTGATACAATGTAGTATACCTTATAAACTTAAAGGTACCTTAAATAATTCCCCATTTTATATATTTGGTTATATTTGACATAATCAAGGTTAACTTTTTAAAAGATATTTGTTTTCCCATCAACATATTTTAACTTAATTTCCATTATGAAGTTCCTACTATAAAATAGATTTTTACTTCCATATTGAGCCATTATAAACTTGTTTGCAATCATTAGAAAACATTAAAAGCAATATAAGTCCTTATTAAGAATTCTTAATGTCAAAGCACGCTCTATATAGATGTGACTTGTGCACTAAAATAGTTAGAAAAAATGATTTACAAGTTAATAAAAAATGAAGTATCTATAATTTGAACACCACGTTTCAAAGATAAAAAATATCTACATATTTTATGTCTATGTGTTTATATACAACTCAAATATATATGATTTTTCTTTCTTGGTTCTTTTGATTGTATTTCTACAATACTAAAATTCAATTTTGAACTTGGTTAAAAGCATTAAGTGTATGTATTGTAGGGGATACTATGTCTTATATGATGTTAAGCGCTATTAAATGTTATTCTTACAAAAAGATGGCTTTGTAAGGTCTAAGTAAATATTGATTACTTGATGTATAGTGATGCAAAAACATAGTTCTTATATGTCATATTTCCTTTGACTTGTGTAGGTTTTGTGATCATTTAGTGGGAACTATTTTTTGCACATATTTCAAAAAAGATGTCTACGTAGGTTTGCACATAATTAAAGCTAGGGAAGGCTCAACTATAGGAATTAGAAAATGCAAAGAGATAGTTAATAACTACCTAGTAATGCCCATTTGTGATATACTTGTATTTTCTCATTATTATTTGAAGCAATCTTTTATTTTATTGTCTTAAGCTTTATTTATCTAGTCTGATCAACTCAATAATATATGTTAAAGATCTAATTTTCTTTGTTAAGTATTGCTAGTCCTTAATGGCACCAAACGGTGGTAAAATAGGTGTTTACAAAATTCAACAATTTTTCTAACTAATATATTCAATTAACAATAATCAATATAAATGAGGAAAATTTTTAATATAAATTAATCAAAAAATTGATAGTGTGTAAATCTAGCATGTTTTAGTTGCTAATTCTATGCTTATTTGGTGATTTATTGTGCTTAAATGTGAGCTTTTACTTGTTTTTATATATTTTGGTTAGGAATTGCTAGATGTGATGAAAAGGAAGCATTTGGAGCATATTGAGGAGTATTTGGAGCATAAGAGCTGAAGTTGAAGATTTGTAGATGATTTTGGTGCTGCCAGGAGTTACCCTTGGGCAAGACTAACAACAAAGCAGGAGATGACAGGATGAAATTACGTAGATAGCTGGACTCGCGTTTTAATGACGTTTTGGGCTTAAATTACAGCCTAGGAAGAAGAATTAATTAGTTTTTATTGGGCCTTTTTGTTATAT
>JANIIA010000008.1:10867741-10892059 GCA_027478495.1 Erythroxylum alaternifolium | reverse complement strand
GGAAAAATGATTTCTTAAAAGTTTTGAAATCTACCGTTTCTCCAAATATAGCATGCTTTCTTTTTCCGATCCAACAATTGGTATCAGAGCTAGTTTCTAATGCATGATTTCGGTTCCTATATGGTTGATGCATGGGTTGGCAATTTTTTTGTGTATGCTGCATATTTTATGTGATAGATACATATATGTTGTATGTGTTGCTCTTTTGGTTGTCCATAGAAGTTACATTTACCTTGTAAGATTTCTTCATTTGGTTGTAACAAGGAGGGTGGTCTATCATCACCATGTTTCCTCCTTGGCTTCATTTTTCTATTTTCTTTGATTTTATAATGTGCAAATTGATGTAATGATGACAATGGAGTAGCCATGGATTGAAGAAATGGAGAGGTACGTAAAACACTTCGGTGTATCCTTTTGTGTAATTCGCATAAGTTTTGTGAAATGAAGCCAAGGCCCCATGTATTGAACCCGATAGAGAAAGTGTTGTCCTACCAAGGCCTAAAAACATTGAGCCTAATGACCTATTAATAAATGCATAAAGCCCCTAGCTTCCAAATTGTAATGATTCCAAGATTGACTGCTTTCTCCAATCCATAGACCACCTTGAAAAAGACATAGACTTGATAGACGATTTCGACAATGACAATGGTGGCCTACATTCTCTCTCTACCCATCTTTAAAGATTCCTTCTTATCTTGTAAAAGAATATTTAGGAACCGGTGTTTCCCAATTATTCTTCTTTTTACTATTTACTTTTGTAAAACAGTAAGTATTATTGTACCTAGGGAATCTCTTTTTAAAAGTTGTTTGTCTTTATCCCCTTACATAGTATACAAAAGCAAGGCTTTTCTTTCATTATACTCAGAGGTTTTTAGAAGCAAAAAATCAATCAAAGTATTATGTGTCTTTTCTATAATTTCTCTCTAAGTTCTCTCGCTCCTGAAAGCTTAAGTCTTGAGTAATGTAGTCCTAGTCATACAGAAAGACAAGTATGTTCTACATTTGCCTCTTTATGAGTATCCTATGTTTCAGAAAGTCTTAGACCATAGATCCTGTTTGAGGTTGTTGATAAATGGGGAAAGATTGGAGAGTGTAAATTCCTAAAAGGAACGCCTTAAGAGTTTATGCCCGCTGAGGAGAAAGGGCTTGTGTCTCAGCTAGCATACTTGGAATTTATACTATAGTCAATCTTTGTTTATCCTTGATCTCTTATGGATTATCTGTTTTATCAATCACTTTGACTGGTATATAGGTTAAAAACTTGTGATGCAGCTTTGGCGAGGCTTATTATGAAATATTCCATGAGCCTAAGAGTCACAGTGAGAAGAGCCCTTTTCATGTCTCTTTAATCAACTAAACTTAGTAGTACTGCTAATTAATTTCTTATATGATCAACTCAGTACACTCGATGTAAAGGCTAAATAATTTTTTATCTCATTAGTTCGCTAGATTCGATGATGGTCTTAAAAAGTTTGTTTTTTTTTTAAATGAAAAAGGTATTACTATAGAAGAAACTAAATCTACAAATAGGGAGTTCAAGGCATCATGCTAGCCTTATATGTATAACAGGTCAAAAGAAGTTAAATAAGGCAATACATCTATTAACAAAAAGAAAAAATATAGAGTTACAGATTCCACTGACATTTCATCTCCATAAAAAGATTTTGCTGAGGAAGGTGTACCACCAAACATGCTCAAATATGGTTCGCTATTTTACTAACCAGCTGGTATTTCTCTTATTTTTCATATGTGAATCTCCTTTGATTTCTCTCTCCCCAAATATTATAAATGGTGATGATGAAAACTCCTTTATACAGTATCGTATAAAGGTGAGCTTGATTAGAATTTATGATAACCCAACTCAAGACTAGCTCCCGTTGTAACCACTGTTATTACTTGGTAACATGTGTAACATACTACTCCAAATAGCTTTAGAAAAGCTACACTGAAAGAACAAATGTTCTCTGTCCTTGACATCTCTGTTTCATAGTAAATATAACACATCATCACTTTTATGCCATTGACTCTTAGTTTGGATTCTATTTCTGATCACAAGCCATATAAGAGAGAACCAAGGTACTTGCGTAGTAGTGTTAGTGAACAGTTTATGACAAGATTGATTTGTGTACTGTCCATTTGAAGTCAGTGTCCATATTAGTGTATCATCACTTGGAGTTATTCGCACCTAAAAAGTTATTGCTATTAAATTATTTATAATTCATATTTTACAAATGTATAAATTAATTATTTATAAATAAATATGAGTATAAATAATTAAATAAAATAAATATTATTATGTAATTATAAATTATTATAACATATCAATAATCTTATTTATTAGTAATATTATATAAGAAAAATCTAATAAAAGACTTATTATACTATCATTTTAAGCTAATTAATATAATAAAATAAATTTATATTAAATATTTATTTATACTTTTTACATGAATAATAATATTTAAATATGATAATATAATAAATATTTTTACAATTTTATTAATTAATATCAAAAAATTAATCAAATTAATCATTTTTAAAGATAAATAAAGAATTCATTAATAGCCATGAAAGGCATCAAAAAAGGACTATACAATGAGAGTCGAGCAAAATAAGATACAACAACATAGTTGATTTCAAGGAAAAACTAGAACTAGGTTCCACTTTCTTGTGAGATGAGAGTTTAGTTGATCAATCACTTAATGAGCTACCAAAGTTTCCTTAATCCAGTAGTGCAAATTATGAATAAGAGTGTACTTGCCAATTCTTTTCTTCTTATGAATTCTTTGATTTCATTCCCTCCAAATAACATGAACTACAAAATTGAGGCTAAGACTTAAGTAGATTTTGTTATTCCCCATAAGATATTTTGCTTCTACACATTCAAGTATCTTGTTCCAATCTGATTCAAAGCAATATTGATTTAGGGTGTGCTGAATGCTAGCCCAAATGGAGGTTATTAATTCACATTTGAAGTATAAATGGGTTGTCCTTTCTTCTTCAGTATTGCAAAATTCATAAAGAGTGTTAACAGAGCCATGAATCCTGTCTTTTGTCTTTAGCCTTCATCTAACTGCTAGCTAAGTCGTGAATGAGACTTTGGGCTTCAACGATGCTTTCCATACTACATTGAACCATAATATATCTAGGGTAGGCGGTTTAAGAGCCTTAATCTAAAAGGAATTTGAGAAATCCCCATTGGAAGTTAAATTCCAAATATGTTTGTTTATGGTGGAAGAATCAGGTTAATAGTTTGGTAGATAAATCTGAGGCCTTTCAAATCATCTTCCATTAAAATGTTGGGAGTTGTTTTCAATTATGCTATAAACTCAAGCATGTGATGGAATTCTTGCAGATAAGATAGGAATATCATTTCTGAGGTGAAGAGGGTCAAAGGATGTCTAATTATCAAACTAGAGCCAAGTATCATTTGTGTTTCCCACTTGGATATTGATGATAGGGTACACCAGATGTCTTTTTCTTAAGGTTTGAATGAAGAACTTCCTCTCCCTGATCGGTCACTCTCTTTGAGATAAACCTCATTGATCCACTTACTCCAAAGGGATTCTTTGTCCTTAAATCTCTAGATCCTCTTTGCAATCTACATTGTCTGAAAGGTTATAATAGAGGTTAGACCAAGACCCACTTCCTTTTTTAACCAGCAAAGTTATTCCTATATAACCTTTGCATCCTTAGAAATGTCGCACTTTCCATAGCAGAGAAAGTCTTTAATACATTTTTCCACCTCGTTAATGATTCTTTTAAGTAAGGGAATATTGGAACTCCAATGTGTGTGTAGATTATTAAGCACTGAAATGATCAACTGCACTCACCCACCTTAAGAGAGAGCTTTATTTTGCCAAGAGTTGATGACTTTTTGTATTTCTCTAAGTAACTTCCAAGCATTCTTGATACTTGATCCTATTAGCAAAGATAGGAACCCTCAAGTAAAAGGCAAATTATGCATCTTTAGCCTAAAGACAAATTGAAGACTTCCATAATTGTGAGTATATGAAGATTAAAAATTAATTATTTTTTATTATTATTCATAACAAAAAAATTTAAATAAAACTTAATTGAGTCATATTAAAATAATAAAAATTATTATTAAAATTAGTAAATATAACAAGTTTTAAATAAAATAAATTAATATTATTTATATATTGTTTCACACATACTAATAGTATCATCTAATTTGCTGATTGTAAATCATTTCTCTGCAACTTAAATTGTCCATATGAATAGACACGGCAAATTCAAACCTGGTTCGAAATCAATAGCGTAGGACTAAACTGAACTTCAAACTAAACTCGAGCCTACAGAATTAGCTCAAAATCCGATTCAAATGACCCGAATCCTCCTTCTCAATATGACGTCATCTTTATACATAAATTTAAGAAAACCTAAATCAAAATAATGTCATTTTAAGAAGTTAAATCACAATGACATTATTTTTGGAATGACTTGAACAACTCAAGCCACCTATTTTAGGGATTTGGCAGGCCCCATTAGATAAGACTCGTTGCCATAATAACACAACTTAATAAAAGATTGATTTCAAATTTTTCACAAAAGATAAAGTAAACTTTCTACGATACGGTAAATAATGGTTTAGACTTAGGACTATCTGAATCTGTTACAAGAGCCCAAGCAATTAATAACATGAGACGAATGGAATTACAAAATAAAAGTTACATTAGTTGCCTTAAGATTTCTCCTGAAACACTAATAACGATGTTTAAGATTCCACGTAAAACATATGCAGATGCAGTCCTTTGAACAATAGCAACTTAAGCTGAAGAAAGAATGAAACAGGCAATACAAGATGCAAATCATTACTTGTGACAAGAACCAAGTGTTACTATATTATACCTCAAGCGCAAAACCGTTTACTAAGACCGAGTTGCCAGAATTGAGAAATAATTCTAGTCAGAATTGGCCAAAAGTATTGAAACTGATGAAATTTGTGAATATACAAAATTAGTATCCAGAGGTCAAATATGAGTTTATGATAATTTGATTGTTATACACCAATCTAAAGTCCGATTGAACAGATCAGTGCTCAACCCATATTACTTTCTTCTACTGAAAAAATCTTTCCTTATTTCAGTCTGTCCCACCACCCTTAGCTGCTGCATAATGTGACCAATACAACCAGATATTAAGAAAAGTGGACAAAACTACAGCCTCTTCATGAACAAATTCCTATAACAATCCATTTGTTGCAAGACTAAGCAAGTTATCACTAACTGCTTGTCATGTGATCACTCATTTAGTCTTTGTGATGGACAAGATTTGCATAGCGTTCAGCCTTGGCTCCAGTTCGGTGGTCATAGTATTCAACCAAAGCAGCCCCGGCTAATGCACCAAGAGTAAGGGCCTGAGCATGCAACCTAAATTGAAGTTGCGACAAAACAATTAAGAAAAGACTCAAAGTATGCGTAAGCAAGCAATCAGTTGAAGGCATGAAAACAAACTGTATTGAAGGATAAATTTAAAAGTTCTGAAAGAATATAAACAATAGCACAAATAAGTTCCATGTGCAAGCTTGAAAAACGACTGCATGGTAGAACCAAATCTAAAAGAGGGCTGAAAGGGCGAGGGATACAAGTAATAACAATGTATATAGACATCCCACCTAGATAAAAGAAAAGTTCTTTCTGATGAAGAACTATATGGCATCATACTAAAGAAAATTTCGCAAGTGATATCACCATAAGTGAAAACTACAAAGATAAGCATCTAACAATTTAACTTCACAAAATTCGAAGGTTGGAACAATATAGAAAATTGGAAAGAACTTAAACGATAAAAGGACATATAACCCTTGCGGTGTTGTAGTATCTATGTGTCTTGGACAGCGCAATTGGCTGCTGCGACTAATCAAACAAAGAGATTAGGCGGCATACCAAAATTTATAGTCAAAAAATGTCCTACAAAATTCTCTAAATGTTGATAAGTTTAACAAATAACAAAGAAGAATAATATAAGGAACTCAATTTCAACCCCGAAACGAATCTGTTCCCATGGTTGTTTTCAGTTTATGGATGAAATAATGCAGTTTATCCTCAAACTACTTATGAAGGAAGAAACATCTTCTCTTGCAATAGGCCAAGTTTGGAGAATCAAGTTTAGCGCATCATTGGGTAAAACCTTCAAACTACGTTCACAGAAAAAACCAGATTTGACCAGCTTAACGAAAGGATCTTGTTATTTCCAGACAAGATAATACAAAGGCAAAAACGCCACGCTTGCTCAAGAAGATCAAATCAAGACTAAATATGAGGGATTAGAAAGTTTTACTTTACCTAGCGTGAATAATCCTGACGCTGGTTTTCATGTTGGGTTTCGACCAATTGTAGGCGATTGAGCCCGCAATTCCGCTAAGCCACAGACACCCTTCATTTCAAACATAAAAAGGAAATTTAATCAACGATAAAGAAACTTTTTTAGACCTCCAGAAAAGAAATTGCAGAAGTAATTACCAACAGTTCTAAGCTTGTGGTCGGCGATCCATTCCCTAACAGATTCAACCCTGCTTTTAACATCGGCCATTTTTGTCAAAATCTTTTAAGACACAATGTTGGGGGAGTTTGTTGTTTATATACCCCAAGTGGGCATGGAGACTAGAGAAGCGAAAGCCAAGTTAGAGACGTCCCTCTTTCCAAACGGAAGGCGCAGGCGTTGTCTGGTTTACTTTGCCACAAGTTGTATGTACATTAAGGAGTCCAACCTAAGAAGTCGGCGGCCAAATAGATTTTTTAATTTAATCAACTTTTTATTTTATCGATTATAAAATTATTAAAGTAGTAACTTCCTACTTCTTTTTAATATTTCAAAATTCACCCTAAATTTAACTTGTTATTATTATTATTGTTACCGTTATTATTATTATTAACGTCACAAACTTTTTTTGACCTTAAACTCTTTTATTTTGTTACAATTAACACTTTATCTTTCTACCTAGATAAAATCTGATAAAGATAATCAATAACTAGTTACTTAATTTAGGGATTATATATATACCAAGCAGCTCATTTTGTGAGATTCTATATACTAACAATTAATGTACTTGTTTCAAGAACAAAACCAAAAATTACATCTTAACATAAAAAATAATTATTAGTCTCGAAGTTAGACTACATAAAATCTGAAAAGGTTAGCAGAACCACACAATTATTAGTTAATCTTATTTCTTAAATACAACCTTTTAAGACTACACCAAATATATTAATTAATTAATAAGTTAATAATTTGTTAATTTATAGGATATTTGTTTTTAGAAATTAAAATATTGAATTGGTGAACAAAGAGTTGCCTCTTAAAATATAAGCATAAAAGTTGATACCACAATTTTCCTAGTTGGACAAGAGATTTCTCCTGTCAGCTAAACTTGTGTATAGGAAATAAACACATTAACAAACATAATAATAATGAGGTAATGCTTAGAGAAGGTTTGACTTCTCTCTAAAATCTTCTAGAGTTCATAATTTCTTCATTACCTTCCTCATCCGTTCTTTTCATCAGCGATTTGTCCATTCTCATGTGTTTACTTTGCCTTACTCATTTCTATATTCCTGGTTCCAGCTTCAAGCTTATGCGTCCCTTTCTTTGTTTGTGTTCACTCACTCCTATGCGTTCGGTTATAGGTCACTGCTCCTTTTTTTCCCCTTTTACCTTATTTCTGTAGTGTTCACTTAGGTTCCTCCTTTTATCATTTCCCCTTGTGTTTGCATCTTAGCTTGTTTTCTCATTGGTTTCTCTCTTCTCTTTGCGGGAGTTTAGCATCTTTTAGTTAAGTACATTTTGGTCCTTTCTTGTAACCTTTGTGTCTTACCCTCTACAATGTTACTTTTTAGGTAACTACTTTTTAAACCTCTTTCTCAAGACACGCTAGTTTTGCCTCTCCTAGCAAATGGCTCATTATCTGATAAATAATGGTCAAATTTTGTTTGATGAATTGGCATTTTCACTTATTCCTTCCTCCTCTCACTTTACCATATTGCCTTTATCTGATCCAAGTGTTTAAATGCCCCCTACACCTACTAATTTGTTCTTTTCCTATAAAAATATCCCCCTTAATCCAAGTCTCCCCTTCCATTTGCTATTTATTTTTTCAACCCTCAAATAAACTAGAAAAAGGTGTTTGGCGAAAGTTTTAATACTTCCCTACAGTATTTCTTATTAACAAACTCAGATGGCTGCTGTGTAGTAGCATCTAATTTAGAGATTTTGAAAGAGGGTATGAAGAGCTAATTTTTGACACTGGTAGGTTTTTTCTTAAGTTAACGTCACCTTTTCCCTGTTATAAACAATTGGGTGACAAAATAATAGAAGGGAAAAGGTATGGGCAGAATTATGCGTTCAGAGGACAACCTTATTTATTTTCTCTTCTGAATATAATGATAAAGAGGTAATGGAACCAAGTCTATAGCACATCCAAAATGTCCTATTGTTTCTACGACCTTGGAAACTAGGTTTATGCTAGGAGCATATTAAACAAGAGAATATCTCCTCATAGATTAATGATAGATGCACTATTGAATATATTTATATTTCATATTTGATGTATTTTTGCTTTATATTATATACTTTTATTATATATTACATACTTAATTTTCTCTAAGTGTTTTTATAGATTGTAATTGCCTTCATAGACTAAAGGGAGAAGAATTATGATAAAAACGTAGAAATAAAGATTTAAAACATATAAGGGATATATGATTGTGCATTAGTCTGTGCACTTCTCTCAGGTCTTGCAAATTCACAAATTTTTGATGGGAAGGTTACCTAAAATTTTATTTATCAATATGGTTGCAAGCTAACCCACCTGTACCTCTAGGTTGTGAATGCAAGAAGCTTGATTCTTGAGCATCAATTCAGTCCTTGCTTATCTCTTTTTTTGTTCTTCATCCATACTATTAACCTTGGATCCTATGGAGTCTATCGCATTAATTATTCTGACAAACTGGGATTCCATCTTTGATTTAAGGCTTTCATACTTTGACTCCTAATTTTCTAACCTTTCTTAGAATCCTGACAGTCTTTGCGGCCTCAAATTTGCACCTGTATTATTAGTTCAGGAAAAATTTGGGTGGTTTTTTAACCAGATTCATAAGTTTTCGAGAAAGAATTGTTACCTAACCGTTGTGACACACCTAAATAACTTGCTTATTTCATTCCATAATTGTTCACTAAATAACATTCTATTGATGTATGGTCTTATTGTCCACATATTTCACAAACCTATTGCATTGCATTTATCAAACTGGACATGGCATTGATGTTTTTCAGCTTTCTGGTTGATGTCGCTATCTACACCTGTATGGTTGAAGCTAACTCTATTACCATGATTCCTTTTTTTTCCTTCACATTGTATGGTCTACTTCTTTCAATTGACCACAAACAGTTCTTAGTGGCCATATCCTTAATCAGATCATATGCAACATCGATGGTTTTTCTCAACAACGAGCCTTTGGCTGCTACATCAATTGTACTCCTAGTTGCTGCATTAACTTCACTATAAAATGTTTACAATAACAGCTCTCTTGGAAGGTTGTGATGAGAACAACTTCTCTGTAGCTCCTTGAATCTCTCTAATGCCTCGTAGAAGGATTCTCCTCATACTGCTAAAAGGTTGTGATCTCCTTGACAATTCAAGTTGTCTTTGTTAATGAAAAGTATTTAGCTAGGAAAGCTTGTACTAACTGGTCCCATGTAGTTATATGCTCCAAACTAAAAGAATTTAGTTATGCCTTTGCTCAATCTTTCAGTCTGAAGAGAAAGAGCCTCATCCTTACTGCCTCTTCGAATAATCCATTATACCTAATATACTGCAAATTTCTAAAGAATTAGTAAGGTGAGCATTTGGATCCTCATATGGTAAACCATAGAATTGAACAATAATTTGAAACATATTCAATAAAGTAGGCTTGATTTCAAAATTGTTTTCATTAATAGGCAATTTGGGGAGCCTTTATAAGTTCAGATTTAACCCGGACTACATAAAATCCATTAATGTTCTTTGGTCACCATCTTGATCTCCTTAATCTGCCATTATCTTTTTTATTTTATCTTGACACCTTGCTTTTCTCAATTCCCTTTCAAGTTTAGTGATGTCAAGCTCGCTTAATCTGCTCACACTTTCAGAGCTTCTTGTGTCTATAGACCTGTTAGACAAAAGAAAAGAATATCAAATAAAAAAGCTCAATTAAAAACAATTTAAATCACATTTGATGCTATGTGCAATCCTCGACAACTGCACTAAAAACTTGATAGCTACTTCATGTTTAGCTCAAAATTTTAAAATTATTTAAAGTTGTTATATCATAAGTATATGGCTTGTATAAAATAGTCTAATAAGGTATCGCTTCCTTTAGGATTGGCCAGTTGCCTTATAATTCAAATTGACTTTTGCTTGAGTAAAGAAATTAATGAGAGATTGAAATTGCAAAAATTCACAGTTTAGAGTCTTACAAACACACCTTAAAATGTCACAAAAATAAGAACAAAATTTTAGTTTATAGAAACAAATTATAATGGTTAGAGTCATTCTCTCCATACCATGTAATCCCTTATTTTGGTAATGTAATCATGCTTAGTCCTAGGCATTCTAATGTATTGACCCTTTCTCTCTTAATACCTGAACCAATTAAGCCTAAAATAATGATTAAAGTTTGGTATGTGATCTTCCAACCTACATACCTTACTTAATCGTTAAGAGGATATGAAGTAACCTATTAGACAATCATCAAAACATCCACAATCTCTCTCTAACTATCATGTTAGTTTAAAGTGTGAAGTGTTCTCAAGGTTTCCCACTCTCTTAGTACATCCAAACTAATTTTCTAACTCCATTTCTCAATTTAACCAAGGCATATAAAGTCCACACATTATAAGCATTAAATAAAATAATAAATGAAACTAAAGTGAGTTCTTACATAGTTATGGTAAGAATAATCATAAAATCTACTTAGAATTCCATTACAATCATCAAAACATCCTCACAACAAATCTATACATCTTCTCCATATAATAACTAAAAAATGAGAGAAGAGAGACTAGAAGGCTTATGAGTCGAAGAACAAAGTTAGAACTCGATGTGGTAGCTTTGAGATCTCTTGAAATCACTTGATTCTCCTGGAAAAGTCACCTAAAAATGTGTCTATCTTCCTCCTTTAGGTGTGCTACATGACCCTCCCCTTTATAGGGTTTAAAATTGGGTTTTTATACCCTTTTGGGTGCTTAAACTGACTTAGGATGCTAGTGGAGCAAGCTAAAATTCCGAGCTACAAAACTAGAAAATTCCAGCTTCTACCTGGGTCATAATCCTGACCTTTTTTTCCTATCCCTATTGTCTTCTTTTGTTTCTCCTTTGATACCTAAAATAAGTCCATATTCAAGTAAGTTGATAATCAACACAAATAAGGTCCAAATCTGCCCAAACATTAACATAAAACCATGCAAAATATATGTACATCAAAACACATGAAAAGCATACAAAACCTAAGTTTAAAAACCTTCATTTATAACCTAACATGCATTTTATCATATACAATCACATACACATGCAAGTTATATGAAAATGACACAAAACCTAGGCTAAACATCCTAGTATGTAAACTAAACATACAGATTATCACATAAAATGACGTAAACAATCTTATAACAAATATAACTTATCAATAGTTAGATTCTACCCACAAAAAATAGACTTTAGCTATTGATTCTTCTTTTTATCCTTTCAATTAGAGGTAAAAAGTCCATTTAAGTTAGTCTTTTATGAGATATAGGCACACCTAAATGAATAAAATGGAGTTACATGATTTTGAAACAAATCAAATTAGGCATCTAGCTAGAATGATGGATAGAATTTATAAGGGATAACATATTATAAAGTCTCTAACCTTTTAAGATTTTTCCAATTTAGTGAATAACATTTTAAAACTTGTATAAATCATATCAAAAGGTAATTTTTGATGATGTGATATGTCCACTAAATGCTAAGTGAATATCTATTTATTAGCTACATCAGCAAAAACTAACATTTTGAACTGAATTGTTAACGTTTTAAAAGATTGGTTACTCAATTGAAGATTTTAAAAACTTGAGCACTTAACTGAAAAAATCACAAAAGATTGAGCACTTTATGATTAATTATCCCAAATTTATAAAGTATATATATAATCCAATATGTATATATTCCATTAGCTCAAAATTCAATATATTTTATTAATTTATTCATTTTAATATGAATGAAATTTAAATGTATTTATAATTAAATAAGGATTTTAATAAAAATTTCTTATATTTTACCAATCTAAAAATTGAATATGAATTTAATTCACTAAATACTTAAATTAAATTAATCAAAAATCATTATTGTTGCAAACTTGGAAAAGTGTATTTTTAATCATAATGTTTATACTAAAATTAGTTCAAAGACCACAAAGAAGATAAGGGTGGAGAATGTCCCATATTGAAATGTTACATTTATGACGAACCTCATCAAATTAGAGATTGTTTGAAGAAGAGTAAGCTTGTTATACTTCAAAAAAGAAACCTTGAAGTTAGTAGAAAGAAGTTGCATATCCTTAAAAGTCCTTCATATCATCGATGCCAAAGTCGAGTTGCCAAAAACTAAGAAGAAAAGATGATTATTTATAAATGCAAAGATTGGCAGGCAAGGTACAATAACTTTGGTCGATACTGGTGCTATGAACAACGTCATAAAAGAAGAAGCCAAGTGGTTAGGCCTCAACTACACATCAACCAATCGTTGGATTAAGATAGTAAAATTAAAGGCCAAAAGCATGTGAGGCGTGGTGAAGAATGTGAAGATCCGTATTGGTGAGTGGCATGGTTACATAGAATTTTCTATTATTCCCATAGATGATTTGCAGTGTTGGCTATGAAGTTCATATATAAGATCAAAGTTATTCCAATTCTATTTACAAACACCATATGTATCACAGAGGAGAGAAATATGAACTCGATACCCTTATTTTAAGGGGTACCTTTATTTCAAAAGGAGCCAATGAAGATAAAGACTCTTTTGACTGTCTAACTCTCCAAAGATGTGAAGAAGGAAGAGCTAATGTTCTTAGTAATGATCAAGGAGGGAAATACAATTATCACTATTGAAGAATTGCCTAAGTAGATTTCTTGCATCATTGACGAGTACAAGTATGTCATGCCATCTGGGTTGCCAACGAAGTTATCGCTAATAAGAGAGGTGGATCACAAGATTGAGTTAGAGCCTAGTGTCGTATGACACCATAAGAGTTGGAAGCAACTAAAGGAGCTCTTGGATGTAGTTATATCCAACCTTCTAAGGCCCTATATGGTGTGTCGGTATTGTTTTAAAAGAAACATGATTGATTACTTTGATTATTAATCGACTACCAAGCACTAAATAAGGTAACCATGAAGAATAACTATCCCATTTCGCAGATAGATGATTTGTTTGATCAACTTGCAAATGAAAGGTGGTTCTCTAAGCTTAACTTAAGATTAGGCTACTATCAAGTAAGAATTATCAAAACTACTTGTGTGATAAGATACGGAGCTTTTGAATTCTTAGTCATGTCATTCGATTTCACCAATACGCTCGTAATGTTTTGCACATTTATGAACAAGGTACCATATCCTTTCTTAGATCACTTTATTGTTGTTTATTTGAATGAAATTATTATGTCTCATAAATCATTGGAGGAGTGTGCCCCGCATTTGTAACATGTCTTACAAGCTTTGAAGGACAATGAATTATATGTCAAAAAGGAGAAGTGTACATTTGTGATGTAACGCCCCATTCCCATCCGATACGTGCACGTACGCCTTCCAGACGTTCATGCACATGCCCGACGGAAATGGCGCGCTAACTATATCACTTTCACATATCGCATGGCATCATGAATTAAAAACATAAATATCACAATATCTACTTAGGCAATTCCTTCCTCGTATTTTTTGTTTCTTTCTCTCTTTAGGAATTGATTGTGTTATCCGATGACTATTGTTTGGGTATTGCGAAAAGATTATTTGAATGTGTTTATTGGATTGTTTTATTACAAACCCAATGCTAGAATTTCAATATAATCCATAATTGTTATGTTGAAATTCATTTGTATTGACTAATGGTTTGTAATCATTAGAAATAACATAACCTAAATTAAATGACCCCATCGTATGTGGTTGTTGCCTTAATTAATCGGTTCTTCTAATTCATAATGCAGTTGCCTAATTGAATCCAGAGATTGTATCCTAGGTTATTCGGTGGCTAGATTTAATTAACGATTGTATCTTGATTAAACATAACCTAAGAAAAAACTAGAGTTAGTAGAGCTTATCGTTAACCTAAGATTAATAGTTGCTAGGAGAGGTAAAAGAACAACAAATCAATGAAGTATGTTTAATTAGGGTGTAGGCCGAGATAAAACCAAAGAACCAGATTA
The DNA here is from genome assembly GCA_027478495.1 of Erythroxylum alaternifolium. Classification (NCBI taxonomy): domain Eukaryota; kingdom Viridiplantae; phylum Streptophyta; class Magnoliopsida; order Malpighiales; family Erythroxylaceae; genus Erythroxylum; species Erythroxylum alaternifolium. The sequence goes on along the minus strand of JANIIA010000008.1, from coordinate 10,877,606 downwards.
CTAACGAATTCACCACTTTTATCATTTTTGCATGTTTTCTTTACTTTGTTTTCATTAGCTTATTTTCATTTTTATTTTATTATTTCAAAATCAAATCCCCTAACCTAAACACTGATTATTTTCATAATGAAACCTAACCGAACACTCTCTGTGAGATTGACTTATACTCATCACTACTATAGTAGTAGGTCTGGTTTATTTTGACATAGTGTTATGACGAGCTGCTATCAACATAACTTTAATTTTCTTTACTTGTTCAATCAAGTAAAGTGAAAACTCAAACCTTTGGCGTTTCACTAACAATGTTTGAAAAGGTTTTCTTATCTCAACTAAAATTTGAATAAAATTTTAAGTATAATTTAATATGGGTAAAAAGCTTTGAACTTGTTTTTTACCTTGCAATTTATCTGGGAATTTAGACATTTTTTTAGGTATATGAGGTTGAAATTTAACACCTCTATTTCCATTCTGAGAAATTCTATTTCAGTTTGATATATCTTATCTTTTTTCTCAAAAAGAGCAAGTCCATATTTTTCACATAAATTTGCAAAATTTATAAAGATGTATAATATGTTGTGCAATATTGTTACTAGCTATCAAAATATCATCTACATAACAATGCATAAAATTTTGATACTTAAATATATTATCCATTTTTGTCTAGAATATCGGAGGGGCATTTTTTAAACCAAAAGACATTAATGGTCATTCATAATGACCTTGAGGGGTAGAAAATGCAATATAAGAGATGCTTTCTTTATTCATTTTTATTTGCCAAAATCCACTTTTATAATCAAATTTATAGAAAATTTGTTTTCCTCTAATTAGATTTATTTAGGTTTCTTTATGAGATAGAAAATATCCATCAAAGACTGTATTATCATTTAATCGTTTATAGCTTACTACCATCCTTACTTCATTTCTACTTATCTCTGTATGATTTCTGACCGTAAAAGTAAGAGAAGAATGTGGCGACTTACTTGGTCGAATGAATTTTAAATTGTCTAATTCCAGAACTTGCTTTCAAAATTCTTCTTGATCTTCCGGAACATATCTCATAATAGTAACTCTAATTATTTTTTGTTTATCTATCATTTCTAAGGTTGCTTCCTTTTTATTTTTATCCCAAAATTGTAAAGGATTATCAGGATAATTTATTCTTATTTTTGTTTAACTATTTCTATTATGCCTTTTAAAGTCTTTGTCTGTTTGTATTTGTTTTTATAATATTTTCTATTTTTAGTACAGGTTTTCCTTTTGAAAAAATTAAATTTTCTTTATATCTTACACTACATTGGGCTGTGCAAGGTTTAAAAGAAATAAGGGTAGAATGAATATAAACAATTTTAAGGCGGTTGACAATTATCGAATAATCATAAGGAGTTTTAAAATGGATTTGTTGTTTGAGAGTATCAAATAAGATTTTATGGAATAATTGAAGAAAGTTATTTACAAGAAGAATACCAGTACCAATATCATAGAAATAAAAAGATGAACATTTAACAACCCACTATCTATATAGGCTGCAAAATTTTCAGCTCTATGATCATATAATAACAAATACTCTATGATCATATAATAACAAATACTCGATGATCATATAATTACATTAAATTCACATAATAATTATTATTGAACTTCTATTCCCTTTTGTTGAGTTATGGATATTTAAATATGTTGTGAGCAAATTTTATTTACTATATCAATTGAATAATAGTATTAATTGCAAATATGATATCATCTCCTCAATAGATGAAATTACTGTATAAAGAATTGGTTGAATGTGTTTGAAATAGTCTCAGTATATAAATGTTCACGTGTTAATGCTTATATTGAAAGAATGCCGAAAATTTAAACGATACAATAACACGATATTACTCTAAACAGGGAACCGTCATCTCTAATATTTGTTCAAAATTGATAAAAATCAATTTGAATTTGCAAAACTTAATTGACCTGAGCGGCAAATTACAACAAAATCCCTAGAATTGTCAAAGCTCACCATCCAAATGACACCAAACCAACCATGTGGCTCTTCACCTTTTGCTTTGTCCCCGAAGCTTTTGATTATCATTCCGACACGTTGCCACATGTTGATTTGTAAATTCTGGCGAAACCTGAAGGTTTACACGTGTCCTCCTCCTACTATAAAGTACATCTTCCAGAAAAATCCAGTTAAGCCCAGAAACAATTCCTCTCAACGCCAAAAGCCAGTTTCTTCTACGCTTCGCCTTCTCTGCTGTCTCCACTTTACCTGAGGTTGAGGTGAGTTCTCGTCTTATGGAACTAAAGGTTTTTCTTTTCCCCTTTGTTAATTCCTTTATCTTTTGCGTTTGCGTATGTGTGAAAGAGAAAGAGAAAGAGGGGTGGTTTATTTTCTTTTCAAATATTGACTTCTGAAAATTGGAAGTTAGGCGTGTAAATCTTATAAAATCGGTTTTTTGCTAATGTCTGATCTTCTTTTGGTGGACAATTCTTGTTTTTACTATTTTAATGATTCCTTGTTCTTGTGCATGGTTCCGAATCAGGCAATAACTTCCTTAACTATTCCACATGTACGTTAAAATTATGAATCTTTTCTTTTCTGACAAAAGGTGATATAACTTGTGGAAGGTTTAGTTACGTATTGTTGTGGGATACAAGGAACAATGAGCAGTCGATCGAGCCGAACTCTTTATGTGGGAAATCTTCCAGGGGATATTCGTGTACGAGAAGTTGAAGATTTGTTCTACAAGGTATTCTCTTTGTTGAGTTGTTTGATAACAAATGAATTGTTCCAAGTGTCTAACTGCACTTGGGCTGAATTTTGGCTTTAACTTTGTAGTATTGAACTTGTACTTTTACTCAAGTGTCTTACATTTGGGTTTTGGTAATTTTGTTTCTTGAATACGTGGATGTGTATATATTTGCTAGGCTATAGTTAACGTTACAGTTTGGAATTTGTTCCATTTTTCCTCCCTAGTTTGGAAATCAATAGATTGTTGCAGTTAACCTACTTACTTTGAAGCGCCTTGCTAATGATTCTTTTCCCGTGATGTTGCTCTCTGATTGCAGTATGGTCCCATAGTCGACATCGATGTGAAAATCCCACCTAGACCCCCAGGCTATGCTTTTGTGGAGGTGCGTTGAGATTTTACGATTTAGGAAATTGTTTCTTTACATCCATGATTTCCTTTTGCTTTTCAAGGGGAAAAGTCTGCCAACTATTAAATGTTACCTCATTTCATTTTGACAATTTCCTTCTTTGTTACTTTATTTGATATGTCACATTTTCTAAGTGTTACACGCCACTTATACAGTTGTCTGAATTTTTATTTCAGTTTGAGGATCCTCGAGATGCTGAAGATGCAATCGAGGGGAGAGATGGCTACAAATTTGATGGGCACCGGTTACGGGTCTGTCTGTCTATACTCTTGCTTGCTTATGCTATTGTCTTTAGTGATGCAATAGTTTCATTGAAAGGGTTTGCTATCTTTAATCATACTTTTATTGAACAAGTGTATGACATGTTAGGTTGAGCTAGCTCATGGTGGGAGAAGACATTCATCACCTGTTGACCGATATAGCAGTTACAGTGGCAGTAGTGTTAGCCGTGGAACTTCCAGGCGCTCAGATTATCGGGGTATATGCTACTCTAGCATCACTTGTTTGCTTTTATGCGTTTGTTGTTAGTGTTGATTATTCTTTTATGGGTTTGTTGTTAAGTGTTGATTATCTTCTTCTCTTTCAGTTTTGGTTACTGGATTGCCACCTTCTGCTTCATGGCAAGATCTAAAGGTGTTCTCGGTTAAGTTTTGTAATGTCTGATTAAATAACAAGCTTGGATATTTGAGTCTTCAAAGTTATTAACTGTTCATCTATCAGGATCATATGCGCCGAGCTGGGGATGTCTGTTTTTCTCAAGTATTTCGAGACCGGGATGGTAAGAATAAATGGCACGATTTCCATCTTACGAATGTGTATGTATTAATCTATTAGAAAATAACTTTGTCACGGTGTGATCTGCTGGTACTTGTTGTGTTAAAACTAGTTTGTTGCCTTATGTTTGCTTTCTTTTTGAAAAAGATGTTTTCTGTGGTTGTTAGTTGAATGATGATTTTTTTTTTTGTTGGTTGCTGACTTGAAATTGTTTCGATGGTCTAAAATTGAGCATAAAATATTTGATCAAGTGGACAAATGAGCAGAGATTATTAAATCTTTAAAAGATCTCTTCTCCTTCATCATGTAAAAATTCTTAACTAATTATCTTCTCATGATCTGAATGTGTCTTTGCCTACTACATAGATGTACTGGGGATGTCATATTAGAAACTAAGTGGGTCCTTACTGTTTCCTGTAAAATAAACTTACTCTTTTTCATTTATTTTTCACTTCAGGGATGACTGGCATTGTGGATTACACGAATTATGATGATATGAGATACGCGGTAGGAAAATAAGCTATTGCAAAATTATAATGCAACTCATTACTTGGTTGCAAAGTTTTTGAGGGCTTTATAATTAAGGTCATATCAGTCCTAATCTGTTGCTTGTCTCTGCAGATTAGAAAACTTGATGACTCTGAATTTCGGAATGCCTTTTCTCGGGCTTATGTAAGGGTAAGTAATTGGGTGACTCTATGGCCATGTTTTTCCTGTACTAGTATTTATTATTAGTTGATATGTGCATAGGTGAGGGAGTATGATTCAAGACGAAGCTATTCTAGGAGCCCTTCTCGTAGTCCATATTTATCAATGCACAGTTACTCTAGAAGCTACTCGAGAAGTCCTAGCCGCAGCCGCAGTCCTAGCTATAGCTACAGGAGAAGAAGGTTAACTCTTTGGTATTTTGCAAGAACATGAGACCATGTTTTATTCACAATCAATTTGACTAAAAGCCTGTTTTATGACAGTTACTCTCCTAGGGTTAAGCATTCATATCGATATGCATCAGTATCTCCTGTTGGGTCTGTTTCATCACATTCCCATAGAGGAGCATCTCTATCAAGGTATACATTTCAGTTTCTGCTGAATTACTTTGTTGGTTGTTTGGTAAACTCCTTGGGAGTTCTGCTGCTATTCATGTTTGGTGAAATGGCAAATATGAAAAATATGGTCTTAAAAAGAAAAGCTTTGTTGATGTATTGTTCTTATTGCTCTAGCTAGTTGATTCTGTGTTTTATTGTTCCTCGTGAATCTGTTTCCTCGAGTCTTGTTTAGTTAGTGTTTTAGTTTAGTTTTTTTAATAGTTAAGTTGGCTCTCCTTATCCAGAGGCTTCAAAAGAGTGAAAATGTGAAAGTTACTTTATTTAGTAACCAACTGCAATTTGCTATCTGATTATATTTGGAAGAGTTAACTAGATACACGTCCTTCAGCTAAATGTAAATGCAGTGTCTTCAAATCAACTGTTGTCTGGAGTATATGCTTTCTGTCTAGCTGAGGTCTTTGGTGTCTGTTGGATGCGTAATATAAATGTTGGTAATTTTTTTGGACGTCTCCATGAGTGGCTTCATTCAATTTGTGGCTGTGATGGTTGGCAGTTCAAGACATCCTTTTAGTTGATTTTGTTATTTCCTTTATGCAAGTGTGATCTTTGTTTTTAGTCTATTTTGTTTTTATCACTTTTACTTTCTAAGTCTTCAATCCTCTGAAGTTTTAGGAAAATGCCTTCTTCACTATTTTCCCAGTAAAGTTTGGTAATCACATTGTTATTAAAAACTTCACAAGGGATGGGTCCAAAACTTGAAATGTTTCTCTTTAACTTCTGTCTTGGATTACTTTGTCAAATACATCCATTTGTGGTAGATCTCCCCTAGACCTCTGTCTCCAGGACAAGTCTAACTGTATAAGTTGTTGAGCAAAGAATTAGTAATTGGCTGGTTGTCATTCATTGTTTATAAGGTTGCATTGTTTGTTTTCTAGATTGATCTTGAGCTGCGACTTGGGGACTGGATGTTAGGGACTTGATGGGATGCGTTCCTCATATGCCTTCATCTCTTTGGTTGTGGACGTATGCTGTTTCTGATGAGGAGGACCCCTGGGGAGATAACTCCAAGTTACAGCATAAATATGTGGTGGATGCTAAATTTATGTGGTGTGATTTTGGTTGAAATTTGGCTGGATCTGTCTTTGTAAAGAGTGTCTTGAAAGTATTAGAGTGATAAAATGTGCCCCGTGTCTTTGGATGTGGTCTTACTGACAGGAAGTGGGTCTCCTTTTGCTGGGAATAGATGGGGGAGCATCATTCCGCGTTTCTCTTGCATCTATGTTTGCTATCTGGACATTAATTATTCCAAGTTATTGGTGATCTACTGGGGAAAACTGTTGCCACATTGTGTGTGTGTGTGATATTTGGTTAGATAGTTTCATTGACATAGGGTAGTCCCTTTTGAAGTGGTGAAATTCTGCAAACGCATTTGACTGACGTCAGCTGGGAATTTTGTGCTTAGGCTTTTGGGTGAAAATATTACAATGGATATTTCTGGCTATTGAGTTTGCTTGCTTCTGAATATTTTTGCAGATCCTCGTCAAGGTCAAGATCCCCACTTTCATCTGTAAGTAAAATTATTCAATCATACTGCAATTTCTTTTTTCTTTTGTCATTCTCTTGGTGCCCTACAGCCTCGTCGTAGACAGGTACATGGAAAACGAAGTAGGAGCGTATCTTGTTCTGCATCACCTTTGGTGTGAACTGTTCTTGTCAATCATTTGATTAGTTATATGGATGCATTTTCTAGGAAATTATGCTGTCGAATATGTGTGCGGTCCTGATTTTAGGTGCTACTTTCTGGCAGGTGAGATCTGATCGAAGTCGTTCAATGGATTCTAGGGATCCATATTAGGTGGCTCAGACTGGTCATGGAATGTTTGGGAAGAACCTTAGAAGGTTTATAAAGCTAGAGATATGGCTTCAAGAGTATCGTCTTTAAGAGTAATTCAAACCAAGTACTCCTTGATCTTTCTCGAGACTATGCTTGATCGAACCATTTTAACAGCATGCTACGGTTGTTTCCCTAGTTCTGTAGTCTACGTAGCCTGAAACCTTCCAGTGTATGATAATAATGGACGAATTGGAGGCTTTTATATCATTGAATATGTTTGTGACTACGTTGGAATATTGTCGGACATCAAAGCTAATCTACGTAATGTGTGTATTTTATGAACCAAGTTTAAACTCGTCGTTCCTCTGTTGATTGTAGCTTGTGTTAGTTTAGTATGGTGGCGTTTTAGCTTTGTCTCTTTTGGAGTGAATAATTAAAAGAAGAATTGCTCCGGCGACTTTGTTGCAAGTATTGGGTATGTTATTCTAATTATTGTTGACAAATATTTAGTAGATTCTTTATTTTTGAGAATGATGGTACTAGTGTTATCTTTTGAATTGAGTAAAGAGTTGAGTGGAGCTTAAATAATTAAAGTAAGCTTTAAAAAGTTCCAAATAATATATGAAGCACTTTACATTTTGAAAAATAATTCAAGCAAGCAAGTCTTGTTTCAAAGTTCACAGGTATGGTTCATAAGCTTCCCCGACCAAAAGGATGTAACATCTTCATTTTGAGGTTTGCCAAAAAAAAAACAAAAAATTCCTAATCTTAACTCAAAATGCCAAAGGGAAGTGTTTTTCTCAAATGTTGTGAATGGTTCTTACACTGCGCACGGGATAATCAACGATCTTGTCCATATCATTGTTATATTTTTGTACCAACACGTTTAGGCTTACTAATTTTTTATTCTTTAGTACCTTCAAAAAACCTATACAAAAAGCTAAACATGGAAGGTGGAATCAATAATTAACCTTTTGTTAGCTTTGGGCAATAGTTGTTTCATTTTTCCTATCTTTTGAGGTGATGGGCACTAGAATACTTTATAAGTAAGCTCCCATTAGATTGTATAATGAAGGCCAAAATCACCTAATGAATCAAGCACCCCGATAACTAATAATATCTATTGGAACGACAAAGTATTTCGTGAAATTCTAATAGAATAACTCAATAGAAGTTTCAATTAAACAAATTATTGGAGCATCAATGAATACTGCATATTCGGTGAACCGATCCACTGCAACCAACATTGAAGCCTTTACATCCCACTTTAGGAATCCCACAATAAAATCTAGAGATAGTAAACATCCATAATCTCTCTGAATAGGCACATGCTACAATAATCCAACTTCCTTTTACCTTTTCGTTTTATTTTCTTGGAACATAGTGCAAGTATGATAATAAGCTTTGAATTTTTGTTCCATATGTAGCCGCATGTAACAATATGATAGCAATGCCATCATTTATTCACATTTGGATGTCTTGCTCACTATGGTTTAAGTGATCTCTCATGAGTTCCTATAAAGTCATCCAACTTCAACAGTATACAATATGTTGCCTTTATAGACAAATATCCATCATTGAATGACTTGCCTTTATAGACAAATATCCTTCAACTCCTTAGTATGAGCTAGCCACTCCGTAGACTTCTATCTTCGTAAGAATCATTCAAGCTTAGCCCTACTTACTAAGTATCTCAAGATTTTGATTTTTACCCTAAATCACTTAATTACATATCTCCATCTTAACATATAGTTAGTTCTTCCATGAACATTCTTACACCTATAGCAAATGGAAAATAGGTTCATTCATATAATTGCTATACACAATTATATCATGAAGATACACCACCACAAAGTTATCCAAGGAATTACATAAAATATCATTCGTCAAATTACAAATATAGTAGAGGGTGTTGTCAAGCCAAAGGGAACGATAAAAAAATTCTTATGCATCATATCGAGTTACACAAGTGGTTTTTGACTCATCAGCTTTAGTAATTTTGGCTTGCCAATAACCGGATCTAAGATTCAACTTTGAAAAGATTGAATCCTTTCATAATTTATCCATCAAACCACACATTCAAGTAAATCACTTGTTATTATAGAAATTACGTAATATGTAAGAATACACAAGAAGAGGGGTTGAATTGTGATAAATCGTCTAAAATAGATATCTTTAAAAAGCTTCTTGATTTTCTAAGATTCAGAAAATCTACAAAATGACGTACTTAAAGCATTTGAGTAATGCAACAACGGAAATAGTATATATTTTACTAACAATTAAAAAGATAAGGGTTAGAGAATATGACACCGCGGTTTATATTGGTTCACCCTTAACCTTAGGGTTATGTCTAGTCCTCATAGTATCTCTGAGATTTCACTATCTCTTTCAACTTTTACAAGTATTATTTTATACTTCCAGAGCCTCTTCAGATCTCTTTCACAAAGTATTCTTTATCTGCTATCTTAGCCTCTTCAGGCTATGAGTTTTCTAAACTTAAATTATAGGTTGACTTGATCTCTCTTCTTTCATCTTTTCACTCAAGCTATGTTTATAGTAAAGAATTGAGGATTGAAGGTTCAGAGTTGTAAGATTGTCTTATTTGTTCACCGTACTTTTCTCTATGATTATACGTGATATTTATAGTCTAAATCTTCAACGATCTTCTTGATAACTACTTGTAGAATCTTCATAGATCAGTTGTTAGTTGAGTCCTATAATCAACTCCAACTAATTAACTAACTAACGTTGTAAGTTGTTCTTCAATAATAACGTCTTGATTTGTTTTGTATAATTTGTCTTATGTTATTACTTCGTCTGATGTCTTCATATCGTCTGATGACTCCGCATCGTCTGATGACTTCGCATCGTCTTATGACTCCGCATCGTCTAATGACTCCGCATCATCTAATGACTTTGCATCTTCCAATGACTTCGCATTGTCTGATGACTTCGCATTGTCTGATGACTTCGCATTTTCTAATGACTCCATGTAACACCCCATTCCCGCTGAACCCGAACCCGATATCGACAGTGATACTCGGATCCGTGCCCCGCGAGGGTGGCG
>JANIIA010000008.1:10819623-10841426 GCA_027478495.1 Erythroxylum alaternifolium | reverse complement strand
ATGTGGTAATTTACCACACCTGGACCCGTTTCTCTGGTCCGACCCGTTCTCTGGAAACGGGATGTTACACCTAAGCCAGAATTCTCGTGTTCAATAGTTGTTTCCATGGATCCAAACGGCAACGTACAACCTCGTCAGAATCCGGCTGAACCAAGCCCTAACCAGCTTGAAAATAGCTTAAGAAGTTCCTTTAACATCCTGACTGAATGAGTATTAGCCTTTGAAAGAAAGATTAAGTCATCTACAAACATCAAATGAGTGAGCTTATAACTTTTACATTTATGGTGATAGTGAAATATGCCATTAGAATCAATGATCTTGTTGAGGATTCTAGATAGGCCTTCAAAAGCTAGGGTGAATAGATAAAGGGATAGAGGGTCCCCTTGTCTTATTCCCCTAGGAAAATTTAGAGGCTATGTTGGAATTCCATTGATAAGAATGCTATAGAAGTTGTTTTTACACATAACAAGATCCATTTAGTGAATATAGTAGGAAATTCAAGAGCTTCCAAGTAAGCTTGTACAAAGTGTAAATTCACTGTGTCCAATGCCTTGAAAAAATCAATTTTCTAGCATCAACTCTTGATGTTTTTTCCCAAAGTTGTATTCCTTCAGGATCTCTTGCAATAGGAGAATATTATCCCCTATAAATCTCCTTTTAATGAATGCACATTGTGTTGGATTTACGACTATTTGTAAGGCTTTTTTCATTATGCTAGCAAGCATTTTAGCTATTACCTTGTAAACCATCTTGTAATATGAAATTAGTCTATAGTCTACCAAGGAAGAAGGACTCAACTCCTTAGGAATAAGGCAAATGTAAGTATGGTTAATCTGCTTCAGCATTGTGTAAAAGGATAGACATTCCAAAACAACTTCAGTAAATAGGTGGCCAGTCATCTCCTATGTTTGTTAAAAGAACCAGGTTATAAACCCCTCAAGCCCTAGAGATTTAGAATGGTGTAAGCCAAATAAGATCCTGTTGATTTCCATACTAGTGAAAGGGGCTGTTAAGAGCTATCTAGTATTTTGAGGTAAAGGGCTGTCAAAAAACCTTTTGATGTTACGAATATCATTAGAACTTTTAGCTGTGCTCATCAGTTGCAGGAAAGAGTCCCTTTTGAGCTTTAATAAAGATGCTTGGTCAAAGAAAGAATCATGTTCCTGTTTCTTCTAGCAAGTAAGAAAGCATGGAAGAATTTAGTGTTTGAGTCACCATCTCTTAACCAATTCATACAGTCTTTCTATTTTAGTAGAGAATTATGCAAATTGAGAGCCTCATGGCGATCCTTTAATCTCTGAGCTTCAATTTGCTTCAGGTGGTTGTTATAAGGGGATCTATAATATTCCTTTTGAGCCCCTTTTAATATCTACTGAGTAACCCTTATTTGCCTAGTATTTGAATTAGAAAAGCTTTTGATTGCTTGTTTAACCTTTTTCAATTTCTATCTCAGTTGAAAAGGCTTAAAGCCATTCACATTCTAGTTCTAGCAATTTTCCACAAGGTGAATGAATTCTTATTGAGTGAGCCTATTGAAGAATCTAAAAGGTGCACATGTCATTTTGACAGCTTGGATATTTTGGATGAGAATGTAGGAATGATCTGAAAAAATTGTTTTTACCAAAGAAAGCAAATGATTGTTGATTGACCTAAAGCATGATAGTCAATATTGTAATAACCGCAAGTGCACTGCTTAGCTGTAGCTAGTATCAACAAGTACGGGTCGATACCATAAAGACGATGAATACTAGTAATTACCTTTCTCTTATTATCGAGCCTACAAATTGATTTTATATTTTTAATAAAGATAAAATAAAACTAAAATAATTAGAAATAGGAAACGTTAATGAATGCAAAGACAGTGGAATTCACTTAGAAAACTATTGCTATCAGAAATTAGTATCTAGGTCCGAATCCCCCTAAACCTTTAACAGATTAATCTTTTACCATACAATTATTTTGTTGATGTATTGTACCGTGGAGACTCCTTTGGTATGGTAATAGCTGATCTTGAGTCTACTAACAACTAACCCTAAGGTCTCTAACTGAATTACTTAGGTTAAATCTTATGGGATTCTGTTATGGATTTATGGGTCCCTCTATTAAGTTTGACTATAATTTGGAAGATTTATGTCATTCTATATCAAGGGTTGCAATCAACTCTTTCCAATTACAGTAGCTCTATTCACACTAGGATTTCTCAATCTCTACGTATGAAATCAGATTATGATCTAATATTTTCGAGTTATTATAACATAAATAAAATGCATAATCAGATCACAATATATCAAACAACTAATTGCATTAATAAAAGAATCAAATCACATAAAAGTATTGACAAAAGGTTAGTCTAACATAAATACTAACTGGATTTTTAGTTACACATGATCGAACACAATATCAAACATAAGTTGAAAGAAAAACAAATTAAAAACAATGTGTTCATAATTCTAAAGCTTCCTAATTTTCTTCGATCAATTGTTCTTGCAATCTATAGGTTTGATCTTGTATTCCGATGGATCTTTCGATGAAATCTTCATGTTTCCCGCTTCTCTAGACCAAAATAGCACCTTCTGGACGTTCTCTAAGTTTGGAAATCACCTTCCAAAGTCCCCTTCTACCCACAAAACATCACTTTTTATTGAATTATAGGTTTTTCGGTTATGCACAGTCGTGCACATGAATGTGCATAATTAAAAAACACCAGATATCACGAAAGTGTACGGGTGCTATTTTTTCTATTTTAGTCGTGTTCTTATCCGAATTCCTCTCCTTTACATCCACAAAGGCAATTATCACTTGCAAACACACTTGAAGCATATTAAGAATCAAATATACAATAAAAGTATCTAATATCAATCAAAATACATCAAATATGGGTTTCAAAATATAGTTAAATATTCATCTATCAATTGCGAATGCAATGCTAGTCAATTATGGTTAACAAGAGCTTGATCAAGCTCTTTTCTTATCAACAAATTGCCTTGTTGTTATTAAACTAGGTAAACAACCTCCCTTCAAATCTAAGTATGTTATCTTTATTTTCTGAAGCAAATCAGATAACTCTCTACATGTTGCAAAGTGGAAACCCCTACCCCCTTAACTTCATAATCTGAGAGTATGCAGTTATAATCACCTATTAAACACCTAGGGATTGTTTATAAAAGCTTCAATAGTTTGCAAATTATTCAAGATGGGTTGTCTTTGGAATTAGAAATTGGAGGCATATACCAAAGTGAGGTCAAAGACTGCGTTTACTTGCCCTTCTTTTAGTATTAACAACTAGCTGAGTTTCCCCTATGGATTTATTACTTACCCTTCTCTTAACTGATCTTCTCGTTGAGATAGTTGTTAATACTTTAGTATTAGAAAGTTTTTCTATTACTTTGGTATAAGCTCGTCTCTCATTCTCAAAATTGTCCATATGTACAATTGGATTATTTGCCACTTCTGCATTTTGAATTTCCAAATTAATAGAGAAAATTTTTTCTAATACTTTGGTAACAAATAGTTTCTCATTTTCAAGGTTGTCCTCCTGTATAATTGGATTATTTTCTTCCACTTCATTATGTATTTCCATATTAGCCAAGACGTTCTCAGTTTTAAGCAATTTGACAAATTGAGTTTTAATCCACTCCATAGAATAATTATTATTACTATTACAATAATATAATATGACATATTACATTATTTTTAAAATTTTATATTTGATGTTAAAATTGATTTAGATGTTAAATTCAGTATGGAGAATGGTTTACTAACTTTATAGGTTTCTCCACTATAGCAGCTTACTTACCTTAACTTCAACACTTGCAAGGAGAGGACAATATTTTATAGATTCTCAATTCTAAAGGGATATTTATAAATAAATCTTGTTATACAATTTATGGAACAAGTTAGGGGATGTTCCTTGGTATGAATTACTTTGGAAGCAATCTCTGACCCTAAAGTCTCTTTAATTACTTGTCTTGTGATAAAAAAAATAGATTCATAACAAAAAATAGTTGGTTTAGAGCTTATGATCCAATTTATGTTTTATGTAAGGAAGTTGAGGAAGATAAGAAGCATTTTTTTTTCCAATGCATGTATTCTAAAGTAGTCTAGAGTAGAGTAATGCATATGCTATTGGAGAGTTGCCATGGCTATGATTAGAATCGAGTCTTGGCTCAAATCATCTTAAAAGCTAATTGATTGAAGTAGAAAGTGGTGCTCATCAGAATTGCCTTCAGCACTACCATTTAGTCCATATGGAGAGAAAGGAACAAGAAACTTTACAAAGGAGTAGAAAGTGGAAAGTACTATCTTCTAGATACCAATCTCAATTGGATTAGAGAGCTCAAGATAGCAAAAAATGCACACATCATGCTTTCTCTTGACATGAAATGTAGATTGAATCTTTAAAATGGGTTGCCTTTAACTTCTATCTTGTTTTAATTAAGTGTTTAGGACTATGATGTAACTACACTTCCTTTGTAATGTTGTAATAGCTTTTGCCAGTGTTAATAAAGATTTCTCATTTAATTTTTAAATTTTCAAAAAATACAATGTAACGTGAAAATATGACAAAAATAAACTTAAATATAAATGAGATTTGAAAATATAAACAAGAGGGCAGGAAGATTGAATTACATCAATTAATAAATTTGAAATATGATTAAGTAGTTCTCTTTCTTTTATTCGAAAGTTAAAATTAAATTTATAACCAAATAAAATTACAAACAAAACAACTCTTTATTGAACTATAGGGGATTAAGTTATAAAATTAGTCTAAACTTCAGAAGTTAGATTCCTTATTAGAGTTTCCAGCCTTAACCTTAGTATGACTCTGCCTCGACTTAATTCAACATCTACTTCCTTACTTCCAAAAATTGCACAATTTCTTTCTTTCCCAGAGTGGAAAGTGATTATATGAAATGCTAACCTAAAAATATTCCTATCACCTTTACTTTTGAAGTTTGCACTTTTCTTCTATATTAATGTATCTCTTCAACCTCTACTCAGGCATTTCATTCTAGGGATGGCTAGTAGATGGTTCCAAAGAGTTAAGGAAATTGCATAAGAGAAGAATAGATGGACATGTGTTTTGTAATTATCTTTGCACAAAACACAATTAAGATCATCATTTTGGAACGTTATTTGTCTCTAGTACTTAATCTATGGGAGGTGGTAAGCTAAATAATGAAAGAATATGGTGTTGAAGTGCTAAAGTCCAATACTAATTTGCACCAAAGGCATTTAGTTAGTGTTTCTATTAGCATTTTTGATATGAGGATATCGTGCAGCTCCTCGTATTAGACTGCATCCATTGTACACAATCAGGGGAGGAGGGATTCAAAGCATAACCTGGCATATGTTGAATAATGTCCTAAAATCCACTAGATAAATAGAAAGGCCAGGACCATCTACCATCGTTAATCACATGTTGCACTTTAACATTTGTGGGAACTATAGAAGATGAAAATTCTCTAAATTGATATAATGGACCAATAATGCGTCAGTTATCAAACCAAAAATTAGTTGGTTATCCGTTCCCAATTTTGTTCACCTTAAGCTGCATAAATGCCCTTGTTTTCAATATTTGTTGATAAGTGTATGAGATTGTCAGGTTGGATTTTACTATCCAGATGCTTTCATTCTTTAAATGGTAGTTGTGGATCCACCATAGCTACAAGCTTTCCTTTTCCATATAAAACATTGGACATTCTACATGTTGAGACTAGACCAAGACAACCATATTTTTCAAGGATATAAATCATGCTCCACTTCACACTTAGAACTTTTGTGTTACTTCTAGTTTGATCCCAGATAAAATTCTTGATTGGTCTATCGATGCTCTTTATGAAATTCCTACGTAAAGCAATATGAGAGACTAGTAAACATAAAGATTATTGAGAATAGACGTAGCCAATTATAGCTTTCCCCCACATTATAAGTATTTATTACATTAAGAGTTAATTCTCCTCTCTATGGAGTTTAAAAGAAAAGTATAGTTAGTTGTACTAAGTCTTTTGGATGAGATAGGGATCCCTAGATGTTGGAAAGGTAACTTTAGTTCTAGTTGTGGTCCCCATGAAAGGGAGATCAATCTCTTGTATTGAACTAGGCCAAAAGATAAAAATATAGTTTTTTTCAATGGATTGTGATTGGTCGTTTCAATATTAATATTTGAATTAGCCACAAGTGCATAACGTAGCTATAGCTAGCATCGGCAACTAAGGGTTGATCTCGCGAAGACAATAAATACCAATAGTCACTCTCCTATTATCTAGCCTACAAATTGAGTATTTGATTTTTAATTAAAACTAAAACTTAAACAAATAAAATAAAATAGGAAATAATAACGAATGTAGAAGACTAAGGAGATTACTTGGAAAACTCAATATCAAATATTAGTGTCTAGGTGATGAATCTCCTTAAAAATAATTAGGTAGTTAATCTTTTAAAATGTAATTATTTTCTTGACTATTGGACTATGAAAATTCCTATCTTATGTTAATAACTCTCTCGAGGCTACTAACAACTAATCCATAGGCTTATTAACCAAAATCTTTCTAGTTAAAGTTTCTATTATTGTTTTACCGATTTATGAATTTCGCTATTAGATTTGACTCTAATATAAAGGATTTATGTTGACCTATCTATAGGTTTGTAATCAACTCCTTTCAATTATGGTAGATTCTTAATTGCTAAGTTTTGATTTAATTAAAACCCTCAACTAACGCAAGTGCTCAGATAGTGAATTGTAGTAAAAGAGGGGTCGATCCCACGAGGAGATAGTGAATTGTAGTAAAAGAGGGGTCGATCCCACAAAGAGGTGTGAATTAATCTAATCCTAAGGTCTCTAAGAATTAGAAAAATTAATAAAATGAAAATAAAAAAACAGAAAAGTAAACACGAGAATATGATTGTTAAAAAATTAACTTGTAAAAATAACATAAAACGAATTTAAAGTTGAGCAACACAAAAGTCATAATTGAAAATCAACCAAGAGAATTAAACAATTATAAAGGAAGGGATTTATCCTACCATCAATGTTAATCTAGTCACTTATGTGTTAATATGGTGTCGATTATGGACTATTGAGGGTTGGATTACTCTCTCTCAAGTTATAATCACTAAGCCCTAGTTGATAATCCCTAATTAAATCGAGTAACTAAAAATGTAATCTCTCAATTAACGATTAGCCCACAACTTAATTAATTTTTAAATGTTTTAATAAACAACCGAGTCCTCACATGGGATCTCTCTCCGTACAAATTATCGATTTGATTAATTGCATAGTCTATTGAGTCATTTAACTCTCATTAATCTAACCTAATCATTTTTATTTTTACCCTCTAAGTTTATTATAGAAATATGCAAGCACTATAATTAATCACAACACCCAATCATTCAACACAAAAGATAACTAGATTAACATTGAATCAATTCAAAATCCCTAAAGAAGAGTTAAAACATCATCAACAATCCAAAACCCATAATCTTAATTCTTATATTCATATCAAAATTCAAAGTAAAAGAATACAAAGATGAAAAGAAACGATCACTTGGAAAGGATCGGACGACTCGAGAAAGGTAGCAGCTGCGAAGACTCGCTTCCTCTCTCCTCCTCTTCCTCTTCTCTCTTGGAGTCTTCCAAATGTGGCAGAATGTAGAGCTCTTTAGGGTTACATCATGCCTTATATAGTCTTTTCCATTTAGGGTAACCCTAAGGTTTTCAAGGTCTGAAAAGTCCCTTGAAAACTTAAAACCGGAAGGTTATCTGTGCTATCTGTCGCTCAAGCCACGATCGTCACCTTATTATTATTTCTCCTTCTGTCATGATCGTGACAGACTAGCCATGATCGTGGCCCTTCATCCATGCTTTTGTCACGATTGTGGCACATTGGCCATAATCGTGTCCCTAGGTTCAGCTACGAGCTTTCTACAAATCATCTTTGTTCTTCAATATTTTCGCTGAAACACTAACAAATACATCAAGGCACCTCAAACACATAAAATTAAAGCTCAATATGGTGCTCTAACCCACAAAACACAAATATTTAACTAAATAACTAAATCCTAACCTAAACATGTACTAAACATTAAATTAACCCACGAAAGACATCCTAAACTCCCACTAAAACATTATACAATCTACAACTACCAACATCCTTATACTTAAACTTTTGCTTGTCCTCAAGCAAAAAAAAACAACAAACAAAAAAACCAAAATACAATATACACACATATGCAATAATGAGGCAATGACATTAAACTTAAAGAAACAAATTTAACTACAAACATCATCTCTCAAATTGTTCTAACTTATTAACTTGTGAAACTTGTGTCTAAATATTTTGGATTAAAAATACATACTGATCAAAACCTTAATGTCAAGTTTATTCACCCCTATCATTTGCACACACACATTGATAATTATTTTTTCAATCAAAATTGTAACTATCCCTAAGTAGGTTTTCATAAAAATTCAAACTATTCACAAAGATCAGTAGGCCTATTAGACAAAACACTATTTTTGTTGATTTTAATTAACATGAACCTAGCCTTTTAAAGTGAAGGCAAATATTTGTGATGAATGCCGATCTGATTACTCGACTAGATCACATTTTTATTAAGTGGCTAGGTTAGAATGCCATTATAGCCTTTTGACATGAAGGCAAACATTTGTGATGAATGTCCCCCAGTTACTCAGCTACATCACATTCTCAACTAGTTACTAGCTATATTCATAACTTGAAGTCCAGCGGAATAGTTAATTGCTTATAATTTACACATTTTTTAGTCTACCTCATTTCTTTAGCTAGTAATTCTTATGAAAAGATACTAACAATGCTACTTAATTGATTAGTCTAAAATTATAAATGAATGTGAAAAATTCCTAGGGTGAATATACTACATCATATCCTAATTAACATGCATATTTAACTAAAGTAACCTAGGTCGCTAATTTCATGAGCAAATAAATTTTTGCAACCTAAAAGACTGTGTTCACAGTTAAATCGACTTTGTTAAGTCCTAGCCATTGACACATTTACACGAATCACATCATAAAACTAAAATAAACATACGATATGCAAAATTCACATTCAAAATGAAGGCATACATGCACACAGCGCGACCCTCCCCACACTTGGACAACACATTGTCCTCAATGTGAGAAGAACAACCAAAAATGCATAAGGTGGGAATAAATATAACATAAAATAACATGAAAACATAAGAACTACATAAAGAAAAAATTAAAAAGAAGAAAGGTTTAGAACACAAAACCATCAAGGTCATTGAGGTGGCAATGGTGTCGAAGGTGGAAGTTGAATGCTTTAAGCTTGCTTTCCTATCTTGTACTTGATTCAAAGAGAGAAAGATAGTAATCCTCAACCATTCTAAATCATGAAAACTTATTTGTCAAAATGTAAAACAAATCTAACTACACAGAATTTAAATTTAACTCCTAAAGTGTTAAGTTATGGTCATTAGCTTGAACTTGCTTCCTTGGAAGCGTACTTAATTGTTTGAAAGGAGGGAAATCACTTCTGTGTCTTTGGGAATCACTCATTCAAGATATGGTCTGTAACAATGCCCTTTGACCTTAAAGGTCTCCTTGTTTGAGTTATCCAATTCAAGGGCTCCATGAGAAAACACTTAGGATACCATAAAAGGTCCACTCCAACGTGATTTAAGTTTTCCTGGACATAGCCTCAGCCTTGAATCGTATAGCAAAATCGTATCCCCGACCTTGAAATCATTTGGCCTCAGATGAGAATCATGCCACTTCTTTACCTTTTCTGTATAGAGTTTGACGTTTTCATACATTGTGTCGAAGCTCATCGAGTTCATTGAGTTGCATAAGGTGTTTTTCTCCCGACTACTTCCAATCAAATTTTAGGACCTTCGTTGCCCATAATGCACAATGCTCTAATTCTACGAGCAAATGAAACCCTTTATCACAAACAAGTTTAAAGGGAGTAGTGTTGATCGGAGTTTTAAATGCGATTTGATAAACTCATAAGGCATCCCCCAGTTTCAATGCCCAATCCTTTCTCAAACTACTCACTATTTTTTCTAAAATGTGCTTGAGTTCTCGATTTATGACCTTGACTTGTCCACTGGTTTATGGGTGGTAAAGGGTAGCAATGCAATGGCGGACCTCGTATCTTTCTAATAGAGCATTAAAAGATTTGTTGCAAAAGTGTACTCCTCTATCACCGATTATAGTTCTTGGCACTTCAAATCAATTAAATAATCTTTTTATAAACTTTTGTACAACCTTTCCATCATTAGTTGGAGATGCCATGGCTTTGGGCTGTCGAGATACATAATCCACCCCCACTAGAATGTACATGTTTCCCATGGAAGATGGAAAGGGACCCATAAAGTTGATTGCCCATACGTCAAAGACTTCAACTTTCAAAATGTTGGATAAAGGCATCTAATCTCTTTTGGAGATGTTGCCTACTCTTTGAAAACGATCACATTGTGCCATGAAAGCTTGAGCATTCTTAAACAAATGTGGCCAATAAAATCCACATTCAAGTACTTGAGCTGCTATTTTATTCGCTCCATAATGGCCAACGTATTGAGCTTCATGACATTATGTTAATATATCCAACATTTCGTCATCTAGCACTCATCATCTTACTAACCCATCAGCACATGTTTGATACAAGATTTGTTCATCCCAGAGATATCAGTTACACTCATGTAAGAATTTCTTCCTCTGTTGATAAGAGAGATCAGAAGGAAGCTAGCCACTGGCAACATTATTTACGATATCGGCAAACCATAGTGTAGCTAGACTGTCAAGCAACATCAGAGTTTCATCAAGGAATTTCTTATTAATATCTTCACTTTGCTCACATTCTCCTCCGTCCAAACGTGATAATTAGTATGCAACCACAGTTTTTGCTTCCTTTTTATCTCGCACTTCTATATCAAATTCTTGTAAGAGTAGCACCCACCGAATAATCCTCAGTTTTGCATCCTTCTTGTTGAAAAGATATTTTAAAGCTGCGTGATCTGTGAATACGATTATCTTTGATCCCAAGAGGTATGATTGAAACTTATCACATGCAAACACCACTGCGAGTAATTTCTTTTCTGTGGTATTGTAATTAAGTTGAGGTCCCGTAAGGGTTTTGCGTAGTAGATGACATGCAACCTTTTATCTTTCCTTTGGCTCAATATACAACCTATAACTTGGTCCCTTGCTTCACACATAGCCTCAAATGGGAGTGTCCAATCAAGTGGCGTTAGCAAGAATGAACATGATTGAATTTAATAGAGTAAACACTAACTCTATTCAATTGAAAAATTATATAACAAAATGATTAAATTATACATCATAATCATGCATGGACAAGTTAAGTCAAATCACTTTGACATTACTAATATGTGGGTGGTCATAACATATTGCTAGATGTTTATCTTGATCTATAGATATAAGTTGTTTAATTGGATAATTAAAAATAAATCAAAAGGAGTTTTAATTTATCTAATTCTAATTCTAATTTATAATCATTGCCTACATATGAAGAACATAATAAGTCACGTATAAAAGTGCATTTAGAAAGAGAATAATTCAATTTAAATTAAGTTGGAATTAATTGTGAAGTTTTAGAAATATAATAAATCAAATATGAGATATTTGATTGTATTAAAATTAAGTTGCAATTATAATTAAAGTTTGATTTTAGTTATAATTAAGGATTTAATTTTAATATGAAAGAACCGTAGTGTCTTTTTGTATAAAAATAGAAAGAAGGAATAAGAGAGTTAGCATTCCTACCTTTTCCCCTCAATAGTTAAGTTCTTTTTCTCTACTATGTGGATACTATACAGGCTACCCACATACATAGCTCATTGTTGACAACTTGTGTAGAAGTTATTTTAAATCAGGTACGATTCAATTACCCTTTTATTTATGATGCATAATTTTAAAGTTATTTAAATATAGAGATTTGATTGAGAAAATCTAAATTTTATTTTTAATCATGATTAATTTCCCAAAACATTTACCTACCACACATGTGAGACCTTGTCTCTCTATTTACAAACGGTCAAAGCAATTATTCATTTCAATATAAGTTATGGATACATGCAGAGTATGACTTATAACAGTAAGATTGATGATGTAACCAAAACAGGCCTATGATAGGGATTAGGCAGTTCTTCCCTCTCATAGACAAATATTCACCCTCTATCTAGACCTTAGTTAGTCTTTCACAACAAAGTCTTCGCCGTTTTATGTCGAGCTTCTATGCTGCCCTTTTCTCTCCAAGTTAGGCCTCACCTTTTAAGCTAACCTTCGCCTCATAACAAAGTTGTATTGATTTCCAATTGAATATTTTGCAAAAGTTATAATTCATTTTAAATAATGTGATACGTATCTAACCCTTTAGTTTAGTGAAAACATTAAACTCCTAAGCCTAGCTTAAAGTCCAAAAAGGTTTTTTTTTTTTTTTACTAAACTTGAACCTTTCCCAATACTAGATCAAATTAAATCTTATCCATTGATCGTGTCTAAACTTTTTTTACCAATTCTATCCATAAGTCATACATCTCATTACAAGAAAATAATTAAATAGCATTTTTATTTATAATTATTATCCATATACATGTTTTGACAATACAAAATTATGTGCCGTATAACCTATCATTAGAAAAATATAATTAAAATATAGGGATGCAGAATAACTTTTAATGACTCATTCAAGTGTTATAATTTTAATGAAATAATTATGTATATTATTTTTATTTAAAAATTAATAACCTTAGTAGAGATTTGTAAATAAAATATTGTAAATTCAGGGACTAAAATGTTAGGGAAGCATTCCGCAGCATGGGGTTTCCATGTAATAAACAACAATTCACAACTAAACTCCATTTTAGTATCTCTAGTAATCTTCCATGTCTAGAAATATAAGCAAGCAAAAGGCAAATGTAAACATCCCCTGCCCTGTTGACTTCCACTACTTCCCCAATATCCAACAATCAATGAATGGTGGAGACATGTAATGCCACAATTCTCATTTTCCAAATAAGCTTGTTTTCCTTTCCCTTTGCCCTCTGATTGACATTTCTTTTCGCCATTTATGCATAGTAATTCAAGCTTGCTTTCTTCTTTGCTTGGACTTGGATAATTCCTTCATTAAAGTCCTCATGGTTCACCTAGTTTCACATATAACGAATAACTTGTACTAGTCACTTCCACATTACAGAGTATTAGCCATCAAGGACTTCCCCGCCATGCTTAATAAGCAATAAAAATATTTAAAAGAAACAACATATATCTGCAGTAGGAAAGTTCATTGTCATATGGGCGATGAGGCGGGCTGGTAAATGACCTTTTTTTTATGATGAAACACCTACTATATGATAGAATGCAGAGACATGTGGCAGGAAACATGAAAGAGAGAGGGAGGGAGCACACCTCGGTGGCGTCACGGCGAAGAGCTAACATTCCAGCCTCCACACAAACAGCTTTTAGCTGTGCCCCATTGAAATCATCCGTTGACCGAGCCAGTTCTTCGAAGTTGACGTCAGGATGAACATTCATCTTCCTTGAGTGGATCTACACCAGTAAAATCTATGTTTGAACCAAAGGACAAAAAACTATATATATAGGCTAGAACAATATTCTGTCATCAACCTGCAAAATGCGAGCTCTTGCTTCTTCAGTTGGATGTGGAAACTCAATTTTACGATCCAAACGTCCAGAGCGCATGAGGGCAGGGTCAAGGATATCAGCTCGATTTGTTGCTGCGATTACCTGAAATTCATACACAAGTTTGAGGACCTAAACACTGAAAAAGCACACGCACAAAAATAAAGTCAAATCTAAGTACTATATGTGCACTTTTACCATCAGCTTCTTCTTCTAAAAATGCTCATGGTAAGAGATGTATCAGCTAACCTTAATTCTTTCATCACTGCTAAATCCATCAAGCTGATTTAGCAACTCCAACATGGTCCTCTGAACCTCCCTATCTCCGCTCACTTCACTGCACAAACAGATCAAAGAAAGTGAAGTAAAAGGCTATATTTCTTAAAAACCATCTATCAAACAGAATATGCTATCTTTCCTCAAATCGCATCAAATTAACTACTCAAGTCCAGAAAATTAGCATGCCTGTCAAATCGTTTAGTCCCAATTGCATCAATTTCATCAATAAAAATTATGCAGGGAGATTTTTCTTTTGCAAGCTGAAATGCATCACGGACTAGTTTGGCTCCATCCCCAATAAACATCTACAAAGGATAACAGTTGTTATTCTCCTGTGAGAGAAAAAGTTTATAAAATATAACATAAATTCATATGCACAAAGGTAAACATGGACAAATTTATGTTAACAAATTAAAGATCAGTATAGTTGTTATAAACAAGTCATATGCAGAAACAGTGTGCAAACAAGATAGCAAATAAATCCATTATCAAAGAAGAACTCAATGACAGTTGCCTTGAAAAGATACCAAAGAAAGTGATGGAATACAAAAATGTGTCATACCTGTACAAGCTGTGGGCCTGCAAGTTTTAGAAAAGTGGCATTTGTTTGCGCAGCACAAGCACGAGCCATTAAGGTCTTCCCAGTTCCAGGTGGTCCATACAGAAGAACACCCTTGGGGGGACGGACACCTAACTTCTGAAACCGCTCTTTGTGGGTCATTGGCAAAACAATTGCCTCAACAAGTTCTTGGATCTATTAAAGAGGTAAATAAGATCGTTGTGGATCCAAAAGAAGCTAATGTCTACAAATAGTTACCAAATTTTTTTTTGCAAAGTTCCCAGAGTCCTATTTACCTGCTTCTCCAAGCCTCCAATGTCATTATAGTCCTCAGTGGGCTTCTCGTCAACCTCCATCGCCTTCACTCGTGAGTCATATTCTGATGGCAGGGTATCCAAGATCAAGTAACTATCTTTGTTCACTCCAACAAGATCACCAGGCTTCAGCTTGTCAGGGTCAACAAGCCCAACAACAGGAAGGAAAATAGTCTAGATCAAAATAAGCATGTTTGACTTAATGATCAATCCATAGAAATGAAATCATATATTTTTTGGGAGACGATGAAAATACAGAATTTAAACATAAAAAAGATGGAATGTGACAAGTTGCATTCTGTTCCTAGTCTAATCACAAGAAACTAGAAAGAAAAGCAAGACTTTTTACCTGACGGGTCGATGTTTTTAGCACAACACATTTACCCTTCCTCTGAGAGTCAAGGTCAATGTTTGCACCATCTTCCTCAGCCTCATCTTCTGGGTTCATTTCCAAAATCTACACACATAAGGAATGAAGAATATGTAATAAGGCCATCAAGCACTGTTAGAATGTTAATAAAGAGAACTAGTTTCATCAAACAAATAATACTAATATAGAGATGTGATTAAGGGCAAGAATTCACCAAAAAGAGAAGATTGATATTGTCTCATTCCTTCTCTTGCAAGTAAAGTATATGAAGTAATCAACTAAAGTTGGAGAACATGCAATACTCTGATGGAAATCTAAACTAAATATGGTTCAATAGTTAAAGTGTTTGCAGTGAACAAAATTTAAGACTGATTTAACAGAGAATTTGAAAGGTCAAATGTTGGTCATTTTGGGTGTATAACCTATGGATTCAAAGCTCTTAAGTCTAGTTTCAGTTAGTGAAAGTCTCAAGTCATTTGGACTTCTCTTTAAAAGGTTATGGCTGTTTTAGTGAAGGATGATCAGAATTAACTTTGATGTTTAGAATTCCCTTATTGATTGTTATACAAATTTCTAGAGTCTTCATCTGATGTTTAGGCTTTATAAGGAGTTGTAATAAGTTGTTATTGTAGAGAATCTAAAGAGTTGATGATACAAAGAAACTTGCTTGTTATTATTCTCTTCTTTCTACTTCAAAAGTGTCGAATACACCATTAGACTCTAACAAATTGGTATCAGAGCCATGAAAACCTCTAGCATGACGCTGCTCGGACAAGTTCCATTACCGCGCCTTATGAAGAATAACCATGACAATTGGAGTATACAAATAAAGGCATTGCTCGGTGCACAAGACGTGTGGGATGTAGTTGAGAATGGCTACGATGAACCAGCAACAACCGGTAATATGTCGGTGAATCAAATAAAGACGTTGAAAGAGACCCATATGAAAGATAAAACTGCACTTTACCTCCTTCTTCAAGTAGTTGATGAATCTAGTTTTAAGAAGATTGCTAGCACGACAACATCAAAAGAGGTATGGGAGATTCTTGGAAAAACATACAAAGGTGCGAATTGAGTGAAACAATTTCACTTACAAACACTTAAATGTGAGTTTGAATTTAAAAAAAACGAAAGAGTCAGAATGTGTGTCCGATTATACTACAAGGGTACAAATGGTGGTGAATCAACTCAAAAGAAATGGTGAGGTGATGAGTGATGGTCGAGTGGTAGAGAAAATACTAAGATCCTTAATTGATGATTTTGACAATGCGGTGTGGGCAATATAAGAGTCTAAAAACTTAGCAGAGATGACCATCAATGAGCTCTCAAGTTCCTTGGCGACTCATGAACAAAGAAAGATGAAAAAGAAACAAGAGGTGTTGGAGGAAGCACTTCAAGCCAAGGAGACACTAAAAGCAGAGAAGTCAGATAGTCGTGGTGGCAGTCGTGGTGGCTATAGAGGCCGAGGTAGAGATCACGGCAAAGGCCGTGGTAGATAACAAGAACAACAAGAGAATAAGAAATATAAAAAATCAACAAAACTCGTACGGCAGAGGTCGAGGTCGAGGTCGAGGAAGAGGAAGATCAAGGACAATGTTCAATGTTATAAATGTAAAAATTATGGTCATCATGCAGTAGAATGTTATTTCAACGAGAAGAGAAATGAGAATGAGAAAAAGGAAGAAAATGGAGCTAATGGTGTAGTGTTGCCAGCAAGCAAGGAGGCTAACCCCAATAATGATTTGGCATAGTACTTTGGACACCAGTGCGAGCAACCATATGTGGCTACAAGCATATGTTTACCAAAATAGAAGAGATTGTGGATGGCCATGTATCATTTGGAGATGCCTCAAAAGTGAAAGTCAAAAGGCAAGGTAAAATTCTTATTCAATTTAAAAATGGGAATGAAAGGTTTTATTCCTAATGTTTATTATGTCCCAGATATGAGGAGCAATTTACTAAGTTTGGGTCAATTATTGGAACGTGGTTACACGATTTTTAGGAAAGACCGAATGCTTTATTTGAGGGATCAAAACAACCGGTTGTTAGCCCAAGTAGAGATGACCAAAAATGGCATGTTTAAGTTGAATTTGGTGAATGTACAAGCCAGATGTTGAGAGGCTTGTGTAGAGGATAAAACTTGGTTGTGGCATTTGCGGTTTGGGCACCTTAATTTTGGTGGTTTGAAACAGTTGGCAAATAAAAGAATAGTGAATGGTATACCAAACATAGACTACTACGATAAATTTTGTGAAGGTTGTGTGTTAGGAAAACTTCCAAAGAATTCTTTTCCAAAACAAGCAAGATATCGTGCAAAGAAGGTGCTTAAATTGGTTCATACCGATATTTGTGGTCCAATAACTCCTAACTCTCTTGGTAAGCACCGTTACTTTATTATTTTTATTTATGATTATTTCCAAAGAACTTGGGTTTATTTTTTAAAGGAGAAATTGGAAGCATTTTTTGTTTTTAAGAAATTTAAGGTGCTTGATGAAAACTTGAGTGGTGAGCATATAAGGGCTTTGAGGTCCGACAAAGGTGGTAAATTTACATCAAAAGAATATGTTTTGTTAAGAGAATGAAATTAGAGGATTCTTAACAGCTCCTTATTTACCTCAACAAAATGAAGTAGCGTAGAGAAAGAATTAGACCATACTCGACATGGTTCGAAGCATGCTACAAGGTAAAAACATGCCGAAGGGATTTTGGGCTGAATCGGTCAAATGTGCGGTTTATTTGTGGAATCATTGTCCAACAGCAAATTTGGAGAATGTTAACCCACAAGAAGCATGGTGTGGTGTCAAACCATCGGTGGCACATTTGAAGGTGTTTAGAAGTGTGGCCTATGCTCACATTCCAGATCAAAGGCACACAAACCTTGATGACAAAAGTAATAAGCTGATTGGCTATGATGAAAGGTCTAATGCGTATAATCTCTATGATCCGTTTACAAAAAAAAAAAATTGAGAGTTGTGATCTACAGGTCAATGAAGAAAGCATGTGGAATTGGCATTCCATGAAGGAGATGACTCATGAAGAAGTGAAAGAAGTAGCATCAACAACAATTTTCACACCACCAAACACAACTACATCGACAACAACACAAGCTGGACCGTCTTCAACTTTATCTGATGATGAATTAACACCAAAAATAAGAAGCTTGTGTGACCTATACGAGGCAACAAATGAATTACACTTGGTGTGTCTTTTGGCAGATGCTAAAAACATCACATTCGAGCAAGCCGTAAAAGATGAGAAATAGCAAGTTGCGATGCAAGAGGAGATGAAAGCAATTGAGAAGAATGATACTTGGGAACTTGCAAAATTACCC
Source organism: Erythroxylum alaternifolium (assembly GCA_027478495.1). Taxonomy (NCBI): domain Eukaryota; kingdom Viridiplantae; phylum Streptophyta; class Magnoliopsida; order Malpighiales; family Erythroxylaceae; genus Erythroxylum; species Erythroxylum alaternifolium. Next base: position 10,822,907 of record JANIIA010000008.1, on the reverse strand, counting down.
AGGACTCATAAGCCTATTGGTGTGAAGTGGGTTTACAAGAAGAAGATCAATGCATAAGGTGAAATTGAGAAACACAAGGCGAGACTAGTGGCGAAGAGACACAAGCAAAAAGTCGCGATTGACTATGAAGAGGTGTTTGCCCAAGTTGCAAGAATGGAGACAATTCAGCTACTAATTTCGTTAGCGACTCAAAACAAGTGGATCATTTTTCAAATGGATGTGAAGTTGGCATTTCTAAATGTAGTGATTGAAGAAGAGGTCTACATCGAACAACCCCCTAGATATGTAAGAGCTGGTAAGGAGAACAAGGTGTTGAAGTTAAAAAAAGCATTGTACGGGTTGAAGCAAGCACCAAGAGCATGGAACACCCAAATAGATGCATATTTCAGGGAGTACGAGTTTGTGCAATGTCCATATGAACATGCGTTATATGTGAAGGTACGAAAAGATGAAATCTTATAAGTGGCCTTGTATGTGGATGACTTAATTTTTACGGGAAATAATAAGGAAATGATTGAGAAGTTTAAGTTGGAAATGACAAAGGAGTTTGAATGAACGATTTAGGTTTCATGTCTTATTTTCTCATATTAGAAGTGAGACAGGATAAATTTGGAATTTTTGTGTCTTTAGAAGCATATGCAAAGGAGATTTTAAAGAAGTTTAAAATGGAAAATTGTAATCCTCTAAGCACCCCGATTAAAGAGTGGTATGAAATTGTCCCGACATGATGAAGGCAACGCAATTGACGCAACATTTTATAGAAGTTTGGTTGGAAGTTTGCGTTATCTTACATGCACAAAGCCGGATATTGCATATGGAGTTGGCTTGGTAAGCCGATACATGGAGGAGTCAAAAATGACGCATTGGAATGCCATAAAACAAATTCTTTGTTATATTAGAGGAACATTATCTCATGGATTATTTTACTCTCATACTAATGAGTTTGATCTTGTTGAATATTCCAATAGTGATTGAAGTGGAGATATGGATGATAGAAAGAACACTATGGGTTTTGTATTTTTCATGTGAAGCACACCATTTACATGTATTTCAAAGAAACAACCTATAGTTACTTATTTCAAAGAAAGAACCTGTAGTTACTTTGTCAACTTGTGAAGCAGAATATGTTGCCACATCTTCATGCGTATGTCACTCCTTATGACTGCGTAAGTTACCAAAGGAGATGAACTTTGCTCAAGAGAAGTCAACAAAAACTCGAGTGATAACAAGTCGGCGATCGAATTGGCAAAGAACCTGGTGCATCAAGAAAGGAGCAAGCATATTGATGTGCACTTTCACTTCATACGGGAGCATGTGAAAGATGGTGACATGGAGATGACTCACGTGGCAAGTCGTGATCAAGTAGCAGATATATTCACAAAACCAATGCTGAATGAACTCTTCAACAAATGCAAGAAGTTGCTCGGGATGCAACACAGAATATAATTAAGTTTAAGGGGGGAGGTTGGAAATCTAAACTTACTATGGTTCAACAGTTAAAGTGTTTGCAGTAGACAGAATTTAAGATTGACTTAAGAGAGAATTTTAAAGGTCAAACATTGGTCATTTTGGGTGTGTAACCTATGGATTTAAAGCTCTTTAAGTCTAGCTTCAGTTAGTGAAAGTTTCAAGTCATTCGGACTTCTCTTTAAAAAGTTAGGGCTGTTTTAGAGACAGATAGTTAGAATTAACTGTGTTGTTTAGAATTTCGTTATTTATTGTTATAGGAATTTCTAGAGTCTTCATCTGATGTTTAGGCTTTATAAGGAGTTGTAATAAGTTGTTATTGTAGAGAATCTAAAGAGTTGATGATACAAAGAAACTTAATCGTTATTCTTCTCTTCTTTCTACTTCAAAAGTGTCTAATACACCATAAGACTCTAATATACTCATCCTCCTACTTCAAGGACTGAGGATTTTTCCAAATTCATACCCTTGATCAATCTTAGATTAAAGTGAAAAAGATATATGTAGATAATAATTATAGGAAAGGGGAGATTGTTAAGAGAATCTATCAATAAAGTTACCTCAACAATATTACCAACAAGGTAGGGAAGTTGTTTATTGAGCTTAATTTTCTCCTGATTTTCCTTTATCTTCTCCTTGATGGATTCTAGCTCAAGATTTGTCCGCTGCAATTCCTCCTAAAAACCCAGAAACAAGCACATCAGGGAGCCCAAATTGAAAGCAAACAATAAATAACCAGACAAATCACATGAAAGAAATAATAAACAACCATCAAAAGAACTACAAATCAAACCCTTTACGTAGAAAAAAAATAATAACTCCAAGATTGAACGGAAAGATGGCATAAATTAAAAGAAAAGAGAAAAGGCATAAACCCAGAACAGAACAAGTTAAGAGCAGATAATCAAACAATAAGATGGAGAAAATTAGATAACTGGAAAAAGAGAGAACAAAGATCGAACCTTGCGGATACGAATCTCAGTGTCGAGGAGACGAGAGGCTCTGACGACATCCTCAGTGGTCATAGACGCAAGCTGGTCATCTTCGAAGCTCGGATCCTCCACCATAGCAGATGCCATTCAAATATCAATACAAATTAGCTTTGTTTTTGTTCCTCAGTTTCTGAAACCAGAACGAAGTTCTTCTATACACTAACTGAAGCAAAGAGAAAAAGGCATTGCCGACTTGACGCTCAAGATACGATCACCGATTGTTTTTTCAAATCTGCCATTTTCATTTATTGCTAAATGGACCTGTGTGTTATGTTGGGCTTTACATTTACATGGGCCGTTTCTTCTTATTTATGCTTTAGAAAAGATAACTGTAGCTTGAAGAAAGATTCTATCAAATTTACGGGGTTGGTTGGATGTGTGATGACAGACTGATGAATGAGCGAACCTCAGCGAAACTACACACCCCGGAAGCGCATTATACACGTCTGCAATGAAGTTTCTGAATAATAATAATATACACCTCGTTATGGAAACGGGTAATGGTGGAAATCAAGAGAAGACGCACCAACTTAGTACATGGATCATCGCAGCAATAGGCACAGCTATTAAACTATGTAGCACGGATGGAGCTGTGTCCGTGTGTCCGACATGGACACGCGATGGACACGTGTCTATACGTGTCGGAATAAAAAAATTATTTTTATCGGCTCGGACACGGTTTGGATACAGTTAATATGGCTCGGACACGGCTCGGATACTTCTTAATATGACTCGTAATATTTTTATGAATTATTTGAAATTTTATTTAGTTGACATGGGTAGTCTTCCTTATTAAGAAAGATAAAATTGTTGAAACTTTTCAAA